>JAODKM010000025.1:23147103-23164847 GCA_026780845.1 Petrocephalus sullivani
CTCACCCCCCCCGCCCCCATTAATTATGTGGGGGGCATTCTAACCCCCTCCAAGGTCGCCGAGTTCAACTTTTGATACTGCATTTTTGAAGACCTGAGGGCATCTCAGAGAAAAGTTGTGGACGTGTCAAAAAAAAAAGAAAAACAATTTTCCGTATGCAAGTCCACTGTTTCAGATGCTCTCATAGAATACAAATCCCCAGCCCAGAACACTGTAGCCTGAGCATGCATTGAATAAGGATCAGCCACCATAGAAACCTGGAAACCGAGTAATGCTGAGATCAGTTGGAAGTACCTCCACTACCCAAATATGAATCCCAATTATCAATCCCACAGACAGATCACGAGATATAAACAGCCTTTTCCTCCACCGAGAGAACATCAGAAGGATGGCATCTCGTAATCCTGCAGGAGTAAAACCAGAGGTTACAGCAGGCATCTGTGATTATAAGATTTCCTCATTATTCATCGCAGGGCCTGGAATTATCTAGGAGGGGGTCACACAGCTCAAATAAGGGGCAGTAACTTTCAGAGACAGAAACAGGAACCTTATGCAACGATATGGAAAGCTACAAGAGAAAGTCAAACTTGGATGGATGGCAAAAAGTGGGTATTGGGAGGAGCAAAAACAAGACCCCTGTAGCGGGATGGGATCCCGGCAACATCAGGGTTATTTGCATTCTCCACGGGGGCTTTGCACCTGTGCGCTTCTGCAGGGGCGGCTGTTTCTGGGCCAAACGGAAGCCAAGCCAGGCTGCGGCGCTGTGCTGCCAGCAGGGTGCCACCGTCCTGCGTTCCCATCGTCTCCTGCGGGCATGCCAGGTCCCCGTGCCCCCCCTCCCACCTGCCTGACGGGGGCAGTTGTGGCCAGGCATGTCATTGGATCTCCTGTGAGCGGGGGGCACCCCTCCACGTTCTGAGTAAACGGCCCGGAGCCTGTGACAGCGATCCCCACGCCGTTCTCGTCTGGGTCATGAGGTTACACGTACCTACACACGCAAAAGCAGCCACAAACAGTCTGCTATTCTACCCACCATATGCCACAAATCATGTAGGACAGATAGCATCACTGCGAAAAGCAATCAATCTCACCTCAGGTAACTGACCAATCACAGCTGCCTTATATATTTGTGGGCAGAGCTTATATAGCAACCAATGATGACAGCCCTGGCTATGTTAAGCCCCACCCACCTCCTCTCCAATCTCAAATTGGTGATAACAGTTAATATTAACTATTAAGTAAAAAATAATTTATATAAATTATACCAGTGACATCCAACAGGAATGACATTAAAGTTTTACAAAAGAACGACTAAAATGCTAATTGTTGCATAGCCGTTATTAAGAAGATGATTTTGTACCATTGTTTCCTGGTAACAGTATGCATATTTAGATGTCACCGAAAGTGCACAGCTGCACAATCACAGAGTAAAGAGGTAAATATAAAGGTGCTGCTATGTCTGTGTGTGATTACAGGAGAGATATGAGCCGGGGGCACGGAGGAAGGGGCTGTGTGAACAGCGGGGGAAGGAGTGTGTGTGTGCCGAGGTGCAAACACATGTGTAGCCGAGTGTTGCCTGTCAGGAAATAGAACTAAGCTGGGAGACTTCATATGCTTGCCTACATGCTCTGCTCTCTTTTTTAGGCTATTTTTCAGAGAACGTTCCCACATGGCCTTCTAAGATAAACGGTATGGAAAATCGATGGATGGATAGCACAACGTCAGAGTCAAAGCCACCCTTGCTAACGACGTCATCGGGTGTTTTTTAAAAGTAGAGCATGTGCGCATGGACATCAGCGCGAGTGTCTTGCGGCACCCACCTGCCGGCAGTCACATGACGCGCCCGGTGCTGACCGAGCAGTCCTCCGCTGTGCCGGGCCGAGTGTGACACTGCCAGCACCAGACAGGCAGCGCTGGCTAGATGAGCTTCAGAGCCTCCAGGACCGCTGGGTGGCAGGGAAACCGTGCACAGAGCTACTTTAATGGAGGCGAACTGTGCAGCTGGTTATGCTGAAGAAATTTAATGTCTAAAATTCCAGCCAGCACCAAGGAGCATCATTCACATGTCTGAGCCAAGGCCTGCTCGCATAGACGCGACCGCACGCATGCTTAACCATGGCTGAAATGACCCACTTACGAAAACTCATAGCTACAGTCTCTCTCCAGTGGCACAGACATCTTCGCACGCGTCTTTCCCAGGGCTGAAACCAAACGGCCTCCCATGAAAACCATGTGCAATGAAAAAAGAGAGCAGCACGTTCGCTGCTGGGAGGCCAGAGCATCCAGGCCAGTCTGCTTCCTGTTTTATGCAAGAAATGCGTCAGTTTCTGTATTATTTCCAGCGGAGTCGTTTAAATAATGCATCTTGCATCTGGCTTTCAGTGGCACGCGGCTGATTTGGCCTCTCAGAAAGGAACGTCTGGGCATCGCAGTGTTCGCCTGTTATCCTCCTACGCCGGGCCCGGCCCCTCATTGCAGGAGATCCCAGGACGGGGCAGCCCAAGGTGACTCATGTGAAGAACAGCATCTGGCCCGGGGGCAGGGGGGCCCTGCCTCGCGCTTCGTCAGATGACATTAAGTCTCCCAAAGCCACGACAAACTGGGAATTCGGGAGACACTTTGCGCCCTGATGCGTGTGATGAGCTGATCCTGAATTACTCAGAAGGGGGCGCTTTGCCTGCAGGAGGAGGTATAACAGAATGTAGAGTAGCGTAAGAAAGTAGATCTGCAAAGGTCTTCAATCCTCATGTATATGCATTGACTTAATGGACCACCTTGTAGTTGCCTACCAGCAGCTGACACATTGGTTGCCATTAACATTAAGACTGCCCATTGTATCCCCAAGCTACGTCCTAAATATGACTTGCTTTGATAAACATCCACCTGTTATTGTTGCCAATTGTCCTGTATGTGCAGATGAGCAGATATGGAATGTGACATGGGCTGCTGGCAAGGAGCGTGTGGCAAACCAGATCTGTGGGCACAATTTCACAAACACACACAAAACATAAATAATTCACTGATGCAAATATTAATTTTCTTGATATATAACTATTGCACATTCAAACATGACCAGATAACCTGCTGCTGAAATGTGAGTCATGAATGTTACTACATGACAACCTGATGATAGAGTTATCGGGGATGATGAGGAGGGATTACGAGATGCAATCTGACGGATAGAGTTCTCTCATTGGTCAGATTACCCTGGGAATGATGAGGCGTAGAGGCGGGGATAAGAGATGTCATCTGATGGAGGGAGCTCTCTCATTAGCCAGATTACCCTGGGAATGATGAGGAATGGGGGCGGGGATTAAGAAATGCCATCTGACGGATCGAGCTCTCTCATTGGCCAGATTACCCTGGGAATGATGAGGAATGGGGGCGGGGATTAAGAAATGCCATCTGATGGCGTTAGATTACCACAACCACAAGTTTACTGCAAGTTTGACAAGGTGTTATATCATTGTCACAGTCAATGTAGGCATGTTTTTGATTCACTGAATAGTTAATTCATTATATTTGCACAAAATATTGGGTAGGCACAACACCACAGATTGTTGGGGTCTCAGGAAGTGTGGGGTTGTGATCCTAGTTCTCCATACAGTCCTCCCCGCCCCATCTTTCCAAGAAACAGATCCCACTGATGACTGCTGTGGGTGTTCTTTCTGGACTTTTTTTTTCTTGTGCACAAATTAACAGCATTAGCCCACAGGACAACAACATCTGAAACCAGGAGTCCTGTATTCAAAAAAGCACAAGAAGCCAAACCCCCCCCCACACACAGCTATTTAATTACTACTTTGCTTTGAGGTTGAATCTGATCATTGGTCCGGTACCTAATCTCAAATGACAACGTCAAAGCCAACAGCAAATCCCAAAAATAACCAACAAAAATGCATGGTCAACCTTCAAAAATCATACTTCCCTCAAGAGCTTGAATCTGTTATTAGCTGTGGCTTGTATCTGTGTGTGTGTACATGCAGGATTGGCAGGATGGGTATATAAGATATAATCTTTCCACACAAGACATTTTCAAAACATACCTGTGGGGGGGGGGGGGGGCGCCCCCCTACTTATCTGCAATCAGTCACTAATTAATGATATGATGGGACTTTTCTCTGGGTAGCAGATGAGCGGCACTCATGAGCTGTGAGACATTAATTCCGTCCTTATGCTTCACCCTCCCTATTTTCCGTGTCAGTTGGTCCGTTCTGAGAGCCAAAATGGCGGCTTTAGCGGCTTCGCCGGCCCAGCCTATTAAATCGGAAGAGTCTTAATGAATTCCCACTTTCCATCTGCTCAGTCCCTTTGTGCTGCAGGCCTGCTCACCATCCCGGGGGAGAAGTGCCACGCCTGGACCTGAGGACCATGCATATGGGCTCTTTACTGGGCATCTGCTGGATGCGGGGGGACGTAATGGGGCAGAGGCAGCACCTGAATGCTCTTAGTCAGGGCGCCCTCTGCAGTGAGGAGGAGGAAGCACGCTCCACGGCATGCCTGACACCAGCTCGGCAGCAAGGGGACCATCTCACAGCATCCAGAGTCTGCGAGGTCACACAGCGCGTCAGCACGCGCTCAGTGACGCGTTTCGGGGGTCACCACCGCAGGACCAGCCCGTAAATATGACCCAGCGCTCGGCACGGAGCTATGAGACGCCTGCTAGTGCGAATTCATGAGGGGGGGGGGGGGGGGGGCCCCCGGGGGCGGGGCGGGGGGGCGGGCGGGGGGGGGGTGGGTGGGCGGTATGTGTCGGGGGGGGGGGGATGTCGTTCATTTATATCAGTAGCACTTCTGTGCCCATGCTGGCCTGTTTTTTTTCTGCAAAATTACAGACTCCTTATTTATCTAAATTCTCATAAAATTTGTGTGAACGGATGGTTCATACAAAGTGTTTGCACCTTGCGTTTCATAAGTCATGTGTTTACTTATCAGTGACCTTATAATGGATAAGCGGTTGGAAGATAGATGCATAGATGGAACTGTTTATTTTTAATTTGGTGTAGTGGATTAATCTGTGGCAAGGTGGCTCAGCGGTTAGCAGTGTGCCCCCACATCTGCTGGGTTCCTGCCCATGGCTGTGTGTGTGCAGTTTGCATATCCTACTACTCTGCTTTCTTTCCACAGTGCAAAGATTAGTTTAGGCAAATAAAGTTTAGGTAAATAAGTGTCTCAGAATTGCCTATAGTGTGTGACCTGGACTGGTGTCCTGTCTGACTTCCTTCCTGGGGTAAGCTTAAGTCTGACTGTGACCCTGCATCGGATAAATGGGTATGGAAAAATGATGATGGCATAGTCATTGTTTCCTCCAGTGAACCAGTATCAGACGTCTTAGATTGTTGGGTTCGAAGTTTTGATATGTATGTTTGTGTGTGTGTATGTATATAACAAATGTCATGCTAGAAAACATCCAGCTTATAGTCAGAAATCCTTCATTTTCCAGAAGTATCAAGTACTGTACATGTATATCCCATGTAGAGGTCATTATGGGGTAGACTGCCGGTGAGGATGATATGAGTTTAAGGGCCTCGCTCGAGGGCCCACAGTGCCGAGGCTGGGCTTGAACCAGCGACCTGCCAATTGGTTGTATGTGTGTTATAGTGCTGGGGTGATGCTAGTACTTGTAGGTATTTCTCCATCTAGACTTTCCCAGCAGAATTTACCCACAGCTTTTTAATCGGTTGATAAAATGTTTCATTCACACTGTTGGATAATTGATGATGATGATTTTGAATCAGAGACGACAAAAGTTAGTGTTTGAAGAGCTGATTCTGATAGCATTCGAGGAACTATTGATAGAAATATGTTCTTATTTTGGGGGTTTTCAACTAGGCAGGGTGAGAGCTCCCCGGTGCATCCCGATACAGCAAACTGCTCAAAAAGAAGGAGGCTTTAAAAACCTGCCTACTCACTACTAGTGAAAGTAGACAGTGTTGTAATTAATTAATTTATGATATTCCCGTGATTTGGGCACAGTGGCGTTAGTAATTATATCAGATGCTGCTTATTAATTGATTAGCATTATTCAGTGAGGAAATACCCCAGCTCTCAGAACACCTGCTCCCCTTAGCCCTCGAAAGAAATGATTTCATCTTAAATGTGTGTGATACATTACATTAAGTATAGGTCAATTTACAATGGGGCTGTGTGACATTTCTAAGGCACAAGGGTATGACGATAGCGGGCGTAACAGCCTGCATCTTAATAAACAAAAAATTCGGCAAGAAAACACTGGCGTATTGAATATATTATATATCATATCGCATTGTATATCATTCCGGGCAGACGTGTTAAAATTCCGGTGGGATCACACGTTGTTGGTATGCAGCAGGCAGGCCGCCCTTGTGCGAGTCTTTCCATTTTGGGCTCTGCGCAGAGGGGAGCCGCTTTTTAAGCGAAGTAGCCTCAGCATCTTTTCATCTTTTGCTGAAGGTGGGCCTTCTGCCTAAACGAGGACTTGGGCATCATGGGAGATGGCGATATGGGGAGGCTGTCGACTGTGTCCACTTCTTTTAGATATATGATCATTTAAATAGGCCGCCGCATAAATCTGGCGGCGCTATAGAGCCGCCCTTCGGACCTGCATTAAGAACACAGCCTTGGCTTACTGACATGTCTGTCAGCTCTCTTTTCCCTGGGCCGCATGTTAAAAGTGGACAAATGAAATGGGGGGGGGGCTGTTAAATCGAGCACAGTGCCAGTCAGGGACACGCACCAGGCGACGAGAATCTTTCTGTTTATCTCCGGCAGGCGAGCGCACGTTAGTCCCTGACAAACGAGAGGAGTCACGGACGCCTCCGCAAACTGGCAGGGCAAATGGAAGCAATCGGACCTCGGCGCTCAGCGGCGCAGCTGTGACTGGGCTGTGGCGAGCGTCTAGACAGCTAAACGATGCTGGCCTCACTGGGAGTCCATTCGCATTTCTCTCACGGCACTGCTGGGAATCGGCACGTATCGCTGACCTGCACGAGAGACCATCGGCTTCCCTTACCTGCGGGGGATTTCGGCTTTGTCAGTTTTTATCCCTTGTACCCCCCCGGCCGTGCCCCCAGCGGCCATTAAACGCACATATATCCGTGTCACAGAGAGCCTGTCAGGAAAATAGGTAGAAAGTTGTTTGCTGTTACGACATTCAGTGTAATAAATCATTCATCAGAAGGTGGCCAGACAGAAGCACATTTGCCACGTCCAGACAGCTTAAGCTGGCGTTAGCTCACCGCCGTGTGGTTGAATGAATAGGGTTGATCTTAATGGGTTCAAATCCCGGTTGAGGTTTTACTGTCTGTCCTGTTCTTTACGCTCCCGAGACTGGGGAGATGAGAGTGAGAGAGTAAATTGTTGGATGCGGGAGTTAATGTACAAGCCCTTCTTTGTGGACGCACATGTTGGCAATGTGAGTGCTCTTCTCCCAAGGCCAAATGGCTGCACGGAGACACCGTAATTATCCACGCCCGAGGAATCAATTAGAGCTAAACTCCATTGTTTCGAGATGAGATCGGAGCATTAAAGATTAAGAACCCAAAAATATTAAAAAGTCATGCATTCAGGAACACATTTAGAATATTTATTGTTAACAAATAACTTAACACAGAATTATTTATTCGTGCTCAATGCCCTCTTGGCACAGAATTCAGGTTAATTTTGCCAGTTTTATGCACGGTGTAAATGTGTCCTCTCTTGACTGTCGAATAACAATTCCTGGATCTTCTGTCAGCTCAGTGCCAAGCTCTCCTCGACAGGGCTGTGGCTTGTGGTTTTCACCTAGACTCAGCTGTTCGGGAAAACATTCGGATTCAAGACGAATGTAGAATTTACAGAGATGTTCATGGCCGTTGCTGTTCATGACCGGCATCGATACACGTAATTTGCTTCATTTTCAAAATCCGTCTATACAAGAGTGATACAGAAGTCTATCACAGAGAAAAAGGGTTACGGTTTTTCTTGAAGCACTGTTCCCTAATTAAAAGGTTTCTATAGTAACTACGATGTTAGTCAAAACGTGTATGAGTAATTATAGCAAGCTATCTAAATTACTTAGGGAAAAGGTCAATGAGCTAGCCGAAATTACTAATCCTGAGTTATGGTCATGCCTACCAAACACTCCCGTGATGCTTTCTGATTGGTCTAGACACTTGGTGTTTGCTGAAACTAATTGATGAGGAAAAGGCTTTTCTTGAACACTGCCATGTCTCTCAGGCAATGTCAATTCCTATGTGTTCCCTAGTTTCTGCCAAAGATCATATCTGAGGAGTCTGCTGCTACCTTATCTTAATTTTACCAATAATGTGCTGGATTTAGCTTCGTAACTGGACCATAGTTGTGTTATATTGTTTCTGGTGGCCTCAGTGTGAATCCTGAATAGAAATTCTGGCATAGCAGAGGGTGACTGGAGCTGGCTATTTTCACATTGCTTTTTTTTATCAATGGATCTTTTGCAGACAATTGAAGCATTTCCCCATTTTTCAGAATTCTCTGATGGAGTAAATTGGCCCTGGGTGGAGACGCTGGTTGCCCTTTACCTTCCAGGCTGGATGTTATTTCTCACAAGCTCACTCTTGGGTACATTAAGGTCGAGTCCATTTGGCTTCTATTGTGCATCCAGGAGCCAAAAAAAAACAACAAGAAAGCGGGGTGCTGAAGGTCTTTGGAAATCAGGCTGCTTTGAGGGAGCTTTTTCGATGCCTCCCCAGTGGTTTGGTAGGCAGGCGCCGGGGTAGGCTCAGAGATGTGTTAATAATGCCCGCTTGACAGAAGGCCTGTGCTTACCAGGCTGTTCTCAAGGTCCGCTCCGTGTTAGCCTTCTGCCACGCGTGAAACCCAATCTATAAATTAAGTGCATTCGGATTTCATTGGTGCCCACTAGGGCCGATGCCTGACAAATGCTTTATTGAAGCTTAAAGCACGACGCACGTAGCGCTTTCAGAACACATACATAGATCAATTCATGCTACGGTTTGGCCGCATGCGGCTCACAGCCATGGGAATCTTTAAATAAGCATCATACTTCATCAATATTAATGCCGTTTCAAATGTCAAGCATTGCATAAAAGCGTGTTTATTGGTTAATTGACTTTTCTTTTACTGAAGTAGGGTTCAAAATTTCCGGGATTCCAATATTTTTAAGCCCCAAATTGAGGCTTGCATCGTACACGGTGAAAAATAGACTAATGAATTTAAGTTTCATTTCCTAATTTCCCCCTCGATCATTTAAATGGGTCTCTGGGATCAATATTCAGCAGAGCTGATTGTCACTGTACACTGTACTGATTGTCACTGTACACTGCATAAAAAGTGTTTCTGGAACAGAGCGGCTGTAAATGTGTCATCGAATCACACTTCCTTTCTTAGTCAGCTTTGCATGCAAGCTAGCTTAACTTCAGCTCCGCTTAATGAGAATAAAAAGCTAAGAAATGTCCTTCACACAGACTTAAATAGAGCCAAAATATGCTGCGTTTCCTCCTCCTTCAATTGAAATTATGCTTATCAGTCCCCTCACCTCTCAAAAGGTGAAAGATCTCTTTAAGAAGTCAGCCAGTCCTTTTTACATAATTGAGAGGAGTTTTAAATTAATTGTATAATTAATCTTGTCAAATTAGGCTTAGGAGAAGCCAGACCCTATATTAGGCATTCTGGAAAATTCCAAATTACTTTAATGCAGAATCTGACTCCGGAATGCACTTTGTTCTTTTGTGATAAGACGAGGGAAGTTTTAACAGCAATGAAAAGAGTAAGCCGTAATAAGCAGTTATTAGCCCTCATCACGGCTCTTGCTTGATGTAATTAATTTTCCTACCAAGTACGTATAGTGGTTTTTAAGAAGGCAGGGGTTATTTCAAATATATACGTAAATGAACACAAAAACGGTGACTTTTAGAATTACACAAAAGCTAAATACAAGCCCCTGGTTAACATTTGGTGTGGGGTTAATGAATTGGACCTGGGATTCGTACACTCATGTTCCAACGAAATGCTTGCATTTTGAAAATGCATGGGTCAAAATGCATGACAGTTAGTAGTATCAACATATGCAAAGATGGATAATTGCTCAAACAAAGAACGTTCCTCACATCTTTCAGAATGGGGAAAACTTCCTTTCGGATTGTTATTCTTAATGTAGCATTGTTATGTTTGGAAATACTTTTTTCCCCTCTATACTGGGTAGTGTTACACTGACAATAACCCATAATAAACGACTGTCTGCATGATGGTGGATTGTAAACAGCGCCCCCCTTGTGGTGCCGTGAAAAATGACAGCCTGGTAATAACAGGCCTCTACACAGCGTGCGCTGTGTCCGCCAGACATTCCGGAGATTCCTCATCAATGTGGGACCTATTGGACACATCTGTGGTTTGGACGCTCCTCTCGGCAGTTCCGTCTTGGCAGCCAGCCCGTTGGACCAGAGCTGGGGAGACTGGGGCCAGATGCTTGTTTGGAGAGGTTGCACAAGTGCGCACACACACACAAGCAAAATGGTGTTCAAACAGAATCGCTGTAAATGGCACACATTATCACCTTATTAAAAATGATGAAGCTTCGCTCATTAGTTCTGCCAGCATCTTCAAAAGGCGGCCCATGAGGACGGAAGGTTAGATTATTAATCTCCGTGGTGCTGAGCTGTTGTTTGGGAGTCAGTCCACTGAAAGGTCTGCACTATAGAATTACGCGTTCACAATGGCTGGCTGTAATGAACCTCAGAAATGCATGTCAGTGATGTTTTTCGACATGAGGTCTTCCCTTACATCCTGTGTAGGCTTCTTACGAAATCCCCTTGGAGGATCGGCTGAACCTGATGTCCTCTTTGGATGTGCCAAGGTGTTGGGGTTCGACTGCATAGCAGTATGCACCCTGGAGGGTTGAGACATGGTGTCCATAACCTCTCTTCTTGGGTTCTTTAGCCTCAGTGCTAATGCAAAAACCTACAGGTGCTCAAAGGCACGGTTTGTCATGTGGCGACAGAAGATCCCAGCAGGTCCTTAAGCCTACGGCTTTAAGAGATCTTGAATTAAAATGTCTATTTGGGTGGTAGCATACAAGAGGTACAGTTCCTTATCTTTATCTGTAGACCTTGAGGAATATCAGCATGATTTAATAATGACAAGTGGGGTTTGAACGTTTCAGCAGTACTCAGAATGCCGAGTAGGATTTGTGCACAGCCTTTTATTGGTTCCCGTGTTCGTTACATGCATTCCGTCCAGTTTCGCAGCATGGAAACTACAAGCACCAGAACCGCGGCGAAGTGGCTCCAGCCTGGGCTCTGTCTCACTGGCACGCAAGACGCCCGCTTAGCATTTGAAGTGCCTGTCTTATGTTTTTTTGTGCTCATACACTTGTGTGTGTGAGTGAGAGGGTTTGTGGAGACCCAGCGAGCGAGGGGTCGAGGGTGGCTGGCTGTGCATCGAGGCTTGGAGGCCCAACAGGAAGGCATGAGCCTGTTAGCATCTCGCATGCAGACTGTTCATCCATTATTGATCCTAATGACATGTTCGCTAAATAATACAGCATGGAGTTTCACGAGTTACTGCACGGGGCATTACTCTGCAGCGGATGAATATGCATATGTGTGTATCGCACTATAAAGCTAGGGGGGTTTCTTTAGCTCAGAGGTAAAGTAAAATTGTCTCATGGTCTGTCTTTTTTATTGTGTTGTGGATCGGGATTAAAACTGGCATGCTTGATGGCTTATGGTGCGCTAGACTGATTGCTAAGCAACTGCTCATTAGGTGAATAAGGCGGCTGCCAATAAAGAAGGTTATTAACAATCACTGAATTGCTAATGATACATATAATTCAATTATGATATGCCTCGTACGCTGCTCCTACCATCGAGTGGGCTGAATATTAGCTTTGACAATTGTGTGCTCTTATTACAGTTAAGATTACAGCAGGTTTTGATTTGACTCTGCTACAAAGGGGTGCACTATAAGTCGGTGTACTGGAAGGGTGCGTCTTGCTGGAAGGTCCGTTTGTGCTGAGAAACTGTAGCTGATTCTGCAAGTGCTGTAACGAGCGCAGAGTGGGTGTGGCAGTTTTCACACGCTGTCTTGCAAAGGTCACCATCGTCTTCGCCTATTGTCCTTCTGATATAGAAGATGTCAGCCCTTATGCATAAAGGCATTCCTTCAAATGCTTGCTTGTGCAACTGTATTGAATGACGCATTCGGGTGTATTTTATCTTAACAGTTACTTAACTCTAATTAAAAAAAAAAACAGCAGGGTAAAATGTTCTAATAGGATTCCAATAGCAGTTATACATGGAGAAAACAGCAATACTGGAAATTGTATGCAAAGTGCTTTATAAGAGACAAACAGTGGGTACCTCTGGGCTTTTTGCAGATCTGAATATGCCTAATTATGTTTTAACACAGTGACCTTACCCTGTTATTATTGTCAGATGTACTTACAGTAGGACTGAAGCTCATGGAGGGAGGGGTCCAGTGAATGGGGGGTGTGAGTTGCTGCTGATCTATGGGCATTTTTCAGTACGTATTATTACATGAAGTTTATTTCTGTGCTTTTCATCTACATGCCGCAACTTTGCCATTTGAAAATGGTCCCTCAACAAGGAATTGTTGGTGAATACGTAAGTAGGGTTTGTTGAGGTTTTATAAGGATCTTCATTTACTCTGGAGTGAACTGGGATTGTCTGTAATTTGCCACTCACTTTCTGAATGGTAATGGGTCCCGCTATCTCCAGCTCGGCCTCAGAGTGCCTCTCTCTGCTCGTCTGCGCTGCGCCCTCCTAGCCTCTCCAAGCTGCGGCGTGCTCCAAAAGCGAATGAGCGGGCTCCCCCCCCCAGCCTCCGGGATGGGCACGTGCTTCCGGTCAAACCCGGCCCCTTCTATAGCAAGCTGCGGTTTTTCTCTTGCTGTGCCAGTCTCCTTTTGTTTTTAAAGCCTGGTTAGATCTTAGCAGGCATTGGTATGGTTCCCTTGAATTGCATAGCTTTTCAAAGCATTGTATTTTTTTATTGTATTATTTTATAAAGCACCACCCCCCGCCTCACGCCTCATTCTCCCCCCGTGGCAGATTTTGAGGCTCTCGTGCCCACATCTGGGTGCCCTTTCCACAGGAAGTCATTGTTTTCCCGGGAATGGCAGCTTATTTATTTATTTGTTCCTGACCCTTTTGTTCCGTCGGCATCCTGGCGGGAAAAAGGCTTCACACGCGGAGCGGGCGAATTGAAGTGGACGGAGTTGCCGCGGTGCGATGATTGCAGCTTGAAAGTAATGATTTCCCAACACCAAGGTCAGACAGGGTTTAATTAGGAGAAACACAATTAGTGTCACCTCTCGCACGACGCTGTCTGGGCCCGTGCCAGCAGCAACCTCAAGCGTGTCTTGCTGAATTGGTTTAAAAGAGGAGGGGAGAAAAAGCATGAATTATCAAAGGACCGGGGCCGTCTTGGAAGAGCGGTGGCTCAGACGGAGCAAGTCCGCGGCGAGAGCTAACTGCTATCGTCGAATTATCACCCGAAACCACATGTGTTAACTTTTCCAGTGGAGATTCGAGTGCTAATTAGTGTGAGACCAAAGGGAAAGTACGTACAGTGTTTGTTGTCGTTATGAGATTTCCACCTGGTCGCCAATATCAGACATAAAATAAAAAAAATGCAGACATGATATCACGGCTGACAACTGTGGCACTGTAGAATTGCCAAGTCTGATTGGTCAGAAAGGTGTTGATTTTTCTTTTCTATAACCATGCACATAGTGCCAGCCATATGGATCGCAGCAGTAAATCAATGCAGTTTTACAATATTTAATTCTAACTAAAAAACTTAAAATGGCAGACGTAGAACACATTTTTTTTAACTAAATTTATAGTTGGTGGAAGAAAATCATTCTGTGAATGTGTTTTCGGATCATAAATGTGAATTTAATGACTTTTGGTACAAATGTCTAAGCCAAAGGTATAGTAACTGTGGTATAAGCGAGTTCATGCACTCCAAGTTGCACTTTGTATGTTTTTTAAGGCAACGGTGGCAAAGAATCTCCCGCCCTAACTGGCAATGCCTGTAGGCCTGTTCCCGAATACTCCTTCAGTATGCATCTCAGAGGGAATGCAAACCTGAAAAGGCACCGACGAGGTCAGATGCTGGAGACCAGCGTTGATTATTATAGCCTTGATTATTTAATGAGTGCATTGGAACATCAATTAAGACCTGTCAATATATAATTAACAAAATAATTAGAGGGCGCTCTCTGAGGATGGGGGCCTGCTCTCCGCCTTTCCTTATTCTGGCTTTGCATTTGGCAAGTGCACACCCGCCGTGCTACCCGCCCGGATGAAAGCGCGGGAAGCAGAAGCATCATCCTGTCTGCTCCATATCGCCTGTGAGCTGGGCCAGACAGACAGGTTTCAGAGGTCAGTGAGATGGGAGCCTCTCTGATTGGGGTCAAGTCAGCCCCCGCTCTGGTCTGTGAG
Organism: Petrocephalus sullivani; assembly: GCA_026780845.1. Taxonomy (NCBI): domain Eukaryota; kingdom Metazoa; phylum Chordata; class Actinopteri; order Osteoglossiformes; family Mormyridae; genus Petrocephalus; species Petrocephalus sullivani. The sequence goes on from JAODKM010000025.1 coordinate 23,161,530, forward strand.
CAGCAGGGCCTTTGTCGAGACCATGCAAGATGAAACCGGGCAACTGGACTGTAATTCGGTTTTTTTTTTTAAGCTGTTAGATTGTCACTGTGTACCGTTCGGGTAATTCCCTCTTCAAATTGATGCCTTTGATTAATTCATTAATTCACCCCCAAGCTGAATTGCATTTTGGTTTGGCTTCTCAAATTGGATGCACCACAATCACCCCTTTTCCTGTGTAAGAAGAAAAAAAACAACAACATTAAAGGGACAATAGATAGCCTCTCATTTAACTTAATAATCTGCAGACTTTCCATGTTTTATTTACGCTTGCTGGACCTGCTGGGTCTTGTAAATCATTGGCCCGACGAGGAAAATCCATCGCGTCAGACTGATTTCGATTGGTTCTGCCCCCTTGAGCTTGATTCTTCACATAGACTCCTAATGAAAGCCATTGCTTGCCGGCCACTGCTTCCACCATCGCGATCTCATCGTTGCAGAGTTTACCATCGCTGGTCTGTCAGCTTCAGGATCCGAAGATCCGCCCCTTGAGTTTGGTGACACTGTCCGCTGCTGCAAACACGCTGACATTCTGCCATGATGTGGTTGGAGCCTGGGGAGACGTGGACAGCTGATTGGTTTAATGCCTGGTCATGTGATGTGGTGTGCACCGATTGGTCAGGCCCACTGGGCACCTTCAACGAGAACGACGGCAATTCATCATCATAACCAAGACCTAGAAACTGGCTTTACAAAAACACGCAGATGTGTATCCGAAAGCTGAATTGAGTGGCACTTTCACAAATGGCAAATTCCCATGAATTTTTTGGGAATCACAGTACCAACGTCACAGAAGAGGCCTTCGGAATTTCAGATGAGGTCATTCACTGCCTTGGTCGGAAGAATCGTGGCTCAGACCACAGGGACTCTGTGACTGGCTGAGACCTTTTAAATATAACCTATGGGGGGGGGGAAGGCTTTATTGTTATGCAAGGTTTTGAAAGTGAAATTAATTCCAGATTTATTAGAGAAATCTAAATGTCACAGGAGGACTGCCTGTTTGTTTAGCTGGGATGCTGTTTTTATAGAGATTTAGAGATTTTTATTATACGGATATAGAGAAATTATGTGCTGGTCACATGTGGTGAAATTGCTAGTTTTTTGTGTGTATTTGATTATCCAGCACAACAATATCCCTGAGCCAGTTAGACTTTATCGCTTGCAGTAATTATGACTTTTAAGCTTGTCTCTTATGGCTGTTTCAGTTTACCGGTCTGGCCCTGAGTGCTGTGTGTGCCTTACTGCAAGCACACACACACACACAGACTCGCATAGCTATCTAAATGGGGGCCGTCCATTCATTTCTATGGGAAAAACCCTAATCCCAGTCATGTAATAATCCCAGCCCTAACCTTAACCATAACTGTAACCAACCCAAATACAGTCAAACCTCCCTTATCCGGGTAGGATGGGACCAAGGGCTGCCCGTAAGGTAGAAATGTCCATAACTTAACACAAACAGTACAGTACATGTGTACACATACAAACTACATCATCTTTATGAGGTCCAAGGCTTATAATAGGATGCTATTTCAGTCTGAGCTAGCGACTGATCCCGTTTTATTCTTGCAGTTCTATTCGCTTTGGTTTACTTGCTATTTGATTTCAAAGTCTCGCCCGGTTTTTGGTTAATGTCTTTGCGCGCCCCTCGGACTCTGACGCTTTGATCTCTGTGTGTGTCAGGTGCATAGGGAGTGACTGCAGTTTTGGTTTGCCAGCTTATGTAAGCTTATGTAAAATTAATGTGCTCGTGCCTAGAGCTGCCCGGTAGAGGGAGGTGCCCGTATATTGGAGGTCCGGATAAGAGAGGTTTGACAAAGACTTTTGTCATTTTTTTAGCTTTTTGATAGCATTCACAGATTTTTATTAAATTGAGGTTATCCAAATGGGGACCTGAAAAGATGTCCCAAAAAGTAGTGAAATGTCAGGTTTTACCACACTTTGGGGACGTTTTGCACACCCACATACACAGACGTTTGTATTCATATCTTTTTGGGGACCATCTATTCATTTTTGTGGGCATGACCGTAACGGGAACCGTAACCCCTACCCAGCCCTAACCTTAACCACAAGTAACCAAACAAAATACAACACTTTTGTATTTGTAGTCTTTTGATTTGCATTCACAGATTTTAATTGACATGGAGTGGAAATAAAAAGTCCCCTACAATGTCAGAATGAATTTTTATCACATTGTGGGGGCATTTGGACACACACGATGTAGAAGGTGTTTCGATCGAATGTGATACATCAGTAAGAGCAAGATATCTGTCCGGCCTCGTTTACGCCCTGTGTTTCTCCGGACGAGAGATGGGGTGCAGGACTATTTTGTGTTTAAGTTCTTTTAAGTAACTTTGACAAAAAGTCTTTTGTTGTCGGTGGAGGGGGTGGGGAGGATTTAATGTGGACGGAAGGGATGCCACGCTGAAGCAGATGTAAGGTGGCACCAGCTGCTTGGGGGGGGGGGGGGGGGGCCCTCCATTCCCGCCCCCCATTTGGTTCATGTGGGAAGTGGCGGCCCTGGTCCTGTGCTGTCACGCCCCCCCCCCCCAGCCCCTGTGCGAACACACCCCCGACATCAGTGCTGGGAGCCGGCAGGGCGGGGGGGTGACGTACCATGTCAGCTCTCAGGAATCCTGGTAGGGTGATTCTTTCCCGACCTGTGGCTGCGCTCTGTGATGCTCTGTGTACGGGACACTGACCGGACTTAGCTTGTGTTGTGTAATCAAGAGACTTAGAAAGCCCAAAGTCTTGTATTTTGTTTGGTTACTTCTGGTTAAGGTTAGTGCTGGGTTAATTGGGATTAGGGTTTTTCTCATACTAATGAATGAAGAGTCCCTACAAAGATAGGAATACAAATGTGCATGTACCCATTTTAAGCTACAGGACCGGCGGGTAAGTCATGCACACTGTTCACAAATCATTGCTGAAGCCTCAACAATTTGAAAAAAAAATGCTACCATTAGCGGTCTGCTGGTGCAAAGCGGCGCCCTTCTCCCACAAAGCACTGCTGCGATTTTTATGTACAATAAGTGAGCTAATTAGGCGAGCACTGTGCTTTCAGTGCAATCTCCGGCTCTCCTTCAGGCAGATGGGCTTTGCCATTTTCTGCTGGAGGGAGCCGTGAGTGTGAGTGGCGCGCGAGAAGCGTGTCTTCTGCGCGCGAGACGTGTTCCTCACGTGTGGGACATGCTGCGCGTGGCTGAGAACGCCAGGGATCCGGCGACGACCAGTGCCGCGCATGACAGGCGCCGTGGCGTGGCTTTGGGGGTGCGGGGT
>JAODKM010000025.1:23172940-23183257 GCA_026780845.1 Petrocephalus sullivani
ACCACTAACTCTTGGGGGGGGGGGGGGGCTTTTTTGGAAGCAGGGCCCGGACAGTGGGGGTCTCGGCACCCCCCTGCCAAAAAAAAGGCTGCAGCATCTCCTGACAGACAAGAACAGTGGCATCTTATCCCCCTGTGCATTCAGCGCCCCCACATACACACAAGCATACACATGCACACGCATCCTCAGTCAGGCACACTCCCCACATCCGCAGTACCGTCCCCGCTTTTCCTCATCCCTCCCCTCCCCCCGCGCCTTTTCTCGCTGAGCCGCTGTCTCAATCTCGCCTGCATCAGGCGGCTCGGAAAGTTATAAATTAAACATAAATGCAAATACGCTGCAACATTGTTCTTCCCTCCGGTTCAAACAGAGCTGCGCTTTTGGGGATTAAGTCAAGGACACTGAAGTTTATTGATGAGTGGCGTGGAAATGAGAGTCACTGGGTCACCGACTCGCACCCAGGGAAGCACATTCATCTGTCTGGGGCGCTGTGATGAGAGAGTTCAAGACCCAAGCAGCAACGTCCCCATTAGAGCAGAGCCCTGATTCAAGCTGCATGAAACATACCTCGACCAGGCTGCCACCGCTAAGCATTTAACTGAAATCCCTTAGGTGTTGCTTCCATATGTATCTAAATGTGCTGGATTCTGATGAGTCACAATTAAAAAAAAAATGCAGCTATAAATGGGAAGCCCTGGCGAGGTGTTCCCCCGACGCATAGTCCAACTTGTCTTTCAAGTCCATCTGCTGTTAGCACTAGGCCACTCAAATGAGGCACTTAAAGGAAACAATAATGACAAAACGGATATTTCTTTTGCTTTACTGCCGAGATAACGACCTGCGCTATATCACGCGAGGCCACGTGCTCCTCGTTTCCGCGAGGAATGGTGGGCGTGACGTCCTGGGCATCTTCACCTGCCTCACGTTCCCTTTGAGCAGGAGGAAGTCAAAGCATTGCCTGCGACTCCTCTGCCTCTGGGGGACGTCTGGCGGCCGATAGCGGCCGATAGCGGACAGGCATCCGGGCGGCCGTGATGGGTTGGATCGCAGCCGGCGTCGTTATATTACTGCCAGTCCGCCAGATTTGTCTACAGAGGAAGGATCTGTCGGCTGTTGTTTCCGTTTTGTTCTTGCTTCCAGTGTCTCACATGCAGCACATTTTCATTGCTTGCCAACTCTGCCATTCTTCCAGGGCAGCTGAGCGGGCATGTGCATGACGCTTGAAATAAATATCAGATTTATCGCGATATTTTCGGTAATGGTTTGTTACTCCGAATTTGGTCGACGGAGAACCACAGCAGTATGAGACGTGTTTATCTAAAATATTCCTGACACAAAGTACCTTTTCGGTGGCACCTACTGGGAGACTGGCAGCTTAGCGTCCGGCCGCTAAACGGGCTTCCTCTGAGGGTTCCTGTTGCAGCACGGGCCTTGGCTTCTGATGTCTCTCCTCAGGCACGTCAAGCAGATCCCAGATCTGAGAAGGAGGGCTGTGGGCACTCGCCTCCCTGTCAGTCACTGCACACAGCCCGTAATCCCTGGTCCACTTGGCAGCATAGAAGAATAACAAAAACAAAACACTTCAGCCCAGTTTGCAGCCATGAAAGACAACTCAAACTGATTTGCAGAACTTTTCTAATTGACATAATTGGGCATATGGGGATTGCCAAAGAAAATATCTGATTTGTCCGTAATGCGGGCTGGTAAATTATGTGTATTATTTTTGTGGAAAAAAAAAAATAATAATAATAAACAGGACATAGTGTTACATAATTCATATATTTGTAAGTAATTATAAGCATTTTATTTGCTATTGTACGCTGTGCAAAACGTTAATTTAAAAAATATTTTGTTGTATACCAGTACAGTACTAATATTTTACACAAATTCTAAATTGCTGCAGTTTGCCTGTGAAAGGATACCTAGTTTTGTTCTATGTAATTCATACTTTGTCCACCAGGGGTCCTTTTCCACACCTCCTGATCTTAATGACAGCTGACAACCAAGAAGGGAAGAAATTTTCGCTCTCAGCATTTATTTGTCAACTGAATTTTCATGAAGTTGCTTGACGGCTTTTCCTCTCATACTTTAGTTCAATTCCAACCCCCTATATTTCCTCATAACAGATTTTCAATAAATAAACATCGAACGATGTCAATTTTAACTTCGGATATTTAACTTTTAATTCACAATCGCTGATACATTGCGCCACATGGAACTTTGGGTGACCTTGGTGCTCTTTTGCGGATTTGTTTGGAATATCCACCAGATCGATTCATGTCTTAACAGATATAAACATGGTAGGAAATTATTTGTGTAAACGTATAGCTACAAAGACCTTTCACATGACAATAATTATAACATCGTATCGGTGTCAGTAATTCACACATACGGCCTATCTCGGCTCGTTTTTTATTCGTTGCCCCCTAGTGCTGATCAAATTTTACGTCAACTATGATTTGCAGATTACCTTCCCCATGCCCGGAAATCTTAGGCCTTTCACATGGGGCTTTCGCACGCAATTGTAACTAAATCCAATGCAACAGAATAATCCGACTGTGGTCAACATTTGTCGAATTTATTGGACATCGAAGGATACCAGGGGTAAAAAAAAATACAAGAACAAAAGAAATGATTTACTTGAGAATGACGTCACTGGCGCGCTCTGCTTCTTCCGTGCAATATTTTTGTGGTTCACTTATTAAGCGAAATGGAAGTCGAAATTAAGCTCATTTTGGAGCTTGGCGTGCATCTTACAAGCCGGCAGAACAAACCAGGGAGGGGTAATATTAATTTGCCGTTTTTTTCCCCTCCCTGCAATGTGTCTCTTTAAGTGGGAGTTCTGAGCGCAAACACAGGGGCGTGGGCGGAACGGCGAACAGGCAGCAAACGGAGAACGTGCCTTTAAGTGGGGTTGCTGCTGATTAAAAAGCGGCCGCCGTCATTCGCTCGCTGTCACCCCGCTACAGGGAAAAAAACACAGATAAATGCACACAGACAGATTCCTCTCGGCTGGAGAACTGTAGATTACTGAGGTTACTAGGTACTTATTTTGTGCGGCTAGCTACATATTAAGCGAATATCCTGTGATTGCGCGTGAATCTGTCTGACTCGCAGAGCAGCAGAAAACTGGACTGAGCCTCAGGGGACGGCAAAAGCGAAATCCCGACGTAGAGTCCCGGATTGCACTTTAAATGCAAGAATCCGATGACACCCTTTCTATACAGCAAAATGCTGCAAATAATTAATTGAAGGCCGCCGATCAGGAAAATGTGCAGATGTGAAATGTTTTCTTTATCCCTATTAAGAGTGTGCGTGCTGTAAGCATCTGCTAAATTAAATTATTCACAATCGTGTAGATGTGCGTGCCAGGGAAGCCGATGTGTGTGTCAAGGAAGCCCACCAGACAGCGGGCGGCTCTAATGCAATTGCAAACACGAATCCGAAACAGCTGACCACTTTACAGAAGATTCATTTACAAACAGAGACCGCTGCGGTCACTGCCCGATCAAAGGGCCACATACACCCGGGAGGGTAGCCTGTGACTTGCTGGGAGTCGCTCGGGTTAGGGCCCCGCGGCTCGCGGAAAATCACACAGACATAGGCAGGGATATTTCCCGCAGCACTGACTTTTAAGGGAGCTTCCCGAGCTACGTGCGGACCGAGGCGCGCCGGTACTCCAGTCCGCGTTTTCCGTGCGAGGAGGGCAGGAGAAGGGGATAATAGCTTTCGGAGCGCCGTCTCTCTCATGCCATGCTGGGCCAGAGAGGCTCCGGGAGACATGCATTTACCCATATCCGGGTTAGAGAGGAAAGGGGGAAAAAGTTTCATTTAAACCTGGACTAAAACTTTCAGTATGAAATCAAATTAAGGCCGCCGTTGTCGGCGGGGCTATTCACCTCGGACCGCAGTCAGTATTTAGGCCTAATGGTTACGGCGGATCGATTTATTCCTTTATAAGTATTTTCCTCGTTCTGCATTATTATTTTTCTCATTCGTTCTGAGTTTTCTCGGCTAGCTGGGGATAGCCGGTGGGCTTCTAGCACTACCTGAAATGTTGAAGCGATAATGGCCGCGCAAGTGGCATCGGCTCCGGCGACGACCAGTAATAAAAAAACGAATTTATCGAGCACTTTGAATCAAGATTTAAACTCCGGGAAGCCCGTCGGAGGGACGGCACAGGCATCGGGAGCCATGCTTGGAGCGGGAGATGGGGCTCACGCTATGAATAATGTAGATCACCATCACCATAATGAACTGAACATGGCCAACGCGGCTTGCGCCTCTTCTGCCGGCGGCAACTCGGATACCCGGGAGAAGGAGGGTGGAAGCAACCCCGCATCGGCGCCGTCCTCGAACCCGACCGCCGCTCCGGTCATGGAGGCGGCTTTGATAGCGAATCATAAGCTGAAAATCGTCGGTAGCGGAGATCCGCCGGCTCGGTCTCACCGCCACACGCCGCCGCCGCCGCAGCAGCAACAATGTAACCAATTTCAGCAGCAGCGTCAGATACAAAGTAACAACATCAACAACAGCGGCGGCGGCGGCAGCCTGGCGCCGGGTCCGGGGGACGCTGACAGCCGGCAACATGGTGGTAAGGAGACGGCTCTGGGAAACCAGGTTGAGCAGCAGATGCTGAATAAAAGTGAGGAGGACCATCCGTTCAAAGCGGGGGAGCAGATGGGCGGCAGGTACGAGCAGGACAGCTTGGGAGCAGCGAGCGGCAGGAACAGCATAAGCAACCCGGCCCAGGGCGCCAGGGGCAACGGCACCGCTTCGGAGTTTAATCATTATTACGGCAATGCTCGGGTCGGGCCCTGCTTTGATCAACATGGCGGACAACAAAGCCCCGGGATGGGGATAATGCACTCTGCGGGCCCCAGCGGCATGGATCCGGCGCAGAACTCCCACGACGGCTACCACAACAACCAGTACAACCACTATGCCAGCTACCGAGCGGGCTATGGCGGCGGGGGCTACGGCATGATGAGCTCCTCCAGGCAGGGGAATAACATGCTGATGGGCCCAGGCGGCGCTGGTGCCGCTGCCGGCCACGGTAAGGCTCCCATGGCCCCTGCTTCTGGCAGCAACGTCGGGGGCTTCCAGAGGTTCCCCGGGCAAAACCAGCACCCCTCCGGCGCAACCCCGACTCTAAACCAGCTGCTGACCTCCCCCAGTCCCATGATGCGGGGCTACGGCGGCGGCTACCAGGACTACGGCAACGCGGCGGCGGCGGCGCAGCAGCAGCCGGGCATGGGGCTGAGCAAAGACATGGGCTCCCAGTACGGCTCTGCAGCCCACGGCTGGGGGGGGACACAGAGAAGCCACCCTGCCATGAGTCCGGGAAACAGCGGCCAGGCCGTCAGCAGACCGCAGGTGAGCAGCTCCGGCCCCAGCCGGCGGTCATAGGCCGGTTAGGCGAGGACAGTTAGCGGCGGAGCTAAGGCTGCCCGTCCGCCGCCGCGCCGCGGGTCCCGGCGGCTTCCGCGGACCCAACTTCCCCCCGAGTTGGGCTTAAATGGCGAGCATGAGGGCCAGGCGTCCCCCTCCGAGACTCGGGAGTTTCTGCTCAAGGTGACTCGCACAATGGGGGAAGGAGAAGCCCGCGCGGCTTAGGGCGATGCGCACCCCCGAGCCGCGGGACGTCCTTTAATGAGGCGTGTTCGGAAATGTGGCGAGGGGCGCCCGCTTAGCGCCGACGTGATTGCGGACGCGGCTCTGGCTGGGGTACTTGGGGTACTTACCCGGAATATTATATCACGTCTCGTTTTGGGGGACTGAGGATGCGCGTAACCGGCGGCCCGGTGAGGGGGACGCACCGGCTCCGGGCCCCCCGGCAGCCTGGGCTGGGAAAGTGGCTCGAGCCCCTCCGCGAGGCTTCGGGATTTTGAATTGTGGAGGTAACGCGGCCGTAACCGTCTCCAGACAGCTGCCTCCGAGCTGACATGTTAGCCGGCACCTGATTGGCTCTCCCTCTCCCCGCCGCCGCGCGACTTAACGCGGCGCACGTAAATAGCGGCCGCTCTGGCCCGCGCTCGCCGGGGCCGTCAGTCCGCGAGCTCGCGGGGCGAGATTGATCTCGCGCTTGATTGACCCACCGGCGCTCGAGTGCCCCGTGCACCAGTGGCGTTTTGTCTTTTTTTTTTTCTAACCGTCCCCCAAAACATTGCATGAAAATGCATCAAAGCGTCAGGCTCCAGAGCTATTCATGAAGCATTATTATTAATGTAAGTTTTTACAATTAAGGTAGTGCTGGTATAATAAAAAAAAAGCAGCAGTTTTGACTAACAAACTATCTGATCGACCACACTGATTGCTGTGCGCGTGAGGGGAAACACGAATTATATAGCAATTTAGCCAACGTAGGTTCTCCACAGAAATCATTTTGGATTGATTGCAGCTGTTTAACCTGACTCATGTTGCTTCCAACAGTGCTAATATTTTAAAAAATAAAAATATTTTCTTTTATTTGTTTTAAAATTCCTCTGAGCTGGCACTCAAAATGTAAACACAACTGCTGGCTCAGGGCTGGTTTATTATTATTGTTTCATTCTTAAAGGCAAGTGGGTTTCGTTTATTTTCACTGATGAATCCAGTGCAGTGAAAGTGTTTTTGCAGAAGGAAACATGCGCTGAAAGCTAGCGTATTGCCAGCAAGCTGTCTCTTTGCATTAAGGGCTGAAATGAAAGTTTGTAACGGAAGTGTGGTTTGAGTACATCGATGAATGTCAGCTCTCCGATTTAGAACCAGCCAGTTTGTGTGTTCTTTTTGATTATGGAGTTTGGGGTTAAATTCTATTTTTTAAAGGCATTCGAACATATTAGCATTGTTTTTTGTAGTTTGGTCAACTTGCAGTTTATTTTACACAAATTTTGCATCTTGTAAGATGTGCAGACTTGATCCACGTTATGGTCCTGGATATAGGTGTGTATCCATTTTGGATATTGGTTGTCTGTTTTTGGAGGGGAAAATGTATTAAAAATAGTTTAAATGTCAGCTGATTTATTTTCAGCACAAACGTGATAAGCTGTTTTTATATGCACGGTCTTAATTTGTTTGATTCAGATAATTCAGACTAGTTAGAATGAGATGGAGAGATTTTTTTTTTTATTGGTGGTGTCTTAAATGGAGCCATTCTGGAAATGCACTGAAGATTCTCTGTGGAAATTAATTTTAGGTGTGTGTGAGTGAATAGAGGATGGTCATGTGAGCAGTCTATTATTTCCCAAGCCATGCCTTAACTTTGTCTCCCTGTAGACAGTAAATGCGAATAATGGTCCCTGTTTAGAAAAGTTTCCATCGTGGTGAAGACTGCTGTTTGTAGAAGGAAAACATGGCATGTTCAGCTGTAATAATAGCTGAAAATCACATTTTTTTTGTTTCAAACCCTTGATGTCATTTCCTAGGTTACACGTGCAGTGTGGTTAGTGACATTGACCTTGGCTTGTGTGATGTTTGCCACTCATGAAAATCATTGAACATTTTGTTTAATGCAGGCCATCATATGAGACGCCCGACATCTTCTCATCTTCAGTAGACCTTCAGTGTCTCCCTGGATTAGCCTCAGCAATCTTAGTGTCTTATGGAGAACCCCCCTTTCTGCTGCACTAGTTACAGTTTGGTTGTTTAGTGTACGGGTGTGTGAATTTTATCGCCTCACGAGTTACAACCAGCAGATGTATGGTTTTGGGGGGTCTCTCTGAGCTGTATGTACGTGTCCCATTGCCTTACAGTTGGGTGGCTTCAGTGAAGTCGTCTTTCTCACCGTGGAGAAAATATTGCGCCAACTGGGCTTCTGCTAGATCTCCTCCCTCCTGTCCAAAAAGCAGCCTTCGCGCCTTCTGGTTATGGTAGCCTGTGTGTGGAAACGACGAGTGGTGGTTTTAGTAATTGGGGTCTGAGGGCAATGCCCTTTAAACCCAACCAGCATTTGTCGGTTAAATGCGGCAATTTTTGGAGTATGTATATTGGTGTATTTTTGGGCTGTGTTGGCTGTAATCTGGTCCTGTTCTCCTCTCTTTGTTCCATATGGACAGTGACTGTTTGTCACCTGACACGACCAGGTAAGGTTTCATTTACACCTGCAGTATTGGTTAGTAGCAACCCAGTGAATTAAACACAAATAAGCCCTGTTGTTCTTGATAAAGGTGTCCGGGCATTTTCCTCATCTTCGGGGATGACATGTTCCAGGCGGGAGTGTAATTGACAGCTGGGTTATCCCCGGACTGCCCGTGGTTTTGTTAAAATGTCAATTAATCCAAATTTGCCATAAAAATGGACCAGTCAGGTTTGTGCGCTAGACATGTAATTAGCTTATTAATACGCTAATGGAGTGTTTTTCTTCTGTGATGTATAAAGAACAATTGGAGTCAGAGGTTAGAACACAGATCGCCGGTTTGCAGTTGATAAAGCAAATTTTTAAAATGAGTGTGTGCGCATGTTTATGAAATGCAACCCCCTAAAGCAAAGGGTCTACTTTTCTTTAATTTGGTATAAGGCGGATGGAAAATGGCTGTGATTTAGGCTGGCTTTACATGGAGGAGGTGGTGTTTGTGTCCAGCCTATTTCTGCTATTGTGTGGATCCTTCTCACAAAATAATTTTGATGCCTCTACAGATTGATTAATATTAAACTTCAGGGAATGCTTTTGTTTCTGTTATTATTTTATTTTTATTGATTGCATGCTGCTGAGCTTTCCAGGAGGTCCATAGCATAGTAGCAGCTATTTCATGAAGCCTTCCGTTGCTTTTCCTGGCTTTTGGCTGTAAGGAATGTCGGTGGCTGTGCTTTGGTCCTCTGGTGCTCATGGTGTGTGTCGTGCGCTCTCAGTGGCACCCTGCTTTCGGCGCGGTTTCCTTTGGCCAGCTGAGGCACCTAACAGAGTCTGCTGACTGTGGGATTGACGCCGAGTGTGACGTCGCGCGACTTCTCCCTAAAATAAGTCCCAAGCGGGCGCAGTCTCACACATGGGCCGGCTTGGTGACACAGTCCCTGTTCCGTCAGAAGTATGACTCAGCAGTGCTCGCCACAAAGACCCGGAAAGCATTTGTGTTCCTTAGCAGGATGCCGGGAAGGGATGGGAATACAGCGTCGGAATCCAACCGAAGCTGAACCCCGTGCCTTTTTGGGAAGATCCGCTTGGCTCTGTCCTACAGCATGCTTTAAATCCCCCGCTTTGTTTATAGCGAGGCTATTGATCTTGATATCGCTCTGTCTCTCCCCCCCCACCACGCCTCTACCTTTCCCTCCCCTTGTTGCCTGAGGCTATCCTCTTTCTCCTCAGCGATCGTGCTCATTGGGCAGCCAGCCAGCGGGGTAAGCCCTTGGGTGGCCTCGCCTCTTTGACAGCAGAGACGTGACCTTCACATATGTAAATTAGCCATGTGCAGGCCTTTGAATGGAAGCCTGGGCTCTGTGGGTGGGGGTAGGAGCAGGCAGGGATTCCCCACTACAACCCTGGCCCAGTCCTTTGGATTTTCCAGAACGGTTCTCGGCCGGCCAGGATTTGAGATCAGTGATTGATCGTTAATATAATTCCGTTTTCTGTTCAATAGATGAATGTAACGATTTCACATTTTTAAAAATAAATTTTGCTGTAGTCTGTGTGGATAGTCTGTTTCTGTCACCTCAAGCTGCATGAAAGCCTCCATTACTTGGCAATCAAACAGAATCACTGAACAGCTTTTCCACATGTTAGTATGGCCGCAATGGGAGACCTTTAATGCTGACGCGGCCTCGAGGTTGTTTGCGGGACCGATCGGACTTGTCTGCTGATGCCGGGCGGCCCGTACGCTCTGTGCCTTTACGTGAACATCCAGCATCCCCCGTAGGACAAACACACAGAGGTTCCGGTAATGTCAGCCCATGTCACGGGGTGTCCGAATCGCTCTTCCCCAGCTCGCATTACCATAATCAATAGGCAGGGTGGCAGCCAACGTGGCTTTTGCTACGATGACCTCTGTGCCCTTAAAACTTTCAAATGGCTTGCAGTTAATAGTTTAACAGGCTGTTGCTGACTTTAAAAATGACGGTTAAAAGTGAGCTCTGTGCAAGAAGGTACCTTATATGGGGGCCCAGTGTGGGCAGTAAGCTCCCTGGGGGCTTTGGTAGGGGTGCAGCGTGGGGTTACCGGGTGCTTGGCTGGGTCGTGTAACCGCAGTTATGCATGTCAAACCTTCAGCAGCTAATCTCTTGTGCCCGTGGTGTTTTAAAGGACTTTACACTGCTTGTCCTGAGTTACAGGTGTGTGTGTATGTGTGTGTGTGTGTGTGTGTATGTGTGTGTGTGTGTGTGTGTGTGTGTGTGTGTGTGTGTGTG
>JAODKM010000025.1:23195464-23212091 GCA_026780845.1 Petrocephalus sullivani
CCCCACGTCAGCCGACGACACCAAATAGAATGAAAGAAGGGAACGGGCCGGATGGCGGCATTCTGGTTGTATCCCCCTCCCCCTTGCCCCCTCCGGCCCCCGAAGTGTAACGAACTTGAAAGTAAAAGTCTGCCAATTCCACTGTAATTTCCTGTGATGTCAAAGTTGGCAGACGGAGAGGGGGAGAATTTGAGGGAGCCATTAGCGTCTGATGTGCGGAAGGGAGAACGATTGCCTGTGAAATGAAAAGAGGGAGACATGTCAACAAGGCGTGAGAAGCCATTACCGGGCCGCCGCCGCTCGCCATCGCTGCCGCTTACTTAAGCTAATAGAAAGCAGTCATTAAATGTGGCAGGCGAGGCCACGCACCCGGCTACTGCTGCCTCTGGGATGCAGCCCCTTCCCGCTCTGACCAGCTGGTTATATTGGTTATATATAGTTGGAGGGTTTTGTTTGTTCATGAATCACCGCAGAGTAACAAGTTCATTGCATGTTCCTTGTTTAGTGGCATGCGTTTATTTTTTCGTGGTAGAGAAAGCTGGGCTAGGCAGACCCTGGAGGGTATGGGAGTTACGGGCCTTGCAGTGAAACGGAGATCTGAGCCGGCAGGCTTCTGATCAGGGGCACAGCACCCTCTGAACGACACACCGCCCCACAACAGAAGGTTCTACTGAAATTTGTGGTTTTTCGTTCTGACCGGAGACTGATGCATGATTTCATTCAAAATTAGTTGATACTGGACTGTATTTTCAGTTGATTTAAAATATTTTTGCTTTTTCCATGCTGCTTTCCTTTCTGCGCGGTAAAAAAGCATGCAGGTGTGTGTCGGTTCGGCGAGAGCCGGGCGAGTGGCAACGTGTGCATATCAGACCGGTTCTTCCTGTCTTGTCAGGAAAACTGGTCCAGTTGCGTTAGCAGTACCCGCCGCCTGGCTGCATGGGCCTTTTCTCAAATAAACTCAACACTACTATTCCAAGGGCTGGTCTGAGGGGATGAAGCCCCTCCTCCAGGGTGTCACTCATCTCCAAAGAGGGACCATGATTGGCTGATGAAAAGGAGTTTCAAGTTTTGTCACACGCACAATCATGCTCTGTACTGCTGTGTAGCGAAACACTTTCCCACTTGCTACCTGGATTGTGCTGAAGGACGTATGCAATGCAGAGGAAAACACAATAGTATGGAAAGATAAGAACAAAATAGCCATTTTTCTTGTTTTATTGTGGCCATTTTATCTTGATAATATACACAATGTGGGAACTAAGGGCAGATATCAGTAGTAGGCCTTCACTGTGAGGCTACAGTGTTATAAAGATCACTTTGCTTAAAATTCATCTTATGCAGCGGAAATAGACAGTTTCCATTGATGGAGGTATGGAAAATGTAAAACAGTGGGGTTGCTGGTCACGAAATATTGCCCAAAACCAACCAGAAACAATTTAACATTTATTAAGCAGATGCCTTTACCCAAAGTAACAGACAATTGAGAGTCCCTGGAGCAACTGCGGTTAAGGGCCTTGCTCAAGGGCCCGATGGTGACATCACTCTGCCAATGGCATGATTTGATCTGGCGACCTTCTGCTCTCAGGCCTCTCTGATCTCCTGGCCATGCTGAAGATGCTACCTGGATGTTGGGGGGTGTGGGAGGCCACTGACATTAAGTCGTAGTAGCGCTGTCTGCCTGCTCAGGCCAGTTGTGTCCCGGTATTCTTAAAGGAACTGGGCCAGGCTGTTTTAATTTTCTCACTGCCCCTTTAAAGTGGTTTTGAGTCAGAGTTCGGGCTGCAGATTGATTCATATATTTTCGCGGTTTCGAAGCTCGCTGTCAATTCCGTGCGGCCAGACCCGCAGTGGCCGAATAGATGCGCGTGGACCGGAAATTTCTACACGTGGTCGAGGGGAGCAGGGCGAACGGAGCGGCATGAAAAATGGAAAACCTTTTTGCGAGCGATTAGCGATGGGCAATTCTCAGAAGGTGATTTCCAGTCAGTAAATTACCGGCTGATTTGCTACGCCAATCTCAGCTGAGCCCCTTTGTCTTGCATCAGTAATGTGCCTCTGACTTTCCTCCTGGGCCTTGTGATGAATCCGGCTCTCTCCGGCGTAATGAGGGGCTCGACGCGCTAATCCCCGCGGTAAGGGCACGGCCGCTGTCACCGGAGCCAGGCTGCCCTCAATGCCCCTGCAAACTCTCACACACACACACACACACACACACACGCGCGCTCGCAGACGTGCCCCTGCTCCTTCCAACATCTCCATGGCTGCCTTGAAAAGTGTGCCCCCACCTAAAATACCTGTCTCCATTGTGGCAGATGAGCGCAGGTCACCATGTCCCGCTCTCCGCTTAGAGAGGACTGCAGTTTCCATGCTGACTACGTCAGGCGTGTTTTTTTTTTTTTTTTTTTTTTTGCTTGTTTATCGTTACAGACATTTCTGCTGTAGCGGGGCTGATGCGTTCTTGTAAAATCTTGCATAATGCAAAATCGCACAATAAAAAGGACAGGGCATGTGGAAATCCTTTCAAAAGAAATTGTTGTATTTCTTCAGCACTGTAAAAACCATCCCGAGACTCCAGGTAACTGAAGTTGATCATAAGATCTCAAAATGAAAAAATACTACAGCGACACGCAGTAAGAGTGCCTCAGCGGGCCTTTTGACTCCAGGCGACTGTCGACTCTTGGCTGATTTCTTTCTGGATCTGACCTGCATCGCGGGTTTGGAATTGATGCAGCTGTATCGCAGACGCTTAGACAGGATTTCCGATTCCAGGTGGTGTTTCATTACACTCTGGGATATTAACACTTCCAAAACAAAGCACATGACCGAAATGACCTAATTGTGTATCAAATGTCGAGGCTGAAATCTTATATTAGGCAGCGA
The DNA here is from genome assembly GCA_026780845.1 of Petrocephalus sullivani. Lineage (NCBI taxonomy): Eukaryota > Metazoa > Chordata > Actinopteri > Osteoglossiformes > Mormyridae > Petrocephalus > Petrocephalus sullivani. The sequence goes on from JAODKM010000025.1 coordinate 23,198,345, forward strand.
GAGATACGTGTTTTAAAGACATCTGTCCTCCATTTGTGTTTTGGAAACCCGTGATGTCAGAGTAGCTAGTATATCATTAGGACATGAACTTAGCCATAGATTTTTGTCAAAACTGTTGAAATAATCAGGATGTTGGGGTGTGATTTGAAATGGCTGTGGTACCAGTTGGAGTTCTTGACAAAGACCAAAGTCACGACACATTTGATTTCCGCCACCCCCGCTCAGTTTGTCTGCTTCCGTCGTGGTGCCACCTCCACACAGGAGCAAAGGTCATTGTTCCAAGGTCAGGGCCCCTCGCCTCGCCGGCATATTCTGCCACCCCCGCATTAAGTCACGAGCAGGTGCCGTCTGTCATTTCCTGTCCTGCGTCTGATCGAAGCCCCAGATCTTTGCATTGATGCGCCCCACTTCCTGTAAATTTAAAAACTGCTCGTTAAAGGCTGAGGGCATTGGGCTGCATCAGTCGAAGTGTGTTCAGTGGCGAGCGTCTGTGTGACGTTTCTATACAGCTTATTATCAAGTATCCGTCAGGGACGCCCACGTCCGCTAATGAGTAGTTTTACCCAGCCAGCCAAATCTGTCCGTAAGAGCGTGGTGTGTGATTAAATATGGCAAAGTAAGCAGCGCACCTTATTGGTCAGAATCTCCAGGTCCCGGTCTGTCATTTGTTAGGTTGTCAGGAAGCCCCTCCCTCATGACATGTGACTCACCCATGCTAATTGGTGTAGAGGCCAAATGTGACCGTGTGCATTCCTGTCACGTCCGCTTGTGTTGCTTAATGACCCGGCTCCACTTCAGTTGGTTGAATCCATATGTCACTCAAATGGAGGCGGGTCCTTTTGGCGTGCATTAGGTAGGCGGCCATCCATGGTGCATGGCAAAGAAATTATGGAAATTCCACTTTGTTCAGTGGTCCAGTTGAATTATGAAATTCACTCCACCCCCCCAAAATGGCATACAGTCGTCTCTAATCAAGCGAAATTGCTGTTTTGATTCCTGTATTTTTCCCCTCCGATCTGATGCTGACTTTATTCTGTCCATCAGGCTAAATATAGATCCCACGTTTGAGTTGCTTGTCATCTCTTTGCCACGAAGTATGCTGTGGTCAAAATGGAGAGTGCTGCCCTTGTGACAGGAGCTTGGTACCATCCCGGGGCCGGGTCACGGGGTTCACTGCCGGTGTCGGCAAGGACTTGTCTCAGGTCATCTGTGGGGCGACCCGAGTAGATGATAACAGCCCACGGATCCCAGCATTCTGGGCCCGACCTGGGACACGTCTCGGTACAAACATGGCTGCCTCCACCAACACGCGGTTTTGTTATCTGAGCACAAAAAAGCCCATGAAAAGACATTTATCACTTATGAAAGCCCGTGTGCGATTACATTCCTGACTAGTAATACATTTAATGAAATAAACATTTAAATATTTATAAAATAAAGAAGCAGTGAAACTGTGTAAGCTGCCATGATGGAATGATGTCACAGGGGAATCTCGTACAACAAAATGCTCTCCGACTTCAAACTCGGAAAAGGGGCGTGTTTCCGACAGGAAGTGACGTTTTCGTGACTTTTTTTGTCCGAGTTGCGCCTTGGAGAGAAACGAACACAGGAACAGTCCAGCTTTCTGATTTCTCCTCCAGCTTTTGTGGTGGCTGAGACGGCCCTCTGAGTCAGCGTGGTGTCGCTCCCTGAGGACGGCCTCCCACCTCTCCATTCAGAAAGAAGCTCTGTCTGAGTGGTAGCGTGGCGTGGCAGTACCAATTCTCAGTGTGGGCTTGGCATTCTCGCCCACTGCAGGAGAGTGCCAGTGAAGGGGAGGGGGGGGGGTCTCAGCTGCTGACAGCGGCCTTTACTGACTTGAAGGCGGGTCTTTTTTTTTGTGTGTTCACTTTGATGTGGAAAATATCTCTAGCTGGTGTGGGGAAGTTCGTTGTCACTGTGCCTCTGATCAGAAGGTCGTAGGTTCAAATCCCAGGATCAGCGGAGCGATTTTCCCCGTTAGGGATTGAGGGTCTTGTTCTGAGGCCCCATCACTCCAGGGACTGGCTGGCACTTTTCAAATGAATGCCACTTTGGGGGAAAAGAGAGACGGATGAGGCGGTTCCTAGTGCTCAGCCCTGGCTGGTCAGTGTTTGGGTGTAATGTGTCCTCTTGGATGTAATGACTGTCCTGAACGTCGACGAAAATGTAACAGCTTACAGCTCTGGAAAAAATTGAGACCACAACAACATTTTCAGTCTCACTCATCTCTCAGTGTATGGGTATGTGCCTGTGTAAAATGCGCGCGCGCACACACACACACACACACACACACACACACACGCACACACATTTATTTATTTATTTATTTGTTTGTTTGTTTATTTATTTATTTATTTTTCTTTTTACAAACTCCAGTCTGGCTCTTCCCTGTTTCTCATGAATGAAGGGCTTCTTAGTTACTTTCTGGGACTTCAATCCTGCATCTAGGAGCCTGATATGAACGGTCCTAGCACCACTTGACGTTTCCCATTCTTTTTGAAGGTCACTTGAGGTCATTCCCTGATTCATGAGGCACTGCTGGATAAGTTGACCGTCATCTCTGCCATTAGAAACTTGCTTCCCTCCTCTCCCTGGCTGATTTTGGCCATTGTCACTGGCTCCTGCTTTACCTTGGTCTTGTGTACTGCTGTCTTAGAAACGTTGAGCCTGGAAGCAGCCTGCCGCTCAGTGTAACCTTCTGCTCGCAGAACCGGGATTAATGCACGGTTTGAAAATGCTGATTTTTAATAGAGTGGTCTCTAATTTTTTTTTTTCTCGAGCTGTATCGTGCCCTGGGTCACTTTTGTCCGAAAAGGCCCACAATAGGATGGGTCATTTGTGTGTTTTCTTTGAATGATGAACCGTAACGGGTGGGTGTTGATTTTGGGGTGGGAGGGGTTTGTGTTCAGCTCTGACGTGCCATTGGCTCTCCCAGCAGATGCCCCCCCAGTACGGACAAACGAGCATGGGTGGATACTGCCAACAGGGACAGCCCTCGTACTTCAGCCAGTCCCAGCAGCCCGTGGCCCAAACACAGCCTCCCTACGGGCACCCCCGTGTCCCGCCCCCGCAGGTAAGCCCCACCTCTGCCTCCCTGTCTCTCCTCCTGCCCTCTGATTCGAGCCTTGGCCACCTGATGGGTTTGGATGGGATGTCTGCCTGGTACAAGTGCTGCACAAGGAGAGCTGCACTGCGCTCGAACCTGAAGCGCCCCGGTCGAGCATCTGCGTATGAATATTCATCTGATGCTAAACGTGTCGCACACTGGCTGCCGGTCAGTGCGGAACATGGAGGTGAGGCTCACGCCTAGGCTTCCTGGGCCAGCCGGTCCGCGGCAGCCTTTGCTGCTCTCTCGGGCTTGCGGTTGCAGTCGGGGCACTCGTCATCCTCTGTGGTCGTCCTTGGGCCGACGGAGTCGGCGAAGCTCTCCGGGGCCAAGGTGGGTCTGTTTCCCCCGGTGATGGCAGCAGAGAGCAGGCCCCTCTGACCTGTCACTGGGCTGGCTGTTTGAAGGAGACGGGTCAGAGAAGTCAGGAACCTCCTCTTAAAGACGCTGCTTAATCGCCCTCGTTACAGCAACCCCATTACCCTGGACAGGGATTATGCAAATGTTCCTGTTTTATGGCTGGTCTTATTGTTTTACACGTCCTTGAGAGCACAGACTGTGGGTAAACAAGCAGGCAAGCAGACAAACACCCTTCTGAAGCCATGTTCAGCCGCTTCATTTATGCAGCTTTTTTCTGCTGTGGTTGTTTAACACGGCATGTGTTTTCTGTCGCTTGGGAGCGAGCGGGATCTGATTATTTCCAGTGACCTTTGCTGGCAGAGCCAGCGGCCTGGGCAAGTTTGGCCAGCAGCCTCGAGGGGCTCTGACAGGCTGGGCACCTCCCTAGTAAGTTCAGGGGTTACGACTGGACTCAAAGGCTTCTGGGAGAAAGAGTCCCCCAGCGGCAATGGCCAGGCCAGAATGGCATCTTGCCCTTCTCACCCCTCAGAAACCTTGGTGAGGAGAACGGTAATATACCTGACCCAATGGCCCAATAAAATCACAGTTTAAAGGTCCTTGAAGGGGGACACAGGTCCTTTACCACAGGATTATTTGTATTTGGGAAGTGTCCAAGGGTAGGGATGGGCGAAATGTTAGCGAGGGTATGATTGGACATTTTGTCAGAATAGTTTTTGGTGTAAACCTATGGGACAGTCATCTGTCAGTTGTTGGCTTTCTTATTGGTTACTTAGTTATGGGCCTGTCGCAGTGTAGCCAGGCCTTCACACAGATGGACAGCTGTGCATGTCACCTGCAGACTCTCAGTGGTTTGGTTCTGCCGTCATGCCAGCTCGCTGAGTGTGGGGTGGCTGCACCTCAGCGCGTGTCCTCTGGTCCTCCATCAGGTCTGAGGAGAGCCACTGAGCTGCCGAACCCGCCACATAGCCGAGAAGCATTATGCTCAGGTTTGGGCAGGAAAGCGTCCCCTAATAACTTATTGTAGTTTTGTCATTTTCCCCCTTAATTGTTTTTACAGTGTGCAGATAAGCATCCCTTAGATTTTATTTTGACATACTGACAGATGCATTGCCTTTATTTTACAACTGCTCCTAATTATATTTGCATTCGCAGTTTTAATAGTTTTGAATACATTGTTTAATAATTTTATAATTTTTTTTATAATTTTGAAACATTGTTTTCCCTGATGTACTGAAATTGCACCAAACCATAAACCCAAATCAAGGATTGTACCGGACTGTGAATTTGGCGTCCCGCCCGTCCTGCCTCTGGCATATTCCCGGCCCTCGGCACCTGCCCCTGCCACCCTCCTCTTCAGACAATCTCCGGCATTCAAATCACACGAGGTTAATTAAAACGGCATGGCGCTCGCCGGGCCCCTCCCGGCCGTGCTGACCTCCTCGCGTGGGCGGCAGTGAAGTTGGGGGGCCCCCCCTCCCAGTGGCAAGCAGGAGAGGCAGGGCCCTGCAAAGCACAATGTCATTAATTGGTCAGCGTCTGAATATTACTGAAGAGCTCCGTTAATTAACTGGATAATAAAAGTAGCTCAGCGTGCTGGAGCCGGGCGACGGGGGGGGGGGGTGGTGGGGGGGGATGAGCAGGAGCCGTCCGTGCGAAAGGTTCCCGCGTGGTAATTTGCAGCACTGGCTTTTAATTGCCGTGACCTTCTTAATGGCAAAGTTTATCGGCACGCCTGAAATGTCTGCCTGCATCCAGCTCCGTTCCAGGGACCACGCGGACAGGGGAGCCCAGTGCTCGCCCTGGGCCCCTCGGGAATGCTTAGGGAGACCGGCACCCTTCAGAATGTTCTCGACGGGGCTTTGAGCGTCGCGTATTAGCCCTGCTTTTATCTCAGTTGGCTGTTTTGTTTATTCTCTTTTCCGTTTTTGTCCTCCGTTTATGCCGGCAGATATTTTCTTCGGAGAGCCTGAGCTCGCAGGTACAGCCACCGAGTTCTGTGCTCGGCGTCTCCGTGTCCTTGACGTCCGCAGCGGAGCTGATTGGCCACGGGGATTGGCGGCGGCGCGGGCGTGTCTGATCTGCGCTCGCCGGGCGTCTGTGCTGTCAGAGGGTTTTTCTTGGCTTTTCCCGCAGCTGGCTCCGCGTCGCCTCCCGCAGGCTGGAGGCCGCCTGTCTCCTCGCTCACTGACGCGGCTCTGCCATGAATATGTATGTGTGCTTCTCCAGCTCCTGTCCTTGTTATCTGTCATCTTCTGCGGAGATGTACACAGGGTTCGCTGTGTGTGTGTGTGTGTGTGGGGGGGTGTTTTTGCTATGAGAGAGGGACACAGATTCAGGTGGGGGGAGTGGCAGTGGGAGGAACAGAACCACTCGCATGTTGTGCTTTTTTTTAATGCAGAATTTTCTTCTTACCCTCCATGATCCAAAAATACCTGCCGGTGTCGCACGCTGGAGCCGCCCTGAGCACCGCCAGCCCCCGTCGCATCCCGATCCCGTCTCTCTCACTTCCTCTCCTCTTTCCTGAGTGCCCTTCCCCTCCTTCCCTCCTCCCACCAAATATGCCCCACCCACCCCCGCCGGGCATGAAAGAGCTGCCCAGTTAAATCCGAACGACCCCCCCCTCCCCCCCTCCAGGGCTGCTGGGATGTGTGGGGCCATGGCGCCTTTTTAAAGACATGCAATTAAGCTTAATTTTTAATGAATATTAATGGAATTAGTGGCAGATTTGGCAGAGATCCGCGTTTAAAGGTGAGAGAGTGACTAATTTGTTTGGTAGTCACGGAGCGGCCCTCTCGCAGGTCCGTGCTGGGCGGGCGGGGGCTGGCATCGCTGCAGAAAGGATGTGGGGAGTTCAAGGTCCATCCGAAGCCCACCCCCCCAACCCTGCCACATCACCCCCCCATTACTATTCCTACTCAGTATGACCAAATATTCCGCCGTGCCGTGTGCTGGCTGGATGTGATTTAATTCTGTCACATCTCTCACATCCCTTGTGTGCTTTAAACTATTTCCTTCAGCACCTGTTCCATTACGGTGCGCGGAAGGCTCTCAGATGTGCGGCGGCGGTGGGCGGGAGGGGGGGATGGTGTGTGTGTTCGTGATTCAGGATCGAGCCGGCCTGACACACAATCCCCCCCCCCTTCCCGCCTCACCGAAAACTGAGCGAGAGGAACGCGCGGCAGAGAAGCACAAGGCATTGTTTCTTTAAAAAAAAAAAAACCTAATTAAAAGCTCTCCCTCCTTCTACAAATGCTTTGCTTTTCAGCACCTGTGGGCGGGAGCAGCCGCCGGCACGTGGGGAGCTGCAGCCATCGCTGCGACCCCCCCCCCCCCTCCGTGCGCTGGCCCGGCGCTAAGGCTCCCAGTGAATATGTAATAGGAAAAAGGGGCCTTAAAAGACGTTTGCTCGTTTGTGTACCCAGTTTAGTAGGGAGGGAAGTGGTTTTATATAGTTTGTTTTTTTAGAATTTGTTTAATCTTCCAGTGTGTCATGTGTATGAGAGACTCGCCGCCTGGTTTGATTGATCTGTCTGTCCGACGTGCACAGAGGCCCCCTGTACCAGCCACTGGGCACAGCGGATGTCGTACAGCAGCTTGAAAAGACCCCGATAAATACTTTGAGATCCGTACGTCATCATTTCACCACTGTAGTTTGCAGTTCTGATAAATAACAGTGATGATGTGTTAAAAATAAATCAAAGGGGGCAGGCGGACGGGGGGGGTGCTTTTTGGCTCTGTCCCGCCTGCGGCGTATTTTTGGAGGTTTATCTGATGTAGCCAAATTTCTGTGTCCCTCTGCTGGGTGCATCCGCATACTTAACCCCTGCATTACACAGGCAGAGAACCCCCCCCCCCCATCACAAATGAGCCCTTAAGATTAGTTTAGGTTTTCCTTGTCTTAGCACTAATATTGATCGCTATGTCCTCATGATAAAAAATGTTAATGTATTTGCCTCCTCCCTGCTATTGAGTGCATTCACTGGGGGGCAGGAGGAGCTCCGATGCCAGGCGTGAGTGTGGCCCTTAGGGGCCGACCGGGGGTGCATTGGGGTGAGGGTCCCGGGCCAGCAGCTCTTACCCTTGCAGGTACTTAGGAGGCATTTTTGTCCAAAGCGCCTAAGTCCTGTGGTACTAGGGAGTGTCATCGCTGTTGTGGCTCGGATTGTGGAGGCAGCACCTGCCGCACCGCCGCTTCGGCTGTTTCCGGCAGCGGCGGAGACACGGGCCAAGCGGCAGGTTCACCGACGCTGACGTTTAGTGAGTGAGCGGCGGGCTGGAGTGCGGTGGCGGTGGGCTGGTGAGCGGCGGTGGCGGGCGAGCTGGTGAGCCGCGGGCTGGTGTGCGGCGGGCGAGCTGGTGAGCCGCGGGCTGGTGTGAGCCGCGGGCTGGAGTGCCACGACGGCCTTTTACAAACCACTTCTTTATGTCTTTAGGTAGTAGCAGAAGCCGTTTCCTTTCAGTGTAATTAAGGGCAAGGGATTGGGTGTCATTCTGCTGGGGGGGGGGGGGGCGCCGTGGAGCGCCTGATGGCTATTGGGACTCTAAAAGGCTCGGCAGGGCCGGCGGGCGTCTTTCCGAGCACCTCGAGATTCCCACGCCCGGGGAGAGGCTCGGCTCCACTGCCTTTTATTCCACTTTCAACCGGCCGACTTTAAATGCCATTGGTGGGGGTGGGGGCTGAAGCCATTTCAGAGCTGTATGAAATCATTTCACGTGTGGCTGAATTGCGGCTTAATGTCAATGTTTTTTTTTTTTGATGTTGGGAAAACAGCCCCCCGCCCCCCCCCACCCGTCATTATTAACATTCTGAATCAGCTCGCTGTTTTGATTAGTATGTGTGTCCATGTGCAGTGGGGGCGCGTGTTGTCATTTTTAATGTCAGGAATATCATTTTTAAGCTCATAATCCCAAACAATATCTTTGACACCAATTTTGCCCTGAGTTTTGTTAGGGTGGGATTTGGAAATGCTTGTATCAGTAAGGGGAGTGTGTGTGTGTGTGTGTGTGTGTGTGTTCATGACTCAGAGGGGCAGACCATACACACACAAACACCCACGTTTGTATTCCTTTTTTGTCTTAGCGGGGACTGTCCATTCATTTCTATGGGAAAAATCCCAGTAACGACACCCTTAACCCCTACCCAGCTTAACCCCTACCCAGGTCCTTTGGTCCTCACAAGTACAGAGAAACCTGTACACGCTCGCACACAGTGGCCCAGCCAGACGGGAGGAGTGCGCCCTGTAGAACCACGCGGAGCCCTGTGGGCTGGTTGGGCTCGGGGCTCAGGTCGTGTCTGTCAGCAGAGTGCTACCCGGTGTGTGTGATTCCCCGTGGGATCGGGGCTTGTGTCTAACACCTCCCCACAGCACGGAGTGCTTTCAAAGCGCCCTGCCTCAGGCTCAATTGGAATAAGAGGCTCTGTGCGCTGGGCCATCCAGACAATTGTTTTGTAATTGCTGTCCGTTGGCTTCTGCTCTCTGGTTAATGTGTTATTTTGGTAAAGTGCTGGTTTCTGGTCACACAAACATCGGGCTGTATTGTCTCGCTTCCCTTGAAGCACGGCAGATTCGCTGAGCGCGGAGCTTCCGCCGTGTCTGCGCTTCAGCCACATCTGAGCCCATTCCGCGCCACCAGTCCTCGGCAGCGGCCGGCTGCCTTTCATTTCTGAACCGGAGAAGTTCAAAAGATGACGTGTCCATTGACTTGCAGTGGTGATGGACTAAGGTCTGAAAAATGTCTGCAAGGGGGGGGCTTTGGAGAACACATGCCGATCTGGGGCAGGGGCGGGTCTGTGTATCGAATTATGGGCCACAGATCAGAACTAATGTCTCTTTTGGGCTTTTCTTATGTCGCTAAATTGTGTTGATCAGGCACCCTTGAGTGCTGTGCTTAAAAAGAAATCCTTCACCATAAGTCTCACGATGGCCTCAATCACGAATTCCTGAAATGATTAAAAAAAAAATTCTGGTTTTGAAAGGGAACCCAAATTTACTGTCCAATGGAAGGCCAGTGAGGGAGGACGCATCCTCCAGGTTTGTTTATAATGGGGGGGGCGCTCTGGCTTTTCTTGTTGGGTTCTGACCTGGATCTCTTGATTCTTTCCAGGAGGGGCAGCAGGAAGGTTATGGGAACCGGACCCAGCCCCCCATGGCCCCCACGAAGCCGAACCACGAGGAGATGGGTGTGATCCAGCAGGAGAGACCTTCCAGCCTTCCTGTGAGTACAGACCGCCAATGCCGCGACTGTGTGTACTCATGCCGGGCCCCGCCCCCGGCTTGGCCCCGCCTCTGGCTTGGCTCCGCCCCCAGCCTGCTCGACACATGCACTGCTGTGTGAGTGTGAGTGCTGCTGCATCCCTTCCAACATTGTGCTGACATTCCCGATTTTGAGATTTGTGGGGGAGTGGTGGCTGGGCAGGCAGATGGAAGTCTGGAGACCGCATGTGGGGTGTATGTTTCCAGGGGCTGGGGTTCGATGTGAGGCTGTTGTCTATTCAGGGATCCTCTCTGAATGGCTCTGTGCCCCCACACAGCAGTCCGTGCCCCACCAGCCATGAAATTCCGAATTGCTTCCTGTGCTTTCTCCGCATCGTTTCCGGGCACACTAGGGATGCCGACGTTGGTCCTCGCTCTGGGCGCCTCGCTTTCGGGAGCCTTGCTGGACACCCCCCCCCCCCTCACTCAGTCACGACACTCAGGATGCATGCTGGCTCCCCTCTCAGCTATGAAAGGGACCTTGTACACCCCCCCGGCCTCTTTTCCGCGTTGAGAGAAATCAACGAGGGAAGGAAATGAGTGCACACCAGCAGATGGGCGAGCGGCAGAGACAGCAGGCCCGCCTCTTCTGCTGCAGCCCTCTCCGTCGTCTGCACTGGGCGCGCTGGCAGTGGGGGATTGGCAGAAAGCGCTGCCAGTCAAAGCAGGACTAGGGCTCTTTGGTCCAATCAGACACCTTGATTGCAAATACTTGATTATCCCGCCGTCTGATGAGAGAACTGGAATTTAGTGGCCATTTCAAAGCTAATGTCCATGTTAAGGCAGCATCCCCCCTTGTCTCGCCTGTAGCCTGAAAAGGGCAATGTAGATCAGGGCTGGCCAGCGCACCGCGTCCCCATTCCCCTCCCGTCCCCCGATGGCCTGTTCAGAAAGATAAAAATCACCAGAGGTTGACTAGAGAAGTAATCGGACATTTTTGTGAGGTTGAGCACAACAGCCAAGGTGTACGGTGGGAATTTCAGCGCCGGATTCCAGCTCGGAAACTAATTTGGTTTAATTAGGATGTGGCGTCGCAGTTCGGCGGGCGACTTCGAGACGGAGGGAGCCCGTCCCCGCCCCCCCCCCTCCCGAAGCTCGGCTCATGAAAGTGCTTCTGGAAATGAAGTTTGCACTGATGTGTCAGCGGGCTCCTAAAGTGTGATAGCTGGGAGCGCCAGGGAGATTTATTTGAGTTCTGCTGCTTTAATCCTCACGCTGCCCTGGGGCTCTTCCTCCCCCCCCCCGCCCCCCCAGCACTCACTTCCTTTCCAGGTAGATTCTAATCTGTGGGGATTTTTGTTTTTATTTTTCCCCCCCCGGTTGAATCTCCGACAGCGGTGCTGAAAAATGATGGCTGGCTGTGCCTTCGGGAAGGGGGGGGGGACTATTTGACCCTGCAGTGAAGGGGGTGTCTTTACGGCCTTTTTTAAGCACAGGTTGTGGATTGTTACTCCGTCCGCTTGACCAATACTAAAAATAATTTAAGAAATAATTATGGCTCATTTAAATCTGTATGCATGGCTTCCCAGCATGCTTACCCCAGAGAGGAACACGATTGCGGCAGCCTGAGCGCCATTACCGATGGATTTGTACAGACAGTCATACTGTAATGCCGTGTAATTTGTTATGGACTGTCTAAAGGCTGGGGGGATCTGGGGGGGGACAGCCAGAGGGAAATGGAGTGGGGGGGCAGGAGCAGCACCCATGCCAGGCGTGAGTGTGGCCCTTAGGAACCGGGGGTGCATTGGGGTGAGGGTCCCGGCCCTGCAGCTCGTACGCTTGCATGTACTTAGCAGGCGTTTTCGTCCAAGGCGCCGTACGGTAGAGAGAGCAGGGTCAGTCAGTCCCTGGAGCAGCTGAGGGTTAAGGATGTTGCTCAGGGGCCCAGCAGTGAAATCACTCTGCCGAAACTGGGACTTGAACCGGTAACCTTCAGATCACAGGCACGGCGTCCGTACCTGCCTTGGGTGTGAATCTGTCCAGGAGTCTTGGTGGGTACTATAGTGACCCAATTGTGGTACATAGCAACTCAAACATGGTAAGCAGCCCCAGTAGTTATTTATGGTTCACATGTAGTGTTGGGTCTTCCTGCGATTTAAGTGCGGAGGTCATGGGTGCCTCCCCTCCTCTGCTGCCAGATGGTTCTGTAGCTTTGGAGCTGGTGGCATCGCAGCCAACGGTTCTGTTTATTCTGGGAATTACAGGCGACCTACGCCCTGCGGTCCAGATTGCACCCGTTAATCGGTTGGTTTTGGAAGGCCGGGGCTGTGACCCTTTCAACACCTCATGAGCAGTGTCTGGAAGTCTGTCTTGAACTTGGTGGGATGTCGAACAAGTTTCCGGCACGTGTGGAGTTTCGAGTTTGCGACAGGTGCGTGCGTTCAATCCCTGCGTCTCGCGGTAAGAAGCCGCTTCAGGTTTGTGGTACCCCTGAACTAGAGGGTGAGGAATTAATATCAAGCGTCAGACAGGTCTGGCTAAATGGTGCTTGATTTTGCTGCTCCAGCCAAGCAAAGGAGCCAACTGACGCTGTGTGTTTGTGCTTGCGCCGTGGCCTCTGAGTGATAACCTGTTTCTTTGGGGATTAGAGAGGTTGTATTCACCTGCTAGTTTAATTAATTTTCTTTCCTGGTTTTTCTTTTCAAACTTGCTTTTCCTTTTTTATTAGATGAAAATGACTCATATCTTGTGATCGAAAGAAGAGTCGAGGATGGATGTCGAACTTTTAAATTTAAAATATGAATGAATGTATCGAAATCGCCAAGTGCTATAGCTTTGTCTGAACAGAGAAGTGGGGAAACGGCAGGATTCATTTTCCAGAAAAGTAGAATATGGTCCTAGGTGGTTGAAAATTAACTATATAGATGTGGGCAATTCCGATATTAAACATTTCTGCCTCAAAGCAGGGGGATTGTAGGTTTTGGCTTGTAAGGTTTCATTAAAGATGGCCGCCAAGCCGATTTCCGTACCCGCAGCTAATGGACTTTTTCAAAACATAAAGGCCATCCGGTGAGATTTTGGCAAAGGGAGGCTTGAAGCTAGACTTGAGCGTGTCATCGGAGGTCACCTTCTCTGATTGACATGTGCAGCCACCTAACGGTGAACTTGATATCCTGAGCACGTTTGACGCTATTATAGAAGTGGAATTCGTCACATTCTGTCACCTAGCGGTGGTTTAACCATTAAGCATATTATGTTTGTGTTCTGGTGTTCCTGTGCCTGGCTCATTGCAGTGACCCTGAGCCTAGGAAATGAAACTGAAGTGTTCAGCTGGATACTGGATTGCAGAGTAGAAGGTTCTTCTAGTGTGATTCCCTCTAGTTGGCATGGAAAATGTCTACCGGTAAAAGTGGGGTTGTTCCAAAATGTTAGAGGGTATGGCCTCCTCTGCGGTATGTCCCCTCTGGGGTCTTATTTAGGACCACTTGCAATCAAGTTTTAACCTTCTTGGCACGCTGACATGTCGGCACATTCTCTTCAGTACTACTGATTATGCCAGTGGATGACCGAGCCAGAGGCCTCGTCGATGGATGAAATATCCATTCTATGTCGGAAACGTGCAATCATGGCAAATGGCATTCCTAGGATTGCTAACTGCCCGGTTGCCAGGGACCGTAAGCTCGTCCCCGTGGGCCGGGATGCTGCTGTGAGCCGAGGAGCCGTTTTTAGGCTCGCTTGGTGACCCGTTTGCAGGCGTTTCATTTTCGGTTCTCGGAGCTGGGACTCGTGGCTGGGTGCCTCCGGTATTGGCGCTGAACCGGAGACAGGCAGGCCTCCGGGGCCTCCAGTCCCATCAGAAATAGCTGCACGATCTGGACAGAAGCGGGCTGAGTCGATCCGGTCCTCGGCTCGTCGCTGCAGCACACGAACACCCTGACCTTCAGCTCGGCTGTGTCTAACTGCTTGGTGGGGAGGATTTTGCTGGGGGCGGGGGGGGGGGGGGGGTGGGGGCGGGAACAGCCCCCGCCCCCCGGGGGCAGCGGGCCCCCCAAAAGACCCCCGAGGG
>JAODKM010000026.1:9953-29652 GCA_026780845.1 Petrocephalus sullivani
TTTATAGGGTAGTTATTTTTGTCGGCAGCTGAGGGGGCCCCCCCACCCCGGAAAAACGCTGGGTGGTCGGCGGGGGGGGGGGGGGGCTTGGGGGGTATCTGTCTCCAGCTCCCTGCTGTTTCCAGTAGGAGACCCCAAATGGCTTCAAAGCGGGTGCCGTGTGGAAGAGGCACAGCTGATGGGTGGGGGCGAGGAATGGGAGGCGATAGCGCAGACCTCACGGGCACGGGGGGGGGCAGCGGCCATGGGCTTGCGTCGCTACACCTGCCTCGTGAAGCAAACAAAATCAAGCTTGGGGCTTAGCGTGGTGGGGGGAAAGAGCTGACAGTTGGCTGATGAAAAACAAATTTATGCTTTAAAGGACAGGGGCTGCATGTTTGTGTATATTAAACAGCCGCATAACACAATTCATCTGCATGGCCATGCCTCTAAGTGCTTAAAACTAACTTTGAGGACACAGGCATCCCATCTAGAGTGCGCCCTGCCTTGTGCCCAGTGCATTCTGGGATACCATCCGGGCTCTGCGCGATGCAGTACTGAATAAGCAAATGCAGAAGATGGATGGATGTTTTGAGGAGCAAGATCTAGATGGCAATGCCGTTATTGTTTATTCTTCAAAGTGCCAAAGCAGTCCTATTCTCTGACGAATCGTCATGCATCTTAGACACCACATGCCAGCCAGTGCCCCTGGAGCCCATTTCAAAGCGTTTCAGGAGGTGCAGGTCCCAGACCCCTGCCCTCATGTCCGTTTCTCCTGGGGGGTTGAAGGGGCATTCGGGTATGTGTGCTCCCCCGGTGATCGTGAGTGATCCACCGCTGGACGCACGATTTCTCCGCTGTTAGCATTAGCATTAGCTCTGGTCTGGCATCACGCTTATTCAGCGCTAATGCTAATGCTGGGCTGCCCTTCTGCTTACCTTCTCCGTGCCGCATACCAGCCGGCTGGCCCCCCTCGCCAGTGAGCCACGAATGGGGAGCGAAGTGAATTTCCGAGGCGGAAATTACACAAGTAGCAAATGCAAATTAAACATAATTGTGCTAATTGCTTGTTTTACAGTTTGGGGAAACTACATAAATGTGGCTAATTAGCCAGTAATCTAGCCTCCGTCGGAGAGGATGTACCACGTTTAAGTGAGAGAAAAGACCCCCCCCCCCCCGCAAAAAAAGGCGTTACGTTAAAGGGTCTCGTCTAGCTTCAAAGGGGTTTTTTACTTTCGACCATTACAGACTTGATTAAATGCAATAAATAATGCATGTCTTCCATCTGGAGGAGAGAAATTATGTGTGTAGCCATGGTGGTGAGGGGTCTTGGTCGAGGGAGACCAGCATGAAATTAATGGCAGAAAAATAACAGAGCACCATCTACCTCACCAGCTGTTATTTATTGCACCATTAAATAAAATATGTCATATTATGAGCAGTACATAGTTTTTATTAGAAGGAGAGACTGTTTCTGCTCCAAGGTCAGTCTGCCAGAAATTATTAACCATCCTCTACTTGTGGGTTTACAGTCAGCTCTTTTTACAGGACGGTATATTACAGTCCGAGCTGGGGGTGTCCTTCTGTAGGTACATCCCAGCAGCAAGAGAAGGTATCCCATAATGCCCTGCTTGGTGTCATGTGAAAGCTGTCGGTCTGCATGCACCAATCACAAGAACAGGCCAGATGTTTAGTTTGATCGTCTGGTCAATGTTCTTCAAATGAGTGGGAGGAAATTCTACTTTCAGACTGCAGAGTACATAGATACACAAACAACAATTTCTATCCATTTTTAGGGTCATGGAGGTGTAGAGCCACAGCTGCATGGCAGTGAATAACCCAGGATGGGAGAACATGCACACTCCACACGCATGGAGCTGGGGCAGAGACTTGAACCCTGGTCCCAGAGGTATGAGGTGATAGTGCAAACCACTGCACCACCATGCCGCCCCACAGCTTCTAAAATAAAATAACTAAGTAAACAAATAAAAATGGTAATATTTGAGGGTGATCGTCAACATAAGTACAGTACTGTAGTGAAAATATGCAGGTTTGCCAGTAATTATTGCACAAAAAATGCTTAATTAAAAGATGGATATTCATAGTAATAGGCAGTATTGCACATGTGCCTGGAGTGGTTTACTGGTCGTGCTGTCAGATGGCCGTTTGGATGACTTCCGTGACCTGTACAAGAACGCAGTCGGTCTCCTTGACATCTACACATGAGGCAGACGGGAGTTTTTCATGGAAACTGATGCCGCGCGCAGGAATCATTGGGGGCCAAAACCACCGATTCTTTAAGAGATGGCAACAACAGTGTGCCGGGAAAAAAGACAATCACCTGTTTTTGAAACAAAGAAATAAGGACAGCTCTCCATGAGCCGCGACAGTAATGGATTGTCCAGAAGCGCCGGGGTCCTCCGGCAATCCGATCGCTTTAGCAGGAGAGAACAATGTGATGGAATAACTGCCGGCGGCCGTAACCGGGACACCGCCGCCTCCTTGACGACACACCTGCCACAGTAACCCTCCCATCTGTGTCACAAACCGCCATCTACCACTTAATGTTCCCTGCAGCTTTTCACTCAGGTGACCCGTACGAGCAGTGCACAGTTGGCCAGGATGTTTACTGTGGTTTCCTGGAGTTCAGAGGACACACAGCATCCTGACTCGGCCTGCTGTGCTTGCATCATGCTCTGGGCATGTGCCTCGTGGTTGGTGGTGGGGTCGACTCCCAATGAATAATTTTAAAAAAGACAAGAGAAAACAGCCCAAGCACGATTAACAGCGATCTTTTCAGGGTGTAATTTACAGCAGGAAGCACGCTTTCTGACTCGTGCAAATGTTTTTTTTTCATCACCCTCATGGATTGTTTGCTGTAATTATCTCTCTCTGTCAATCGGTCATAAAGCCTGAATACGAGCGATTGTAACCACGGCAAGGAAGAAGACAAACATGTGTCCCTGTAAGAGAGAAGATTACAGGCCCCGTCGTGCGGATCCACGGTTAATGACGCAGAAGGGGGGGGGCGACGAGGAAGTGTGATCTGTGGAAGTCGGTTCCTGTCCGATGGCTCAGGACGGGACTAAACGAGGACTGCAGGTTAATGTTTCCTTCCTCTGCCACTCCCACCTTACTTGAGCGTATCTCACAAGGTGGTTTTGCCGGAATCGTGTTGACAGGGCAGGGCGTCAGTTGGTAGTACAACAGAGCTGTCAACAGGGGGTTTAAGGGGGTTTACAGCACTGGGCAGCACTTTTAGGAAATGCCTATAAAACTGTAAGTATCTGGAACGGCCGAACGTTATTTTTTGAGGACGGGGGGCAGCGGTGGTCTCAGGGGGCCCCTTTTCCACGCAGAGCAATGGACCCCAATAGCTGAATTTTACAAATGAGGCAGGATCAAGTGTGAGGAGCAGCCCAGGAAAGCCAGAAGGCCGTAAAAAGCAGACATACATATAGATGGGACACCCCCCTGAAAGCTGGCAATGGATTATCCCACTAAGGGATTGGGAAAAGGGAAAGGCACATGGTGATATCTGTGGCTTCTGGCCAGTGAGTGTTCGTGGGAGATGTCGATCTGACCAGTTTCTCCATCTGCATGGCAATAAAGGACCTTTTATATTATTTTTGAGCTCTTGCTGGCAAGGCCATTCCAGCGCAACGCCGGAGCCAGACCCCCTAATGGAACCCGAAACGGGCCCAGGCTCAGGCACCAGTGGTGGACACCGGACCTCAGCTGAAGCTGGGCCTCTCCAGACGGGCTGATTACTGAATTAGTTCCAAGGGCTCTGGGTAGCTTCTGGCCCATGTTCCTTCAAGATGTGTTTACAGGAGATGAAAGGGACAGGCCCTGCCGGCGGGTGGGGGGGGTCGGGCAGGAGTTCGGCTGCTATTTCAGTCTCACGTCTGACCACCCTGACAGCACATAGGGATGAACAGGGGCCTAAATTGACTCATCATTGCCTCTGCTGTCATCCATCAGTCCTGCCTCATGTCATTAGTGAAGGACATGACAGCTGGGGCTGTATTCAGCGGCCTGTGGGCCAGAGCAGACCTCATACATGAACATAGATATGACAGGACTCAGACTGCAGCCTCATCTGTCCAACAGTAGGGCCAGACTGAGCCAAACTCCCAGAATGCCCCGAGTGGCCTTTGTGAAAATGCCATTTATGCTAATTGGTTTTAGCATAGACCCTCAGCCCATATACATACAGTTATTTATGGGTGTTGGCAGAATAAACTCCCCAATTCATATATATTCATGCTGGGGTACTGGCACATTGTGCTGCCGGTTAGTGGGCCTGGAAATGGAGATATACGAAATATAGCAAATAAAAGCAAACGATGATGTAAAATCATCTGGGTGGTACTTCAGGAGAAAGGCTTCATGAACCGCAAATGAGATTCTGTTCACGTCAAGCAATGCGGATCCTGGTGGACACATGGGAGGGAGCAGAAACGTGGACTGGCTGTGGGTCTTTGAGGACTGGATTGCTGAACACTGTCGCAAAGGATTGTGGGTATTATCAATATCAGTATCAGGAACATTCATACTGCTGTGAGCTGCTAGGATACATGTGTCAAAAATACGCAAAACATGCATTTGTTTATACCTATTTATTGATTCCCAGGACTGCTAAATCTATTTCATTCTTATTTAAAAAATGTAATGCTTCAAATTGCTGTGATGCTGGATGTTTCAGTCATAACTGAGGTGAGTGTCCAAACGTGGGGGGGGGGTATTGAGGGGGGGCTTTGACATCTACCATCAGAGGAGATGGCGGGAAGGACAACTCACAGCTGTGCCAGGGGCCGTGCATCGATTGGGGTCCCGGAGGTCATCATCCCACCCCCTGGTTGCCCCCCTTACATCACCAAACCCCCCCACCACTGGGTGGTCCTCCAGTTGCTCCAGCCCGTGGAACTCATTCTTCACCAGCGTTCGGCGAAAGATGTCGTCGGGCCATCCCTGAAATTTTAATTTAATACGTGGCCTTTGGAAAATGCCACGCGTGACACACATATTGATCACCGACGCAGAGCCATAGGCTGAGTTCACTACATCACCTTTCCATAAGATGCTGAAATCTCAGGAATGGGGGCTTGGGTGGGTGGGGGGGGGGCAGGAAAGAGCCCAGAGCCCTGTACCTTTCACTAAGGCGCCACCCTGCTAACAGGCTCAGTGCCTGCCTTATGTCAACATGCTACCGTGCACTAAAAAACTAGCCTGGTTAGCGAAAGGTGACACTGTGGTTAACCACATGCTGAGCTCATGCGTTTACCCAGATTAACTTGCATAAATCTTCCCTGACCTTCATAACAGTCAATTGGAGATACACTGTCCAATTTAAGATTTAAGGCTATTGGTTAAGGTTTCTCTCCCCTCCCATGATATAACTAGTGTGGTGAAGATAGCCGGCCATCTTGGATATGTGCTGGAGAAGAATACAGGTCTGTCTTCATCTTTCACTCTCTCTCTTTCATCCCTCTTTCTCTCTTTCCTGGTTTGCAGGGGCGGGATTCTGTGAAAGTCGCCAGCCCTCGCTACCATCTCACGCATGGAGAAACACTCCACTTCTGGAATCGTAACATCAGACTGGTAGGTTAGCCGGCCGGGTCGGGACACAGAATGAAAGTTGAAGGTTCAAGGGGTAGCTACACCTGTATCACTCCGATGAAAATGTCCTACATCAAAAATCATACGTCTCTTTAAAGTGAAACATCAGTCAAATATGACTTGACATTAGTATAGTATAGTAAAGTGTATGTTTCATATGTTAATTGCAAGGCACCACAAAACATGAGGATTAACAGCCCCTGTCATCAGCTCATTTGCTACCCAGAAACTAAACTAAACGGACCTCCCTTAAATACTGGGCAGGAAGAAAATTAGAATTGTGATGACTGTTTACACTGGTGGATCTCAGCCATAACACTTTACCTGTGCTGCTTTCGATTTTCATACAGCAGAATGTCATCAGCATTGCCATTAGCAAATGGCCCAGAGCACATTCATTACTCTTCCTGTAGAGCCTGTTAAACGTTTGGGGCTTACGCATCGCCAGAGAGCAACATCCCGAAACGCCTACCGCCGCAGGTAAGTACGTGGGAGATTTTCAGCGGCTTCCTGGTGTCTCTGAGTCACCGCGACGGAATTGGGGAAGAGGGAGTAACGCTAAGCTCTCAGATGGTCCCAGCTGGTCCCAGCTGAGCGGGGGCAGCAGGATGGTGCAGGTCTGCAGGAAGAGAGACCTGAAGGGCCAGTATCATCGAGAGCACGGCATGTGGAGGCTCAAAGAGCCTTTGCAGGGAGTAACTGAAAACAAAGCGGAAGCTCATAGACAAAAAAATGAGAAAGCAATGCCATTTTGGCGGTTGAGGCAGCTAACAAGCAACCACAGAACTTAATAAGGACACCAGCCTGCCTTTCCCACAATCTGTCTCTGGCCCTGACCCAGGAAACCCATATAAACAAATGCCAGAACCCATCTAGCAGAACTAGACTCCGCCTCCTGTGATGGACGGTAGCCCCGCCCACACACACATAAGTAACCTCTTTCTTCTCTGATGTACATGCCCTGTTTTGACTGCTGACTATATCCTGGCAGGCAACAGCAAACCTCCGTAATAAAAAAAAACCTGCAGCGTACGTCTGGCAGTTCGCCCTGAGACGGTGACTCCTTATCGCTCGACAAACAGATTTATGAGTTTTGTTTAGAGAGGTCACCGGGGTTCGATCTGACGCTCCGTGGTACGACTAGAGGTGGGGTGACCCAGCAAAAGAAAGGAAACACAATGGAGGCGTTGTCTGGTCGCACTTCACGCTGGCCTTGTCTTGCAAAGAGAGAAGAACAAACCAAAGCCTACCGTAGGCCGGAATTTCTGAACTTCATTATACGTGAAATGATACTTTATTTTCCATGGACACAAGAACCTCAGAATGTGCGCATTGGATGCAAGGGTCTCCCTCTAAGGCCTAATGGCGCTGTGAGTATTCCGGCGAGGATGGGACTCGAACCAGCAACCTTCCAATCACGGGAGTGGGAGACTGGAGAGTCTGATGGGGATTAAACTGTAGGGGCCTCTTTGGTTATGAGTGGGGCCCCAGGGAAGAGGCAGAGGAGCCTTTGGTGACTCGAGTGGGCTCCATTCCGCACTGCTGAGGCACATTACCGGGGGCACTGGGTAACAGGATCACAGCTTATCTCGGAGTCGCTGGTTAACGAGTGGGCTGCATGTACCGGGTACCGGATGATGACGCCGTCGTGTCCATGAAGTCGGAACTCGCCTGCTTGATTCCAAGGATGTTTCCAAGGATGGAGGACGCTTGTGTGACAACTGCTGTTGTTCCTTTGTTACTTCTGCTGAAACAGCCGTGCCGGGTACTTTGGTGTCTGCTTAATGTGTAATAAATGAGGGGATTATAATGTTTTTTTTTTCCACAAATAGGGGGCTTTGTGAGCTCATATGTGTAGATAAGCAGTACGAAATAGCTGTGTGTGTGTTATTCTAGAATGGCCGTGCACTCAACCATGAAGAACATCATTGGCTGAAATTAATCCCCGCTTTAACCAATCAGGGCTCAGAAATGTTTATATTTCAATCCGACAAATCACTTCCCCGAAGGCACGGAACACTGAAAGTGCAGACGCGGGAACAGCTTGATGAGGTTCGGTGGGCTTATGCAGGGCCGGTTAGCTGCTGGGCTGGGTGGAGGGTGCTGGCAGCCATGCGTGGATGCGAGGGAGACTGACGGAGAAGTCGACGCGCCGCAGAGGTGCAGTGGGAGAGAGAGGGAGATCAAAGACGCCCCCTATTTGCATCCATTTCTAATGAGTCTCTCTGTTTAATCACATTTTTTTGCAAACGGGTCTCGTCTGATTTGCTTTGCCAGTTCCCCCGACGAGGAAATAGGGTAACAGATTTACCTGACGCTGAAAAAAGAGGCAGATTGTGAAAGCCCACTCAATCATAATGATTTGCATAGTGAGATTCAAAATAAGATGATAGCATACTTAATATCCACGTGGGGACCAACTTAGTACTCTTCTAATATCAAACTGTTAATAAGTTCATAATGGATTTACACACAAAATGTGTATGATCCTGCACTCGATAATCAATTAGGAGATGGATGAATGCATGGATGGATTTAGAAATTATATATATGTTTTGTTTTGTTTTGTTCCTTTGTATATATTGTTCTTGCAAATACTGTAAATTTAAATATTTTACTAGGTAAGGTTTTTCTTTAAAATAAATGACAGCCACCATCACACATGAGCTGCTGATTGACGGGCCGCCGTGAGGCCCATTAACGCAGCCGGGTTCTGTCGTTCTGGCCGGTTCCGGAGTACGGGAACATCTGCCACTGGGAGACGTACTGCCCGAGGAGGATTTAATTAAGCACTTAGCTAACACATTGAACCTCTCCCCTCGTTATCAATGAGCTCACAGACTCAGCTTAAAATCCCGAGACATTCAGGTATTCTGCAGCTAGGATGTTCCGCTTGGAAATGGGGGGGGGGCTAAACCCACACGCAGCTCTGCTGGGCACGGCTAGGCCGCCCGTTTTACACAGCCCCCTCCTGCTGATGCAGCTCTGAGAGTGCGTTTTATGAGTATGTTTTCTTTCCAGTGTTGTTCCAAAGATGAGATTGTGAGGCTGGGAGGGGCAGAGTCATTCACCTCGCCCATGTAAAATCAGTTCCTGTCTATATCTGAGCCCAGAACAAACACCCCAACCCTGATATCCAAATCCCACATGTGTAGCTCTGCACTGCAGCCGAAACACCTGTTTTTTGTCCATCTCCACTCCCGTACCCTAATATAGTCCCCGACCCTGTCTTACGTGGTTCTGTTTGTGTTCCGGAGCGAGTCGTCCAGGCGACACAGAGGTGGGAGGTCCCTGCCTGCATCTTGGGACTTCTCTGACAGTCCACAGTTGGTGTTCTCCAGAAGTGTTGTCTAGGGAACGTCAGAAATGGTCCTCACCAAGTTTCCCCAGACACCTCTTTTGGGAGGCACATAGGCAAGCAAAAGGGGGCGGGGCTTCCATCCATCACAGGAGGCGGGGCTTCCATCCATCACAGGAGGCGGAGTCTAAGCAAAGCAGCATTTCCTTTTCACCCCAAAGGCCATTCACAGGTTGTGTGTACACTAGTTATTGGTGCAATTAATACTAGTAATACTAATTGTGATGACCTGGTGGTGGTGGTGGGAGGTGGGGGGGTGTTGTTCCCTGTGTTTGCCGTCATTGGTTATTTGGCACCAGCCGTTATCTCTGTCCAGGAATAAGTACAAAGAGTGGGCTCAGCTGCAGAGAAGTTATTGGTGAAGCAGGGCAGGTATTCTTCAATGAATGTCCTCACCTTCAACCTTGAGGTGGCCAATCAGTAACTGAGCTTACTAAGTATGAGTAATAAACTAGCAGGTTAAGCAACAGCTTTATCTTATCTAACCCAAAAGCCTTCCAGATGGCTCTGGCTGTGTCGTGAGGGTCCCTTTTCCCGAATCTGGGAGTGTCAGCCCTCTGCATGTCCTGCAATGGTCCAAAGCTGATGACATACATGCATCTTGTGACATATCAAAATGAACATACACACGACATCAGCTATTCAGTGGAACCTCAGCCGTGATGTACATGCATGCAGAGTCTGCAGCTTATGCGTCTGTGGGCCGCGAGCATGCAGAGTCTGCGGCTTATGTGTCTGTGGGCCGCAAGCATGCAGAGTCTGCGGCTTATGTGCCTGTGGGCCGCGAGCATGCATAGTCTGTGGCTTATGCGTCTGTGGGCCGCGAGCATGCAGAGTCTGCGGCTTATGCGTCTGTGGGCCGCGAGCATGCAGAGTCTGCGGCTTATGCGTCTGTGGGCCGCGAGCATGCAGATTTGAATTTAAGATGCAATTGACTGATTGAGAGCAGTTTGAAATGTGTGTGGAGGTTGCAGCATCACCAGCTGAAAGGTTACTGTGGGGTTTTTGACACCTGCCGTGTGTGAGAGTTTGCATGTGGCGTGTTTCCCCATGCTGTATGGATTTCCTTCTGGTACTTTGGTTCCCTCTCACAATCCTCAACTGGTATCTGTAAATTGCCTACAGTGTGTGAATGTGTGCCCCGCGATGGACTGGCATACTGTCCAGAGTGTCACCTGTCTTATACTCTATGCTATGCAGCCCTGAACTGGATAAAAAGTGAGGATGGATGGATGGGTGGATGGAATGGGTGGATGGATGAATCGATCGATCGATCCTTTGATCGATGGCTGGATGGGTCGATGGATGGAAGGAATGGGTGGATGGAAGATGGATGGATGGATGCAAGGAAGGAATGGATGGATTAATGATGGATGAAAGGAATGGATGGATTGATGGATGATGGATGGATGAATGCTACATCTGTCATTCTCAGACTTCATCCCAATGATAACTGCATTTGGAGCCAGAATTTGGACATCCAAGAGAACAAACGGCTAAGTGCTAGATGTCTGATCCTCACTGACTGCAAGGTGCCCAGGGTCCCCAGTGTGCATTGTGGGAGCTGATACTAATGCTTCAGGCAGGATCGAGGATCGATAACCAGGAAATATCTCATTTAGCATTTGTTTTCATTTCACATCAGTGCAGCCAGTTTAAGTTTCGGGCCCAAATCTTTCACTTCTTACCGCCCGTGGCAAATGAGTATCCCCCCCAATCTGTTTCACGAACCCCCCCGTGCCAATTCATAATCCATAAGCACATGATTTATGGGTGATTCCTAAGCTCCTGCTATAGCACACTCACGATTGGCCTGCAAGCCTCAGCAGATACTGGATTTACTGTTATCAATGTTCCCATTTTGATTGATGACTTTCGGTTTAATTATGTATTGAAATACATTTGGAGGGTAATTACCGACTGTCCGGGATCACAGGACTGCTGATCTGAGCGGATTCTCCGAGGGCTTTTTTTCCGTTTTTTTTATGGGACTCTAAACCTCTTCAGCGAGATGACCTGCAGAGGGGTTATATAGGAAAACGACATAAAAACTCACGAGGTGACCGTATTGACTGACAACAGCCAGTGGCGGAGCTGCAGCACCCATGCGCCAACCTCCTGCTAGACATTTGTGATTTAAGAGTCTGGTCTTTGTGCCTCAATAATATGTCACTTTAATTATGATCTTAAGACTAAGGCTCAGGCCATAGGCCCAGCACAAAATGACCAACCAGGCCCCTATGATGCATGACCCCTCCCACCCAGGCTAGACAGTGGGCTGGCTAAGGCTGAAACTCACATGTGTTCATACTAATTTTCTCAGTACACTGAATATCCGCAAGCTGCTCATTTGCTCAATACATTTACTGTATAAAGCTCAGGGTGGTGGGAACCCTCTAATTTGTGGTTAAGAGTGGTAAATAGGTTTAAGTAACTTCACCGATCATAAGTTATAAAACAAGCGCGCTGTCCTTGTTTGTCTCTACCCAAACTATTTAGTCACAATCCTGTATAATTTAAATTCTTTTTCCCCATAATTTAACCTCATCCAGGTTCTCATTACAGTCAGCCGGTGACAGAGTTCACATTTAAACCATAATCTGAGCTGGAAGACAAATTTCACATCCAGGG
This sequence comes from Petrocephalus sullivani, assembly GCA_026780845.1. Classification (NCBI taxonomy): domain Eukaryota; kingdom Metazoa; phylum Chordata; class Actinopteri; order Osteoglossiformes; family Mormyridae; genus Petrocephalus; species Petrocephalus sullivani. The sequence continues at coordinate 21,544 of JAODKM010000026.1, forward strand.
AAAGTGCAAACGGCAAACAGATCCTACTGAAAAAAAATCAGCACTGATCTAACACGTTCTTACATCATTCATAAGTCAGATTACTTAAAAATGAATCATCTCCCTTGGACTTAAAATAGAAGAGCTGGTCGTGTTTATTAAATCCCTTGCACATCGCTCACTGCGTATTCAACAAACACGAAGCTCTGTTTTCTGAATGTTTCAGAGGAATAAATCGAGCATTCAAATGTCAAGGATGCCGGTTTCATGCAAATCTAAATTTTCTCAAATGTTTGATGATAAATTTTGCTATAAATGTGCAGGGTTTTTATTTTACAGTGGTTCACCCCGGAAATCCAAACTGCACCTCGGAGGCTATAGACAGGCATTCGAGATTTTGGGGAGAGGGCGTGAGACTAGAGAAGAGCGATAAAGGCTAGGACTGAGGTTTTCCGAGGAGGACCGGAGGAGATGGGAATGCATCCGACTCACAGCTGAGACGCCGCGGAAATGACTCACAGGCGTCTGAAGCCGTGTCTTCAGAGGACGGGTGGGCCGAAGGAGGAGGAGGGACTAGCTGTGTTTATAAATCCAATGCAGGCATGACATGCCGCTAACGTTGCCGCTAAAGGTTAGCTGCGGTAGCGCTCCAAGCGGTGTGGGTCCGGGGGACTGTCGTCCATCTTTGCAAAGCACTGATTCCGGAATTTTGAGGGTGGCAGCATCTGCCAGACACATTCCCCACCGACACATGCCAAAACCTACACCCCCGCAAAGCCAGGTGGGCCCTCAAAACGGCATTGATTAGCCGAGAAGACAATTAGCTAAATAATACGTCTCGCTAATTTGGTGTTTGTTTACCTAATTAGGAGACAAACGGGATTCTAGGGCATTTAGGGACAATGCAATCTACAATTCAAATATTTTAAATGCCCAGAGGTCTTGGATCTCTGCAGATGAGACTATTGCTGTACATTTAATTTATTGCAGTTGATTCTAAATGAAGATGCTAATTCTAAACTAACTCATTCCCATAAAATGCACGGGTGCATTGGTATATAGCAAGATCCTACCGATCCGAAATTACTCATCTTGCTCACCACCAGATAAAGTCCCTCAAATCTCAATTTAATTGTAAACATCAGTATTCTGCAATAAGATCTGACAATGGGACATTTCGGTGGCCTTTAATGTGAAAACAATAACTACGTTTTGACATTCTAGTGGATCTTGGAAAGGCTGAAAATCAACGTCAATCTGCCATATTGATTACACATACCTACAGTACTGTGCAAAAGTCTTAGGCAGTCAAAGGAAATGTTTAAAGCTATTTATCTGGGTAGTAAGTAAATAATTTACTCTGAACAAAAACACCATTTAACATTAGCACATACGAAAAGTAGGACAAATAGCAAGATTTTCTTCTGTTCTCACAAAAGTCACTGACATCCTGCTGAATGGCTAGATAAACACCACTTCAGTTCCCGCCACCAACAAACTTAATTAATTAAGTCAATTAGTTAATAACAATGAGGTATTGATTAGCCTATATACCAGCGTGCCAGTGGTCGAGTCAAAACTATGTGGGTGTAGTGGATGGGTACTGCAAATACGGGGGTGACTTTAGGAGAGGGCTTTAAATAGTTAAGTTGACACACTTTGCCTGAAAAAAATCCTAGTTTTACACCAACATGAAGATAATTCAAACACCATTGTTTGACTGCTTAGGACTTCCGCACAGTACTGTACATAGATATGTTTGGTGTGAATTATGTCAGTTGTTGGCTAAGTGATGGGTCATAGCGCGCTAGTCAGTTTACAGTCAAACCTCTGCCTGTTTAAGGAGCTGGGATTTGAACACACATCTCCACCTACAGACCGTGTGCAGGAAGTGACACGCGCACACACACCCCAGCAGGCGTGAGCTAATCTCCGCACCCCCCACCTCTAACTCCGAGCCCTCCTACACAGATAGCATGCAGGGTTCAGTAAAGACCTGGGAGTCCACAAACATAAAAAACAACAAATGTTTTTTTACTGGGAACTTAGTGTCCCGTTCTTAGAACATGGCACAAGAAAGTTAGGGGAAATGGGGGGAAAACCCGATTTAGAGAAAGGTTTTCGTGGTAGGTTCCCTAATCACATCAAAACTTATGAAGAACAAAGTACTTTTGCCCCGGCGGTGGGCTGGCCCCCCATCCTGGGTTGTTCCCGCCTCGTGCCCTTAGCTTCCGGGATAGGCTCCGGACCCCCCGCGACCCTGTTCGGATAAGCGGGTTGGGGAATGGATGGATGGAAGTACTTTTGCATTATTTTAGCATGTATGTTCTGCAGAGTCATTCTGATATTACATTTGCTAACCCTAACCCTTTATTTAGAACCAGAATCAGAATCTTTTATTCGTTCATTGTGCGAGTACAGCAAGATCGGATGCAATCCCTTTCAGAGCACTTATTTAAAAAGTAAAAAAGTTTAATTCAAAAGCTAAATTATAAAGAAATATAATTTAGCAGACACTTCCAAAGTAATGTACACTTTAAAAGAGAAATCTGAGTCAAACAATTTCTGGAGCAACTGTGGTTCAGGGCCTCGCGCAAGGACTCGATGCTGACATCACTCTGCCGACTGCTGGGATTTCAGTCAACGACCTTCAGATCATAGGCGCAGCATCCTAACCCGCTGAGCCACATACCACCCCCACTTCATGCCAAAAGGACCGCGTATCATGTTTTGGAAGTTCATGTGTCTGCCTCACGGACTGTGCGGTGGTGCCACACGAAGGTACTGCCAATGCGGAGGCCTCGGAAAGATGGCAGCTGGCAGAGCGCAGGGGAGCAGGGCAGGATCTACCTTTTTGGGGGTCTTAGGCAGGTCTGTAGCCAGAAATATGCTTTGGGGGGGCCTTTGTGCCGATTGGGCCCAGCACTGGATAGGAATAGGGGAAGCGCCCAGCTCCCAGACCTGAAAGGCGGGCATTGATGGCACTGTGAGAAAATGAAAGTCTATACCTTTAATCGGCCGAGATGTTGTGTCTGGGGAACGTCTGGAGAATTAAGGACGGGCACAAGGAACAGTTGTGGAATCCAAGACCTCGGATGGGTTACAGTGAAAAGTTAGCGCATTTCCATTAGATGACAGGCTGAACTCAGGACGGCTTTATGTAATATATTATATTACATAAAACACTTCACAGTCAGAGCCCACTTGCTGCAGAAATAAATATGCATTACTTTAAAATTACGTGGGTCAAAGGAAATTGATCTCAATGCATATTATGTACGGATCCGTGCACGAAGGCAGATGCTTAAAACATTTTGTTCTCTGCTAAGACTGGTGATTCTTTAAAATAGAATCTAAAATGGGATAAAAGGAAAATTGAAAGCTGGTAGCCAAATACCGGGTGAAAAGCATTCCTTAGTCTCACCATTTCATCGTGGAGTTCAGTGTTCTTGGCTGCGTAACTTATCGGAAACACTGTTCATCTAAACCCAGTTACAGCGCGCCTGTGATCCCTAAAGGAGATGTGAAGTCCTCAGTCCTCTTTTACAGAGATGTCCATCTGTAAACATTTTGTATAATAATGCGATATAATTCTTCCATCAATATGTTTAAATAATTGAAATGAAATATACACTGGCTACAGTGAAATATACAGTGGCTTGAAAAGTATTAACCCCCCCCCCTTAAAATGATCAAATTACCCTGAATTACTAAAGGTACAGTCACATATTCTTGCCAAAAAAAATTTATTGCAAACTTATAGTCTGTCACAGTAATTTGTCGGCTAATCTTTGTAATCATTTGTGATTCAGGCAAATCTGATCATTTTAAGGGAGTTCAATACTTTTGCGAACCATTTATATGTAAAAACATATCTCTGCAGTTGTATTATGGTGTCATAATGCGCTTCCTTTAAGGACAGTCCATCCAAACATACCCCAGAACCCTATATCCAGTTCAGAGTGCTGATGCGTCTGAAGTCCACAGGCACTGTATCCTACTGAGCATAAACATATTTGTGTAGCTTTATGTACATTTTCAGTCTTTGCTGCAAGCTTTGCATGCAATACATCCCTGTGAGGGTCTCCATGGTGATTGCTTCCTGGTGTACCAACTCAGTAATTGGTCAGAATTGAGCACAATTTGCATCCTCCAATTAAAATGCGGTCAAACACGGCAGGCTTCCCGGCAGTGTGGTGCAGCCACACCGAGATCCGATACGTGCCCCCTTGTCCGCCCCCCCCACATGCCTCACTTTCTGAACACACTTGGCCTCAAGGGGGCAGCGTCTCCAGGGTGCTGCATCGCCCCTTATCTTCCACTGCAGCTGGCACCCCCTCCGCCCACGCTGCTACCCCACTGCTCCGGCTCTTTTTCTGCCCCCCCCCCCCACTGATTGGTCCCCTGTCATTCTCCACAGCAGAGGAGTCCCCCACAGCACCCCACCCTTCATTTCCTTTGTGGGGGGAGGTGGTAACCACAACAGCAGACACACAGTGATGGACCATCTTGTAGTCGCATGCACTGGATGTGTTCCATCTTCCCCGGTCGCCCCACCCAGGCTCATAGTACTCCCTCCTCATCCTCCAGAACCCCCAAACCATTGGGCGACATAGGCACCCGCCTTGTGCACCATCCCCTGATGGAGTGCTTGACTTACAAATGCCAATTTCACTTCGTCTTGTACGGTGCTCCTCCACAGCGGCAGTGAAACTGACCAGTAGGGGGTGTCGGCAGTGCAGCTCGCCTAGGGCTCCACATGGACTTCCACCGGCATTGCCCCCTACCCCAGCATCACATCCTCGACCACCACCATCCACCCTGAAAAAATCAAGCACTTGTCCCGTGAGCCATGGATAAGCGCAGACTGAAGGTGCCGCACCGCTCTCCTCCATCCTCAAGGGGGCGCTCGTGAGAATCTGGGTCCGTCTCTCCGCGGGGGTAACTCTCCTTTCTCCAACACCGTTTACAGGCCCTCGCCGAGGCTGCTGTTTCCCTCTGCAGCTCCCCAGTTGAGTCATAGTCAGTGTTACAATAAATAGAAAGAACCAGAACGTTCTAAGGTGTTCTTTTTACGAGGCGGCTTGATGATGTAAGGTGTGGGTGCGATTATTTCTGGCTCGAATTTAGATGGAACGATCCCATGGCCCCTTGAAGAGACACGTCAACCCCCCCAGCCCCCCACCCCAAGCATCACAGACATAAAAGTCAGGCCACTGAAGGTACCAGGAAGTACAGAAGGGGAACCGGAGTCAGCGATCAATAACGATGTGCCGTCCGTCAGAACCATCCACTGAAATCAGGCAGTGAAAAGCGAACTTCTTTCTTTAGGAACTTCTTGCGAAACCAAGAGGAATGTACTAGTCGAGTGGGTCTGGAAAGGATTTCCAGCCGTCCCCGACTACAAAGGACACCCTGAATCCCGTCCTCCCACACGGCAGTGGAGACGAAGGTGATCGCGGCACGGCGCGCCCACGCTGACACCCCGTTACCCCCCCTTCACAGCTGAACTGCATGTGTACACACATCCTTCCCCCTGAGTCCGTCTTTTGATACTCTTGCGAATCCAGCGGGTGGAACGCATCACGAGAGATGAAACGTTGTCCGGCATCACGACGTGGCCCCCGAATCGCAGCCTGGAGGACGGCCAGCGATGCAAACAGACGTGCGTGTAAACAGCTCCGGGCCTGAGGGACTCTTCAAACTGGCCCGCTGGGTCTCGCTCAGGGCTGTTTGTGAAGAATCCAAAAATATATCACATTTAAGTGGGCCTTTAACAGGTTTGCAGGAGCCTTTGTGTGCTTTTTAATCGACATTATGCAAGGTTCCCTAACTCCAGAGGCCCACACTCTGCTGTGCTCTTCTGCCCAAAATTAAGCTTTGCGACTTTGAATAGCGGAATCGGACCCCCCGTACAGCACGAGAGAAACAAAAAAAGATCTCAGTATACGTCAGATGCCAGGGCTGCTTGGGGGCCTGTGGAAATTTCCTGAACTGGCATTCCAACACTGCCAGAACCTCTGGGAGGAAGAGGAAGAAAGCTGCCTTCAGAGGACACCAGCGAGCGGCACATTCGGGTGTGAGACGTCGAAGCAGGGGGAGGCAGGAAGAGCATCGGAAGGGTGTCGCATTATGGAGGGACCTTAAACGAACTCCTTCATCGAATCAGACATATTTCTCCCTTCTGACAGCGCTGGGCCCAGCAAGTTTCATAACTTCTAATCTTCCCTGAAAGATCTGCAAAGATTAGCCTGTAAACACGAGGTTATCGGCTGATGTCACCAAAACGGCAGTTCATAATACGCAACGTCCTGCTGGGACAGGCTGTTTGCGGGCCCCACGCTGAACAGCCCAGAGGAGAGCTTTATTAGGCCACACTGAGCCCCCCCCCACCACGATGAGAATACCAAGAACTCACCTCCCCGATCTTTTCTAAGCACACTTCTGTCCGATGGAAAAGGTTGTTGTTTCTTGCTTTTTTACTCCAGCAAGCCAGGACGGTTCCTTGAGACAGCGGGCGAGCTCTATGAGCAGCCCCCTGGTCGTCCTCCTCCTCGGAGGGTGCGGCTGCTGCATGTGTGGCAGGGTAACTTGACCCGGGTGCCTCCGTTGCAGCGGCCAGTGTTTTTATACAGCTCTGAACTCAGGCAACACTTGAGCTGTCAAATAAATTCGGATGGGAGTACGGACATTATGGTGTGACAGCGGGCGGAAGGGGGGGTGCCAGCTGGTTCACGGAGAGCTTGTGCGGCAACACCAAATCAAGTGATGCTCACATGAAACACATCACGGCATAAACCAGAGAAAGCATCCGCACATTACAATTGTCATCACTGCCTGTCATAATCCCTGTCATGATGTCACTTCCTGTCTGGCTTGTTTAGGCTCCACCCCACAGGTGCCCTTGCAAGGTCACCGTACTATTTTTCCACTCCCCAGTCAAAGAGAGGCATGTCCTTTTTGAAGAATTGCCCCCTCATTCTGCACCATAGTGGGAGGGGTCTGGAGTCCTGCAGGTGCATTCCACTGGCTGGTTCCTGGTACCGGTGTGTGGCTTATAGCTCAGAGGCTCAGCCCCCCCGGAGGCCGAGGTCGCCTCTCTCGCCGTCCTCGGTGCCGCATCTCACTTTAATCGCATTTAAAAGCATATTTGGCACAACCGCCGACGCCATGACTCTTTAATCCGCACCATCTGCTTGCTATGCAAATTAGCCCTGCGTGGGATTCGTCAGGCTTTAATCAGTGCGGATCCGGCCCTCGCCGGAGGATCACAGGCGCAAGAGTCCAGCTCTCATTCCATGGGGGGGCGTGGAGCAGCTGGGAAGCGGTCACACAATCTACAGGTTCTTCCAGTGGGATAATACTGCAGAATCTTCCAGTGGAATAATACTACAAAATCTTCCAGTGGGACAATACTACAGAATCTTCCAGTGGGATAAAACTGCAGATTCTTCCAGTGGGATAATACTGCAGAATCTTCCAGTGGCATAATACTGCAGATTATTTCAGTGGGATAATACTGCAGATTCTTCCAGTGGTACAGTATAATACTGCAGGCTCTTCCAATGGGATAAAACTACAGAATCTTTCAGTGGCATAATACTGCAGATTATTTCAGTGGGATAATACTGCAGATTCTTCCAGTGGCATAATACTGCAGAATCTTCCAGTGGCATAATACTGCAGTTGGTTCTCCTCCCTGTGCTGTGACTACTGCATGGACTGTAGGAGCTTTCCACAGTGACCAAAAGTGGGGGGGGCATTCTTTTCACTCCATCCCCACTCCCCCCCCCCACTATAAGCCTGAAGATACGCACGGTCACATGGGTATGCATTCATATTAATAATAATTACATGGTGCTACCAGAGCCAATGAACATTCGCTTGAAGGCTCCTGTCTTACCTACAATCGAATATGGCTTCCAGTCGTTAACCAAGCAGGCTGGTGTGTCATGGAGCTCTTTGCACTCCTGGGGCCTACCGCTCTCAGGAAAGGCACGACACCCCCCCCCCCCCCCCCCCCCCCCCCCCCCCCCCCCCCCCCCCCCCCCCCCCCCCCCCCCCCCCCCCCCCTCGTCCGCTCCCCTTCCCCCCCCCCCCACCCCCCCCCCCCCACCCCCCACCCGCCGG
>JAODKM010000026.1:69302-106945 GCA_026780845.1 Petrocephalus sullivani
GGTTTGTGCAGGATGCGGGGGGGGGGGGGTGTTGCGAGGGGTGCCGGTAAGGGGCGAAGCCGCGGGCATTTCGGATTCCCAAGTCCATCTATCCATCCATCCATTTTCCATACTTGCCTATCTAATGCAGGGTCATGAGAGTCCAGAGCCTATCCCAAAAGCTATGGGGGTCGAGGCAGGAAACAACCCAGAACAGGGTCGAGCCCCCAAGTCTCATCTTTAAATAGAAATTACTTTTTTTAGCAAAAAGCTTGCGATAACACTGAATAAGTTGTCATATCATGTAGTCTGCCGGCTGGCAATCTCCTCCATGCCCTGAGATCACAGCCCCGATCAGAGGGGAGAAACCATGCAAAATTACAGTCGTCCATCTTGGTGTCAGGCTGGTAGGGCCCGGCTGTCGTCCTGTAGATCTCGGCGTATAACACTGACAAACGCACCCAGCAGGACAGGGGCTGGGAGGAACATCAGGCGGTCCTGTACGGAATCTTCCGGACACTTCTGAGCTCCTGTCTAGGATGTGTCTTGGCGTAATGGACTGCTGTGTGTTTATGAATGGGCATCAGTCAATAACAAACAGATGGGTCTCTGAAATGAAGCCTACAACCATTATTTTTTGTTGTGTTATCATTATTGCAAGATAATCAGTTTCTTACTGTATATTAGGGTCTGGTCATCATCTTCTTCATAATGGATCCATCTCCTACTATTCTGAGAGATGCAAACACCCTACGTTTTACCTTCATTATCATTTGTTTCCCATGACATGCATGTTTTTCTCCGAGGTTGTGCAATCTCTCGTATTTACTTGTGTTCCTCCAGATACTCCATTTTCGTTCCCTTTCACCCACAGAAAACGTGCCAGCGGCTTTATGTTTATGCAATATGTAGTTCCTCACAACTACCAGCAATGAGGTGCAGTAATGGCAGATATTTATGACTGTAAGCCGAGGCCCTCCGTGAAATACCCGGCAGGCTTCGTCCCCCGTATCGCCCCATCCCATAGCTAGGTACCTTTCCCCACAAACGTCACCGTGGTGACGGAACCATTAATAATAGATCCCGGTTGTGGGAATCACCATTCCATCATGCTGTTGTTTTTTTTTTTTTTTCATGGGCCTGTATAATTTCTAGGAGATTGCAGGGTCCATAAATCATCCTTGTTCTCACGGCAGGCTCCCCTGACCCTCAGCAGACTGAAATAGGACGGGTGCAAGGTCCGAAGGAAGGGCCTGGACAATTCCAGGACAGCATCCTGAGTAGGGCGTCCAAGTGGCCTGTTTGGATGTGAAAACCCACTGGGGATGGTGGTGGTGGAGCATTAGATATCAAATAAGACCCTGAGAAGATCCTCAAAATATCTTAAGGCAGTGTTTCCCAATCCGGTCCTCAGGGACCCACAGACAGCCCCCATTCTTTCTCTCGGAGCTGGGAGGGAGCAAAAACATGGACTGTCTGGGGGTCCCCAAGGACTGGGTTTGGAAACTCTGCGTTAAGGAATCTCACATGGGCTCACCTGGGTTAACCGTTATGTTCAACTTGTTCAACTTGGATGTCAATCCATTTATAATTTAAATAGAAGAAAAATACATAAATGGGCTGATAAAGATTCTAAGGGTGGAATTCAAACAGTATAGATGCCCGGGAAAACTGTACAGCGTGAATTTGACCTGCTGGACTTCACATGCCATCCTGAGAGTGGCACACCTCCGAGCTCAGCGCCAATGTGGTGCCATCCCATAAGGTCACTTAATCCCCACACTTCTTGTTTGTTAAGGCCTCGCACTGGTGATCATTCAGCCCTGTCACCTGTCCCTGGATCATTAGATAAAGCAGTGACTTCACAAGTGATTGATTAGCCAAGACTAGTTCTACCAACCGTATGCCCTGTTTCTTTAATATCTGCTACAACCAGTCCTAGGTAATGTTCCAAGAGAACGTGCTGTAAATCAAATATCTGATAGGCATATCTGATTTTCCCACAGAAATATAGTGAAAATATAGTTACATTCTGGACCAAGAGTCCAATGTAATTTTAGGAAATTCATCTATTCTTCTTTTTAAGCTATTAAGAAAAAGATGTGCATCTAAAAGCCTTTATCCTTGCCAATATTATGGATACATAGGAATTAATTAGTGAATATTACATTTGTTTATATGAGAGGAACAACAAACCAGGACCAGGGACAGGGAAAGCTGAAAGCTGATTGGCCCCCAGAGTTCTCCTCCCGTGTCACTCACCAATCAAAAACATATCACTGGCTAATGATAAGATTGGCCCCTCTGTATGAATTATGGCCCATTTTATGTCCTCCACCTTAAAAAATCATAGAATCACCCCTGGGCAGGATGTCATAAACCACAGGAATCCAACGGCAATGTAACCCCAACCTTCAACCCAGAGCCCAGAGATGACAGAACAAATAAATCACTCTTGCCGTTTGGTGCCAGCGGCACAGCCCAGTCCCCACGCCTCGCCTTGGCCCCGCTGCTGCCTCTAGTGGCCACGGGCAGCGGGATGTGCTCTTCTCGAACCACTGCACTCTCTTTGCATTTTTGCTTCCCCCGCAGGGACTGAGCAGTCCGGTTGGGGATGGACCAGGGATAGCGAATCCGCTTTTAATCTTAGTGCCCCTCCCAAGCAGGAAAGCTGAGGCTCCTTACTGAAATCTGGTCATGAATAATAATAATAATAATAATAATATATCTAGAATATGAATGATTGGCTATCTATGAATCGCATTTCTGTAAAACCTCTCACACTCAGTGCTCTTGCAGATTTTGGCATTTCATTAGACCCCAAACCCCCCCCCCAACTAGTGCGGCACCCTGCAGGTCGTGATGCTACAGAACACTCAAACACGTCAGCTTTTTAGACGCTGAGCTAAGGACTTATCCAGCCAATTAATATAAGCAAGATGGGATAGCTTTGATTTTCCAGACACACTTGATTGGGGGCGGGAACATCTCATCCGGCGTATACTGTGAATTATTCTGCCAGTACATTGTTTTTCTGGAGAGAACAGCGCCCCCTACTGCCCCAGTACCACTTGTCAAAGAATTGAGTTTTGTTCCCTCACAACCAGTGCCCCTGATTCAACCAATCAGCTAAATTCATCATCCCTGATTAGCTGAATTATATGCACAGGTAAACCCATAAACTCCACACACACACTGACCAAAGCTGCACCTCATCCCAAAGCGACGGATATTAAGCTAATTCCGCAAAGACGATTAACGGATTTAGAGTCTGTCGCCTTTAATCCAGATTTTCTTTCTCAATATTTAAAAGCTATTAATCCGCGTGAGATTTGATGAAGTAAATCATCATTTTTTTCCTCTTGTGGTGTGTGTGTGGAGTCGCTTTTTTTCACCAGAATTGTCTGATGGTAGCATTGATTTTTCTTGGCCTCGCGTAAAGTCCCTTCAGCGTCGGGTTCATTTTTACAGCCGATATTTCGGTGTCCTCTCATTCAGCTCTCTCTCTCTCGCAACCCCGTGGTGCATTTAGTACAGGAACACGCTGAGAAATTCGTTATACCGACAAATTATAAAATTTACCATGCTACAGATTCTGAAGCCAAATGGGTCATCATGCTAGGGTTACATGGACGGCAGGGGGGGGGGGACATAGGGGGGTGGCGATAAGGAGCATCACACTGGAGCGCCGAGCTCACGGCCAGAGTGATCATGTGACCAGCTTCCTGCTAATTACAAATCAGCTCGCTAAACTGCAGGGTTTGCACTTCATAAATTAACGGGTGAGAATAGATTGTCGGATTAAGATCGAGGGAAGCGGGTACCACACATCGCACACCTTTTTTTCTCCCTCCCTCCTGCCCCCCCTCCTTCCTCAAGTCTATAATTAACGATCCAGCTTTGCATATACCGTCCAAAGACAAATCCGAGTCCTCTCGGTGCACGACCTGATTCAAGTGTCCCTTTTAAAGTTATGCAGGAGCGCGGGATATTTAAATGGGACGGAATGGGGCGTTCCGGGTGACCCACAAGAGGCAGAAACCCGTCCGCTCAGCGCCATGTTCACTCTCAGCTAACACAGGACCCTTCCTGTCCCATGGCCACGCTGATTGGTCACGCCGTCCTTGAGTCATGCTCCTGCTGCAGTGGGCCAACCATGGACCTCATGGCAACTGTCTCAAGGGATGCACCCCCCCTCCCGAGATGGACTTTCAGGACGGCAGTCAAGGTGGCAACACAGGCCACCAGAACAAAGCGAGATGCTTAAAAAAGCAGCTCGACATTCTACCTTCTCCCCACCTCTAAGGCCCGAAGAACTCCACAGAGAATCCCCTGGCAAAGAACAGGGGACACAGTGTCTGGGAACATAACTGTATTCAGAGTGTCGGTCATCTGATGTCTGCTATTAGACCCAGGGAGAAGCGGCCAAGCCCAGACTGGACTGGGGATGCATCATATTATGCTAGCTTATCCTGTTTCCATGCTGCGGTCATTGCGTAGGTGTCGTTAGCATGTAGATGTTAGCTTATCACCGCAGAATGTAGGATTCTGACAACAGAATGCAGCTCTAAGGAGGGATTATCAAGGACGAGGTGAAACTCCAGAGCTCGCGTTCCCAGCAGCTGCTCCTTCTCCATCCCTCCTTCCTTCCTTCCTGTCACAGCAATATACTCTCGCTTCTGCCACGCCATCCACAAGGCTTTGCTCTTTCTACCGACTCTATTAAAATGCAGCCTATTTTTTATTTATTGCTTCAGAAGCAAATAGCTGAGTTTTACAAAAGCATGTGCTGATGAAAAGGTGAAGCCGACTAAAAACAGCATTGTCTGTGTTTGTCGATTTTTGGCAAACCTATGAAGGAGTCTCTGTCATTCTGCTTTGTAACCTTCCTCGGCAACAGTATGACCCACGTTAGAGCAGAGAGCGCCCCCTGTGGGTCAGATGGTGCAACATCACAGAGTTATCAGTCGAGATTGCAATTTCAGATGACCTTTGGAACACAGAATTCTGTATTTGCAGTTAATCAGAATGAATTAAATCCAAGGTGATATCAGGTTGAATGTCTGAAATCTTTTAAATATTAAAAAATCAAATGGTCTTTTGAAGGTGCCCTAACACAAACTATACAGAATTTGCTTGTTTTTTTTTTCTCTAGCTGAGCTTTGTTAATTATGGTAAAAAAAATGAAGACTGGAAAATTTATCAGATGAATATATCACAATAAAATATGTTCATCATGCATGAAACAATAATAACTTAATTATGTTAATGAAGAGAATGAGTCTAATACGATTATTGTAACCAACAATTGAAATTGAAATTTTGCGTACTAGTATCTAAAAATAAATAATATAAAAAAATTATAATAGAACCTTTTATAACAGTTTTACACCATTACAGTCCATATCCATTAACGGCAATTGTATTTCATTTATTTATTTTTGTTTAATTAACTCATCTGAATAATGCAATCGGAGCCATGTGACCAATCAAGGACTCAATCAAATGTGTGTAATTAGCTGCCAAAACAAATGAGCGGCACGGACACTGGATGTCTGGAAGTCTGGGGTCGCTGTGGTGCACTCCCGTGGTCTCTGTCTGGCCCCGCCTCCCAGACGCCATCTGGCCCCGCCTCCCAGACACCATCTGGCTCCGCCTCCCAAATGTCGGGAAGCTCACAAACACAGAGTGAGTCCCACTCCCTTGTTACGAGCAGACAGCGGGATGTCCTGGGAGTAAATCACCTGTGGAGAACAAAACACTCCTCAGCAGATCAGCCATCTGCCAGCAGTCACCCTAGTGTGGTCCCAGATCACCAGCAAGCAAACTCGTATCGGAGGGAGTACAGGTGTCAAACAAACGGTGGCTCAGGTGGAAGGGCGTCCGGCGATCTGGCACTGGGAGGAGGAGAGGCCTCAGTTTTGGCTAAGCACACCCCCGGGAATTCCCCATTTGTCGGGCCCAAACATACGCCAGCCGCACCCCGGCTTTTTCCAGCATCTAATTGGTTAAATGTTTACCTTTGTCCATGTGAGCAGTGGTTTTAATTTCATCAAAATAATGGCCATCTTTACAGGAGGATGAGTGATGTGACAAGGCTGGGTAAATCATTGCCCTTGAGCTGTCCCCTGGGAGGGGGCAGACATCGCCCCCATTAGAAGACCATTAGAGGTATAACCAGAACGCCTCTGGGGCACTGTGGGCGACCTAGTATTGCTCTGCCTTTCTGAGCTAAAGTAAATCACACTTCTTTGTCTTTCGATATTGCCTTGTCTAATTTGCTTTGTAGCATCCGCTTTGTTTACTGGAGGCTGCAATCTGTCCAAATATCTTACATCTGAAAATAAATGCAGGTTAGAATATGGTAATGAAAAAAAATACCTTGTGGGTTTTACTTGGGTAAGATGTGTACAAGTAATTGCTGTGCACATATGCAATTAGACATTTTTTTTTAATTCAGCCAGTTTATCAGCCAGTCACATGACTGAATAGCGGGGTCACATGGTACAGACAGGCGACGCCCAGTGCAGTCGGCACATGCTCACTCACAGAGCATGTACCCAGCGAGGAGCCCGTAACCTTCATCTGATAGATGAGTAGGCAGAGCATGGAAGCCTGCAAAGAAAATCAAGATTAGCATTTGAAAAAGTCACCATCCATTTCAATTTTAAAAATCCAAGACTGTATCAACCCCTGCTTGCACCATGCTTCTAAATGCACATTAACTATACTTACCGTCTATTTAATTACCCAAAGCACATATTCTCTATATTTTTCTGCTATTGACATGAAGCTATCAATGTCATCCAGGCTTCCATGGAAGCCAGTTCTGCATCTGACTGTGTGGCTTAGCTGCACTAGGAATGTGGGCCGGACTTGCAGATACCGTTCAGGACTTATAGTAGAACAGAAATTGAGTGCGCTGGTGTCACGGTGCACACCAGCAAGCAGGGTCACAGCTCGACAAGGAGCAGGAAGTACTCATCAATTTTTAAGACCACTCTGTGTTCTATAACCATAACATTTTAAGCCATAGCTATGTGCCCATATGGAAATTTTTTATTGAAATTTTAATAACATATAACTCTCATGCACCCAAATTATATAAGCTCTTTATGTGATACTCAACATAAATATGCAATGCATATTAACTTAACGTGCCACTAGACATATATGTCCTTCATTAATATACAATACATGAATGTATGAATGAACGAATGAAATGAAAGATATAAGTCCTACATTCACATATAATCCATATTAAATGAATGGCATTAGTCGTATATACTATATTCATTTATTCCACACAACTAGAATGAGTGTTTCGAAATGGAAACGTCCATTTTCAGTTGATGCATTCACAGCTGAAAGTCCCCAGTGAGCAGATCTCAGGGTGATGTGCAACAGAGACTCATCCTACACCTGGAGATATGTAACCTAGCATGACCTCCTCCATGTTCACAGCTAGGAGCTACCAGGACATCCTCCCTAAGGGAGGAGCTGATAGAGGAGCAAGGAGGAGAGACCTTCGACAGGGTCACCACCGGGTTCCTCGTGGTGTGTCATCACCATGGAGACAGCTTACAGTCTCTTCCACTCATAGCTCAGGGATGGTCAGTGTTCCCTCACTCAGAACACCCTCTCCTTGACAAGAAAGAGGACAACAAAGTGCTTGCTGTCTCCCCGGGGTGGTTTTTCAGCAAGCCCAACCTCTGGAGACGACCTTCAGGGAACCGAAGCTCTATGTCATCGGTTCTCTGTGTAATTAAATAGCTGCCTTGCTTTGAATCTGACACATCAATTTATGAGTTTTATCATGAAGAAATTTTTTGAGGGAGTAATCCCCCCAAAAAAACATCGCATTAAACAATGCCATGTGAAGGAGTGGGTCGCCGTTACAGCGCGGCACGCTTTGTTCATGCGACAGTAATTAACTGAGATCATCAGCTTTTCATGCTGTGCCGAATGCTGGACTATAAATCAAGTCCTCCGAAGCTCGGTGGAACATCTTAAGGATCTGTTTTTCTGCTGACTCGTCCCACACCTCCAGCAACTAATGCGGCGTTAGGAGACAAAGGGCTAGAAATGAGAAACAAGTTTGCCTGACAGCTTGTTCCTGTAAATCTGAGAGTCTGCCAAAGACGGCGAGGTCGTCCTTTTGACGGGAACGTGCTCTCACAGGTGAAAATCTTAGCGCCATTCTAAGCTAGACACAGATAGAGCCCGTCTCTCTTTTTAATTCTGATCATGCCCCTCTCATGACCATCATATCCCTCATGGGGGGCGGTGGGGGGAGTGTTTATTCTTAAATTTTTCAGCACTGTGTCATTATACTAAATTGCCTAACTTAAAAGTCACTTTTCCACAGTAATGTTAATTCGTAATTTACACAAACAGAGCGATGAATCATACCTCTGCTTATTTACTTTGAAATTGGCCACGGCCCAGCACCGAATGTGAACATGGATTCAGCCCCCCGCTCGTTAATGGCTGACTCAGCCTGGCTTGTCAGACGCGTATGTGCGTGTCACGCCGTGGAAGGGGAGCATGCCTTGCACAGGTTTCGGGTCAGTGCCAGCACATCCTCAGACAATTTTTACGGCGCCCTCGATTTTGCTGAAGAATGAAGGGAGACAGTCTGAAAGGCCAGCCTTGCTAATAACCTCGACACCTCATTGCTAACTTAAGTGAGGTGCCCCCTAGTGGTGAATTGTGGGATTTTTGAGGCCGCGCCACTGAATATCCCCTGGAGCTCCTCACAGTGACCCCCCCATAGGTATCTTTGTGAAAATGTCTCCATGTTCCTCATGCCCGTTACATGAAAACTATGATGATGAAACAGAATAGCCTCGTCTTGGATCACATTGGCTGGACCTTTGCTCAGTCAGACAAAATGGGAGATGTCAGCAATGCATTCCCCTCTTCCACTTTTACTGCGTCCGATTGTTCCCATTCTTCCCTTCACGTCGGAATGTGAACCTCTGGTGTCAGAGCTCTGGGAATTTTATGCCGCATCTTATGCATTCCGTTACAGACGAGCGAACAGATGGATGATTGCTCAAGTGAACCCAAAGACAGAGAGCCCTTCGTGCCAAATGAAGCCTTGATTTAGTCATTCCTGGCCGGGCTTACTATGCCATAATGCCGTCTCTGAGGTCCTCAGCGCTTTACGATCCCATTTCTCAGCATCGCTGCCTCTGAATGCAGTGCAGAATACTGCGCCTCTTTACAATCCCGGAACCAAGACGGGAAAAAATAGCAGAGCACTCTAAGGAAGGTCGTTCCCCCTGAAGAGGACTGACACACAGGAGCTGAGGTGACCACTGCCTCCCATCAGCCTGCCACTTTCAGGGGGTAATTCATAGGCTAACTTTGGTTAGCATTTATGATGCACACTGTTAAGTTAGAGCCAAACCCACTGCACAGTAGTAACTGAGGGCAGTGGCTAGAATCACAATGCTAACTCAAAGCAGTATGCATAACATGCAATGCTAAATCGATGAACAGTGTTAACCCAAAGCAGTACGTACAATGTGAACTGCATAGTCAATAGACATTGCACTGCATACACTGCACAGTGTTAACTTCGGGCACTGCATACACTGCACAGTACTAACTTTGAGCGCTACATACACTGCACAGTGGTAATTTCAGGCACTGCATACACTGCGCATTGCTAACTTTGAGCACTACATACACTGCACGGTGTTAACTCGGGGCACCACATACACTGGACAGTGTTAACTCACTGCACTATGTACACTGCTAACTGAGAGCTGACGTCAGTAACCAATTTTAACGCCTTACAAGGCAGGAGCATGTTTGCAAATCACCTTTTCAGCCAGCAGGGATCAGTAGGCTTGGACACAGAGAACCCGGGTGGGATAAAATGAGCAGGTAGGAGAAAGGATCAAAAAAAGAGGCAAAGATGGTAATGAGGTGGGGCGAGTAACGTCGATCCCTGCAAGATGCTGGCAACAGGAAAGCCTGTCAGTCGATGTCAGGGGGGGCATCACAGACCCACAGGAGGAGTAATGAAGAGAGCTGGGCAGCAGAAACGTGGACGAAAGGTCAGGCCAGCAGGATGAAGGACCGGGTTTTTCCATGTTTACATCCTCTGTCGCATTCGGCTGGGTTCAAGACAAATATTTGTTGCTCTTCGACTTTCTTGGGGGGGGCCGGAGGTAAATGGCAGCGAGCTCGATCTGTTTACCGCCGCCAGCCAACCTAATGAATACAAAAAGAGCCCCTCGTTCTCCTCCGAGCAAACAATAACTGCTTTCAGATTCTCCCCGTGCGCGCCTCCAGCGTGCCCATACGTCCGGCCGCACACATCGGCACCCCGTCGACAGGCGAGAGGCAGATTTATCAGGAGATCGATGCCACGCTGCAGCCTTCCCGCTATTGCACCATTGCGCGGGAGCGGCGAGAATTCGCACGGTTTGTGAAAGGGGCTTGCGATGCATAATCTATTTTAATTTCTTCACCCTCGGCCGCATCTTATTAGGCCTGACATCCTCTAATACATTCATACAATGTGACAAATGTATTCTAGAAAGTTCTAGTACAACCCCACAAAGTTTAAAAGGTGTCACGTTTCTCTGTTAATGTTGCTGCACGCCGTTTATCGGTTATTATATTGATGTTTCTGGGGTATAATTTGATGTAAACGTGTAATTAGTCTATGTCTGACAGGCAGTCCAACTGGTTCCAGTAATTACCTGACAGGAGATGAAATGAAGGGAATAGATGATATTCTTTGTTTTTTGAGGCTCATTTTACTACTGCGTATATATCTGCAAACCTGAATTATAGCTTCAGAGCATCAACAGGGGTGTCATTTGTAACAATTGATTAGACAGTTTTTAGATTTAATCAGTGTTTAGTCACAAGCTTGTTTCTTACATTGTCTTGAAAGAAACAGACACCTTGAGAGGGTTCCGGAAGAGGGCGTTGTTAGGTCCGATGATATAGCCCCAAATGTTTTAGCCCTGATGCATTCTTCCTTAAACAAAAAAGACAAGCCCCAGGCAAACTTGACTCAGCCCCTGATGTTTTCAATAGCTAGAAACGTCTTTGGTTCTGGACATAGTGGCATGACACTCACAGTTAGGTGTTTATAAATTTCCCATCTCCCAGCCCGTGGAGGGCACACAAAATCCACACTCCAGTTTGGTGGAACTGTTCCTCACCCCCAGCCTTTCTCCGCACACCCCAGGCCCCCACCGTGATATTTTCTGCCCTCTGGGTTCATTTTAAGATGCTCAGACCTCTTTTATAAATCCCATCAGCTTGCATCTTCCTGCAGACAGCCTTGTAAATTTAAATTTAAAAGAGCAGGTATGGCGTTATCCCCCCCCCCCCCAAGATGTTTTGCATTCTTTAATAAATTACTGCCCAATTTCACTTTAAATATCCACTCTGCACTGATCAATCTCTATGGCGGTTACCAGATTTTTTTCTTCTGTTTGTTTTTCTTTAGCGAAACCCGAGTGATCTGTATTCCTGGGAAGTCAGGCCAGGAAAGGTTAGGCAAAAAGTACGCGGGTCGGCCCTTTTCACATATAAATCCTGTATGGCTGCCAATGGGACATGAGTGCAGTGGGTGGATTTAAGTTTCCCGCAAATGACACAAGAATCCCAGGCGCGTGCCAGCGGGGACCGTGAGGCAGGAACTCATAATTCATGGCTAAAAGTTCCTTCGGCTAAAACCCCAAGTCTTTGCTGCATTATGCCCCCCAGTGGAGCCCGCTGAATGTTCACCTACTGACACCATATACATAATTTACCATGGCCACACCGGGTAATTCTACACACTCCCTCATACTAGAAAACTCTTCTCCATTTTAATCCACAGGCTCCCTTTATATCCCATGTTTGTTTTTAGAGATCAGAGATCAGAACATAAAGCAAAAATAACGACACTGAGTAAGCAAATGCTACCGAAACACTAGATACAACAGACAATAGAATAACAGGCTGAAGTCATGCAAAATTATATATAATATTATATATTAATCTATATATTATAAATGCTTGTTGAATTATGGCACCGTGCCTCTGCCACCAAGAACCGGGTCGTACCCCGGACTTTCAAGTTTCCCAGCATGCCATGCTAACATACCATGGTGATTCTCACAGATGTGCTAGAAAATTAGGAAACAGGGGCCCTTAAATACATGAAATCATATCAACCTCGGCGGGGGGGTTCCAGCTGCTGCCTGTCCCGTTCAGCTGGGAAGGGGGGAATCCCTAAGGGAGAGCCCAGAATTTCAGGCTTCGCCCCAGCCCGAGGAGGTCCGCACCACATTAGAGAGTCTGATTGCCGTGAGGAGGAAACTTTTCTGCTGCTGGTCTTCATGGGGATCTCTTAGAATATGGAGTGGCTGGGCTGGAAGGGATAAGCCATGATCTTCTGGGCTCTTAGACTGGGTTACCAAAAGTATAAAGGGCCGACGTGACGATGCCATCAGGTGCCGGGCCTGCTCTGGATGGCCCGAAGGGAGCTGGATTTGCCGACGGGCTCCGGCTTTCTGCTAGATTCCGCACATCTGGCACCGTGACTGCGAGCCTGCTTTACACCGTGGAGGGGGTGTGCATGGCCCCTACAGCCCTCAGACTGGTCCTTTCTGATTCATGATTAATTCAACGGCACCCGAGTGATTCATGTCTTATTATCATTTATCGGCTCATACTGCCGGCCAGCCGCCGCTAGCTTCAATGAGCAGGAGAGCAGCGGATCGAAATTAATATATTCATGTGCATAGCTGCCGCGTGCAGCTTCACATGGAGGGAATCTGAGGAAAACTCTAGAATTAGCATTCCAGTTTTTTTTTTCTTAAATGTGTGCATGACTGTTTAACCCCATTCCACTGAGAATGCCAGTCGTCTTGAGACCAAACAGTGGAAGAAACAGATGGCAGAAAGAAAATCTGCCCTTTTCAGCGAAGATTTTGAACTTCTAATAAGGTTATGTATAGATATAAATATGCACATGGATGCATTTGCTTTCAGACATTGGGTTGTGTTCATGAAGCTGCGGGATTTATTAATTAATGACAAACTATTAAGTATATTTGTTAATAGCTTTCTTATCATTAATGGAGTGGAATCAGGGCTGTATTGCTTACTTTTCAATTAGAGCTAATTTTGTTCTGCAATGTTTAAATATTTAATCTCTGTTCTTCGCTGTGAAATCCGGAATGTCTTAAAATCATGATTCCGGAACACTCTGCTCACCCCCACCTGGAGATACTGATTAACCCCGTAGCTGAAGACTGATGGACTGCGGTCTGTCTGTTAGATTAAACTGCATGCTGTTTGGTGGCTGTGAGTCCAAGGTCCCAGTGGGCAACATATCTTGTTTTTTTTTTTTTTGTTTGGAGGAGACAAGTTTACTACAACGACCTTCGGGTGGACGTGCGGAGAGTAGAGGAGCTCAGCCTCCCCACACGGCACGCAGGATTACAGTCTCCATCCTAACATGGTGCTCTTGGCACCGCCGAGGTCTCCCTCTTATTAAATTCCCCAATTAAACTTCACCCAGGCCCATCGTAAATGCACTGATCATAGCAAATTAATAATAACTCATGTGAATGCCCCCATCATAACTGCATGAAAAGAATAATCCAGAAAACAGTACATGTCAACTGATTACTTTATTTATAGATTCATACATATTAATTAATCAGATGCCTGTCATCCTGATACCTAAATACAAACTGATGCAAAAATACTGACTTATTCTTCATGACAAGAAAATTTACCATATAAGTACATTGTCAGGTAAGAGCAATAGCTAAATATCTCAGATCGTGCTCTCATCTACAGTACGCGGCTGTTCAGGACTGACTAACAATACGAAGAGCAGGGGCTATGTCAGGTTCTGGAGGATGGAAGCTTATGAGTCCCTTCTGAATACATATTCCTTCAGCCGCAGGCTCCTCCATGATAAGAGTCTGGGGGCGGCTTCAAGGGCTTGATTTAGGAGTGGGGGGGGGGGTCAGCGGGCTGGGGAAGCAGCCGACACAGGGACACAGTGACGGACGCCCACAGCCGGTCTCCTGTGCCCAACACGCCATACGTTCTGTAGCCTAAGCTCTCCGTGTCGTAAAAGATGCACACTTTCTGCTCCATATGTGACTAGTGTTGGACTAACGCCCCCTTGTGGGGAGCAGTGTTCTGCTGATTCAGGATGAGGCCAGGCCTAATTTATCGCCAGGTGTTTGTAATCTCCCCCCCTCTCAAAGTGCAATCTACGAGTTTGACCTTCACCCTTTATGAAGAGGCCAGGTGGATCTAAAGCCCATGATAGAGACCTTAGAACAGGGCTGGCCAACCCTGCTCCTGGAGAGCCAGAGCCCTGCAGAGCTTAGGTGCAGCCCTAATTTAACACACCTGATGCTAATAGCCAGGCCCTTCAGAAGCATCTCAATTAGAGTCAGCTATGTTGAAGCAAAGCTGACTCAAATACTGAGATGCTTCTGAAGGGCCCAGTTATCAGTATCAGGTGTGTTAAATTAGGGTTGCACCTAAGCTCTGCAGGGCTGTGGCTCTCCAGGAGCAGGGTTGGCCAGCCCTGCCTTAGAATGACCTTGCCTCCCCAACCCAAACTCGGACTTGTGCCAGCACCGGCATATCGGAAAGCACCTACCTGTGGGACAATGGGAATCGTCCAAGCCCCACTTTTGAGGGGCCAAAAAGGGAGGAGGCATCATCATGAGCTTTTGATACAGTCCCATGTGCAGTATAAGGTAGCATATACCACACATTTAATGGGTAAACAAGTTTTCTATTGACGTGGGCCTGTTTATATGGGAACATTAGAAAAAAGCTCCTTGTATCATTTCCCAGATTTTAGTTTTCACTTCTCTGTTATCAGTTCCCCATGTGTCTAGGGCAAAGTTTAATTTATAAAAAATGAACAAGCTAATGATGTGTGACTGTCTTAAGAAATATATATATTAAATTATTACATAAAATATTATATTATTATATCATATCAAGTGATATTACATTAAATATTATCATATTATATTAAATATTAAGTTATTATATTAAATTCAGTATAATGCCCAAAGCAAGTGTTTTTCCTCAGCAGAGATTCCACAGATTGAAACAACTGCACCACCGCCCCCTGCAGGCAGGTCCTGCACCTGCAGGTTGCTCATGCCTGCTGTTCCATGCCTCTCCATTAGGCCACTGAGTGAGGAAGTGCACGATCGCCATGTGATTAGCCAGCATTCATTCGCCCGGCCATTCCCGAATGCGCTGACACGGAGCCGGCGTGACTCTCCTGTGATTGGGTTTTTCTTTACGATATTGTTCCATGCCTCCAAAAATCATGGCCCTCGGCCAAGATTTCTTCAAAAATGAGGCTCCAAAATCAATAAAGCTCTGTCAGCTGACACTATTCTGTTTCAATACAATTTTCTCCCAACATTTTAGTGGGGGGCTCTGCAGGGCACTGCAATTACAGGGATGTGTGTAAATTCCTCTTTATTACACACGCACGTATTATACATTATTTGTATTCGTACAGGCCTGTTCATTTGGGCCCTGGCTATGAGTATTTTTGCTGGGGATGATAATAGCGATAATTGCGAAGAATGTGAAGACCCCCACCCCTGGCTGCGCACCGCAAGTGACGATGCACTAGATGGGACTCTACTGGAGGCCCAGTGAAAGCCAGCGACTGATGGTTATTTTAAGACATATATCTGCTGCTTAGCTGCACGTATTTTAAGTCTCGGAGAACAGTGTGGCCGCTTGCCAGGTGGAGCGTGGCCTCGCTGTTTTGGGGCTGGGGGTTCGATTGCAGCAGCCCTGCTCGGCTTTTCCCGGTATTTGCGTGGGTTTCTCTGAGATGCGCCTGTTTTCTGCCCAAAGATGAACCGGTGGCTCTGATTGGCTCTTAGCGGGAGCCCGTGGGAGTGTGCGTGGGAGCAAAGTAATGCTCTGGCTGCCCTGCCTGTGCTCATGGAGGACAGCTGGAGGGATATTAGCCACCACAGGCTAGAGAAGCGTATTTACAAGCAAATAAACCCCCAAACACTCACATTACATTAAAGGTGTTGATCCTTCCAGCAGTTTAAAGGAAGATTCTGATAAATTGCATTGCTTTCAGCCTAGGCAGAGCGATATGGGATTAATCTGTAGAAACCACATACACACTGGAGCGGGGTGGCATTTGTGGGGTGGCCACTAGACCAATGTTTCCCAATCCGGTCCACGGGGACCCACGGGCAGTGCACATTTTTGCTCCCTCACAGCTCCGTAGCAGGGAGCCAGAAGGAAACAAAAATGTGGACTGTCTGGCAGGGAACCGGAAGGTAGCAAAAATGTGGACTGTCTGGCAGGGAACCGGAAGGTAGCAAAAACGTGGACTGTCTGGTAGGGAGCTGGAAGGTAGCAAAAATGTGGACTGTCTGGCAAAGAGCTGGAAGGTAGGCATAATGCAGACTGTCTGGCAGGGAGCCGGATGGTAGCAAAAACCTGGACCGTCTGTGGGTCCCCAAGAACTGGGCTGAGAAACACTGCACTATACAGTTAACTACCCTCTGGGTGCAGTGAGTTAATTTCAGTTTCCCATAGACATCCGTCATCCTCCACTAGCCTGAGCATTCAAGGTTACTCGCATGCATTCAGACGAGCCCGAAATGAGCTCAGAAAAGGATTTGTGAAAATAAAAGGGGGTTAATTCATCTGATCATGGTGTTAATAACACGTCGAGGGTTTTTAAATATTTCCTTTTTATGAATAAATCCTTCCTTAATGTCTTGGCACCCATATAACTCTTGATAGACAAAAGCTGCAGTAACTAGTGTGATTTAATCAACAGCAATGGGGACGATGGCATTTTCCTCCTGTCCATCACAGCCAAGGAGTTTAGGAAATAAACTGTGTGTCCTTGATGAGCATTTGAGAAGAACAAGTAAGGTCATCGCTGGCCAAACACCCCCATAAACACAACTAATTAAATAATCAAATTATAAGCCAGTCCATATGCAGCCCAGGTAGTCATTAGCCTTCGACCCAGACTGGTAAGACGGAAAAGAAGGCAGGAGCCATCTGAGAGTCATCCAGCAGATACCTGTGGAGGCGTGGGCCGCAGCTGCCGCCAGGAAAGAGGCTGCTTTTTCTGGCAGAGAAGAGACACAAGAGGAAGGAGCTGGTGGAGATTCCATCCAAGCTCCCAGTTTGCATAACCGCTTGACCAGCACAGGGTCACCGTGAGCCTTCAGCCAGTTCTAGCGGGGGGTGGGGGGGGGGAACCCTGGACAGGATGCGGCTTGTAGATTTAATTATCTACGAAATCTCAATTACTGCACTGAGGTTATTGTGGTGAGGTCAGAGGTCAGGCATTAATCGGCATTGAATGTCATTAAAGTAAAAACTAGGGCATTTTGTGGTTTTGCATCCGGAACAACTCACAGAAATATGCCTGGGTGAAGGTCTGGTCACCATCTTTAAAAACGCCGTCTTGCTTTCTAACAGAAGACATTTTTCTGCAGTGAAATCAGTCCCTCTATTTTTGCGGCTCGTCCGGAACGCGCGACATCGCCGTCACATTATCGCTTATACTCAGTAGGTAACCACTTCTTTAATTTAACGGACGGGAGGCCACAGTTGGTGTCGACCCTAATTTATCTCCGCGCCCCCATAGTCATGTGACTATGCAGCATATACACAGACGCACAGTACTGTATATACAGAGTTCAGAATTACGTGCCCTGCAAAAAAATAGCTTACGTGTCTTATTAATGCTTGCATGCATGGTTAATGATTAATATATGTTTTGTAGACCAACCGCACTTGTTTACAGTATTTTTAGTTTGGTATTTATGAGTAATATGATGCTGAGAGTCCGTTGTGTAAGAACCTCTCCTTGCTTTCCCCTCCCCACCTTCTCTCTGGAATCCTTCAGTAGGGGCAACTGCAAGCGTTACTCTGAAGTATTTCTGACGACGGGGGCTGAACTTCCACAACATCAGGGACCGTGAAACATCAAGGGTGACAAAGGGTGCACTTGAAGGACTAGAAATTCCTGCAAACATGAAAGCAATGCGAGGGAATCTGTACAGCCGCATGGAAGGCAGCTGCTGAAATGATGGACTGTGTCTCATTTTGCAGTAAATGGGGCTGTAAATACGAATAAGCGTGACCTTAAAAATACAACACGGCAAAGGTCTGCTGTTTTCTTCTCTCTAAGTCTTTTGCTTTTTGCTAATTTATACTGGCCTATGTCATGTGGGACATTTTGGAGATTTCTTTTCTTGTATCTTTAATTCTATTTTTTGGGTGTAAGCCTGGCAGGACCCTTATCAGGGACCACCCCCGGCACGCAATGAAATCAGAAGGGTGTCTACATTCCAGGCCTCGGCCTCAAACATGCTCTTCAGAAGGTTTTTGGCAATTAAGTCATTTACCTCATGATCCCCCAGGGGCCAGACGGCACATGCCATCGATTCGTTGTTAAGCTCCTTGCTTGTTAAGTACTGGGCTATTGGTTTAATGCCAGCTGCGGTCAGCGCTTAAAAACGCATAACCGTCACAAAGGTGAACTCCTGTACGAGCTATGGGGCAAGAGATAAGCAAGGTAATAATGACTGCTAAATGGCCAGTCATGTCAATAGAGGTCACTGGATGTCAAAGCCCACTGCCTAGATATCTGTAGAGGTGATTCATTTTTAAGGTGGGGGCATAATTCATACAGAGGGGCCAACCTTTTCATTAGCCGATGATATGTTTTGAATCAGTGAGTGACATGGTAGGAGCAATCCGTAGGCCAATCAGCGTTCAGCTTGGCCCCGACCCTCTATATAGAAAAATGAAAGGTAGTCAGTGCCTCTGCTGACTTCCAGGATACATTTGATCGGGTTTCTCTGCCAAGACTATCTGGGACAAATTCACTGCTGTCTTCTTTAGTATAACAAGCCAACTTGCTTGCCTCCCGGACAGAAGCAGACATTCTCGAGACAAGAGACCCACTACAAGCTCTGACATGCTGTATAACTAAGCACACAGCCAGGCTCAGGGAGGTCAGTGGTGTTTAATTTACAGGGTCACCTGTAGGCCAAGGGTTAGTGATCACTCACCATGACAACAAGTGACATCACCCAACCCCCCTGCTATTATATTTCTATCACATATTTTTCTTATAAAAACCAGGATGGGCTCAAATGTCACGTGTGATTTGGGGATTAGGGCCCTGTAGTCATATGGCGCTAGTTAGCACTGTGTTTTTTCTTGGTGGGCCATAAAAACACCCTCAAGATTTCATTTGAGTTTCAGCAGCAGCTTGAACCCTCTTCCACCCCCGCTTGCCGTCAGGTGGTCTGTCCGCAGCTCCGGTATGACTTCCCTCCCAGGTCATTCCCGTCACCGTCATTCACACCACGCAACATCCGCAAATACAGCTCAGTTTTGTCGCTTTTTCCCCCACTAACTGGATGTCATGGATCCGGCTGTGTGGCACGGTGGCAGCAGGGGAAAAAGGTGACAACCCACTGGCAGCTCCAGTACAAAAAAGGGGGTTTTATTAGGAACAGAAGGGAACAGGGAAAACTACAAAAGAAACTGACCATGAGGGGTAACAACAAAACCCATAAATAAAATACTGACTAAGTAACTAAAAGGACCACAAATACACAACTAGAGAGCAGGACTAGGGTAAACAAACCCAGGCATACAGCAAACAAGCAAGCAAGACCACAACACAGAATATAATACACACAATGACCAACTGGAGAACAGCACATGGACAGGCACTTAAATACACTAGAATGCAAGGCAACACTAGGAACAGGTGCACCTCATACTAAATTAACCAATAAGGGAGGGCACAGGTCAACGAGTGACAGGTGGGACAAATTAACTCAGACCTAGAGAACACTACAGACACTGAAACTAAGAAACACTAACTGACACACTGAGATAAACAGAACAGTATAACCAAAATCATAGGGAGGGTAAACTTAGAACCAAAAATTATAATACAAAAGACAACAAGTCTAGCCAGCTTAGAACCTGTGACCCAAGAGATAAGAGCCACAACCGTGCGGCAGTCTTGGGGGCAAGGGCAGCACTACTAGCAGGTACTAACTCAGTTACTTTTTGGGAGAAGTAAGTGGGAAATATAATTATTTTTTTACAGTGGCGTTCCCAACACTGCTTTTTGCGAAATTCAGCCTGGCCCTTTGAGGAAACGCAGAAGCAACACGGGAAAGGCGGAAAAAGAAAAAGGAGAAAGGCACGAGCTTTAGGGAAATTTCTCCCTTTACTTTCTAACTCAACATTTATATCCTTGTTTCAAAATGCAGACTCAATAATGTGGGATTAATGAGAGCGGCTGTGCGGCCTAAGGCGCTGTGTCTCCCTTGGAGGTGCGGGTTTGAGCTGTTTCTGACCTTCCTGACTGTACCGACACTAGACATCTGGGAGTGGTGGCTTGTTAAACATTTCCAAACAATATGGTAACTTTTCCTTACAAGGTCCGAACACAGATCCAACCCGAGGGAGCAAAAGAGCCAATCAGTTGAAGTTGATGATGCGGTAAAGAAATCAATCTCAATTATGATTGGATCCTTGTCACATGACGCGTCTTCTCGCCACTGACTGCAAAAAACATATTACAAATATAAATCATCTTAGCACAGTCCATAAAGACATCTGGAGGGGTGACTGTAGCCGCGGTTACTGACTCGCTTGCCCCAGTGCTGTATTGCCGTGGCTGGCCTGTTCGTCTTCAGAGGCTCTTTATTTTAACATTGTTCATTAATACTACTGCAGACCTTGGGTGCCCCCCTG
Organism: Petrocephalus sullivani; assembly: GCA_026780845.1. Classification (NCBI taxonomy): domain Eukaryota; kingdom Metazoa; phylum Chordata; class Actinopteri; order Osteoglossiformes; family Mormyridae; genus Petrocephalus; species Petrocephalus sullivani. Next base: position 90,090 of record JAODKM010000026.1, read on the forward strand.
CCACTGCTCACAGCTACCCCCCGGCCCCCCCCTCTCTCCCTCTGATCTTTATCAGTGAGATTAGTCGTGACAGAGGGCTGATTTTGAACCAAATTAGATTTCAGGAGCCCCCACCCGCGGGCAAATGATCAGCTTAGTGGAAGGTCCTTGCCGGTAGACTATCCTTCTCTAATTACATCTGAGGAGTTCAAGAGAGGCATCCAAAAGCAATGGGTTGAAAAATGTAAGTGATATTGAACTGCATTTTTTAGCGTAATTAAAAATATTTTTAGTTTGTATCATTATCAGCTCATAACTTAAAATAATGGCATCTTTTCTGAGCATGGATCGTTCCTTGATAACCTTGGTAGAGATTTTTTTGTATTAATTATTTACTCTTTTCATTATGCAATGTCCTTAGTGGCCTTACATCTGTTAATTTCCATCGGCAATTCTGGAAATTAAACAACTTCTTCGTTTCATTAATTTTTTCCACGGCACTCTGTATTACTATTGGCATGAAGGTAATACAGACATTGCAATTAAATTTTTGAATATTTGAAGATTTGTAGGAGTAAATATTGCCACCTGCTGGCTGGAATTTTGACAAGTTTTTCGTAAGCGAAAGGAGTAAACCAAAATGCAGCTGATAGCTGCCATTTGTAATAAAATAAATCCCACCCAGCTATCCATTTTATATACTAGCCCAAGACAGGGCACCAACCCATTACAGGTCACAATCAATAATTAAGCAATTCAGGTTTCTCGGGGTCACCCTCAATGCCAAACTCAAGTCCTCAGAACACGCAGCAGCTGTCACTAAAAAAGGCTTCACTTCTTCAGATGCCTGAAAAAGGCTAGGGTGTCCACCCTACAGGTGTGCTGTGGAGTCCATCCTCACGGGGAATGTTGCATCTTGGTACGGCAGCTGCACTGCTCAGGACAAGAAGGCTCTGCAGAGAGTGGTGAGAAAGGCTTAGAGGATCATAGGCACAGCACTCCCGGCAATAACTGACATTTACACCACACACTGTTACAGTAAAACTAAACGCATCATGAAGGACCCGAGCCACCCTGCATTGCTACTTTTTACCTTTCTGCCATCCGGCAGGAGACTCAGGACAATCCACTCACGCACAGCACGATTCAGAAGTAGTTTTTACCCCAGTGCTATCAGACTGTTCAACGCACAGTAACTGGTCTTCTTTTCCTCCCTGTTCAATATATTCGTTTCCCATGTAAGACTGTAGCACATAATGTTGTTGCACACAATCACTTTTCACTGCACTTTACGTTTACACTTTACACTGCACTTTGTTTGCTGCACTGATTTTCTTTTTATGTCTTATGTTTTTCTATGTCTTTATGTTCTGCTTGCGAAGATGGCACTCAAGTAAGCTTCTCATTGTGCACTGTACACTGTACTTTGGACATATGATAATAAACTTCAACTTAATTTCCTCATGGGGCTGTAGTTTAGAATTCAAAAGTGTCTGGGGTTTGCATGTTCTCCCTGTGTCATTGTGGGGCTGCCTCCGGGTTCTCCAGTCCCCCCCCCCCCCCCCACAGTCCAAAAACATGATAAGGTGAACTGTACTTGCCAAAATGTCTGCAATTGTGAATGTGTCTGCGTGTCCCTGCAATGTGATACCACAATGTGATAAAAACCTGTCATTACGACCTTGAGGTGAACATTTCTTCGGTCCTCGGAGATACTCAACTATATAAAAATCTTCGACTGCAATCAAAACAACAGAAAAAGCCTTTTGCTTGGATTTTGTTTAGTTACTTATGGTTAAGGTTAGGTTGGATGGATGGATGGAGAGGCTGATAAAAATACAATTAACTCAGCCTGACCCCTTCATGTCAGATGGACAGGGTCCAGAGAGCATTACAATATGGCACGATTCACCACGATGACATCATGGGAGGGGAGCAGCCCGACAGATAAGTAAACTATCAAATCACCACCCCCCCCCATCTGTACTTACAGTGAGAGAGTAGGGCAGGTCATTTCTGATAAAAGAGAAAAGAGAGCAGTATGGCGAAGCCCCCCGGCCGTTCCGCCGGCTTCGGTTACGGGAGATTCGCGGCCCGCGCCTGCCGCTGGCTCGGGTGATTGACAGCGAATCAGAGCAGAATCATGAAGGATCAGCGCAGAACTTCTGTTTAGGCAAAGCTGCACAATGCTGCTTGGTATTCAGGTACGATTCTGCTCACTGTCCAAACAAATGAGCGTAAAAAAGGCGGCGAGGGGGTGCCAACGTCACACTGTTCCTGTTCTAATCGGAAAACGAAATAGAATTAGTTTGGGTGGGGGGGGTGTAAACAAAATATGCGTTTCTCAAAAAATATGCAAATAACTAAGCAGCGGGCCATCAAGGATACATTTTAATTGTCTCATTATGTTAATTGGCTGGTGATTATTAAAAGGTGCGACTCCTTAGCCAGGTCCTTCTGGTGTTTTCACGCTCACCTTATAAATGCAGGAACGCCTGTAACTGTAGCTAAAAGCCAAAAGCAAAGGTGTTCGGATCAGTGCCGGGGTCTTATTTATGATCGAGAATGGAAATAGCAAGTGAATTAACCAGAATCTCTGATTAAGTTTGGGAACTGAGACATTAGTGGACGAGTGCTGGCCAAAGGATGGAGAGGGATAGGGGAATGCATCCTACGACGGCAGGAACGAGAAGCATAACGATGCATTTTCTCCGCATGCAGCTGATTGATGAATCAGAACCGCGTCTCGTAACAGGGCCCTCGTCTCAAGTGAAGACGCGTGACGTTAAGCATGCTTAAAGCCGTCGAGAAAGTGCCTCTTCAGCGCGGAAGCTGATTTCCAGCAGTGCCGTCGTTTTAAAAGTCTCGCCAACGCGGAAACAGTCTGCACCCCCTTGCATGGGAAGCCATTTTGTGTGCTTCAGAAGGTCACAATGAACGACACCAGCGCTCGGGTCGTCGCTCTGCAATGTGATGAGTCACGTCACCAGTCGCTGCTTCCCCTTCATTGAGTCACTGCGGAAAGATAGCTCTTAGTATGGCAGGGAAAAAAACACACAGTAACAATTATCCTGTTCTTCATTAATCAAAAGAGACTGTGAAACATCCGAAATCATCTCACCCCGGAAGATGTAGGAATCACCATGTGCAATTCTAGCCTGAAAAGGCTAACTGAGAGCATGGAACCATGGAACATGGCTCTTCCCCCATACTGCCCCCTACTGGAGTGGTACAGTCACTCACCACCTCCCTCTTCATTACAGGAACCATTGCAAACCCTGTCCACAGTCTTTATATTTCTACATTGTGGTCTTTATTTCTCTGGAATACTCTATTAGCCAAAGGGGGCATTTTCTACTCAACGCACAGGTATAACTTAGGTTCAGGCCATAGAAGCTATGACAGCCAACTCCCACTGGCTTCCAGCCCCCATCTTGAGCTCTGTCCCAGAGCTATTGATATTCTCCACCTGGGGGCCAGTGCCTGGCAAAGCGAAACCATCCTGTGGCGGGGATAATCGACTGCGAGGACGTAATGTCTATCCCGCTGCTGTAGAGAAGGTTGCCTTCTGTAACACGATACGGAAAGGGAGAGCGCTAAGAGTATGGATACAGGAGAAAGGCTTCAGAGACGGCGTTCCTCTCCGGCCTGGAGATCCGGCGGCGCTCGGAATGTCATTCTCCGTCGGGAAGTCCAGCCTCACCCCGAATATCCGAAAGAGCTCCTCTCCATTGTTCAGTAAATTACCGAAAATTAACTTCCTCCGAAAACTTATAAATCATTTTAAAAGCCTCCATTATGAGGGCACCCTGAAGACAGCAATGTAGGACAAACATAAGTACATCCTGAAAAGCCTTAATAATAACTGCGTAATTAGCTGAGGTCCCATAATCATTGAATTGTCTCAATTTCCTTGGAGCCCCTTTAGAATTTTTATTCTTCGTAATTACTGTTATTTTTTTCAAACAGGACAATGGCTACTCTGGTATAAAATAGATCTTACGGCACTGGTGCCAGTCAATCAGAGGGATGGACTGTATGCTGTAGAGTGCCCTGGGGGGGGGGCACACCATCCCATGTTGGTTTGGGGGGGGGGTGAACGCTGCAGACACAAAGCATAGACAGGGAGCAGGAACACAAAGGATGAGATGGAATTAAAAGGAAAGCTCAGCTCGTCCTTGCGATGTCAGGGCTGGGAGGGGCACCCGCCGTGTTGCGCGCGGCCGCGTATCCGAGGCACCGGCCGTCGCCGCGGGAACGGCCCACTCCGCGATAATGGCGGCATGATTGAATGGGATGGCACGTGAGGTTCGCGTGTTAGGCATAATTTTCGCCAAAATGGCTCTCTTATTCCCAACGGCCCTGCTGAAATACCGGGAGCATGAAGAGCAGTCGCTGTTGCGCTCGCTCTCCTTTTGTCTTATTCCTTACACACTTTCTGCTCTCTTTCCGAGCGACTCCTTAACTTTCCACTTCTTTCAATTTGCTCATTTCTGCCTGTGGTGGCACAGTGGTTATCACTCTGGGACCAGCATGGACTTTGCATGTTCTCCCCGTGTCGTTGTGGGGTTTCCTCCGGGTGCTCTGGTTTCTGGTTGCCAAATTGTCCATGGGTATGTGTGTGTGACTGAATGTTGTGTGAGTGTGCCCGGCGATGGATTGGTGCCCCATCCTGGGTTGTTCCCTGCTTTATGCTCATAGACTCCGTGATAGGCTCTGGAACCCCTAATGACCCTGAATAGGTTACGCAGTTACAGAAATAGGAAAGATAGATTTCTGTCTTACCAGAAAAGGCTGCAAACCTGCTTCCCTGGTACCTAACCATGTGCAGCGTGGTCATCATGTGACCCCTAAGAGTCCTAGGCCCCCGATGGAGGGGAGAGGTCGAGAGAGACAGGGGAGAGACTGCAGGGAACCTCTTCAGGGGAACACCGACGAGTCATTATCCGTTCCCCCTCAGGCTCCCAGTCTTGGTCAGCATGATCACCTACCTGTCTAAGGGTGTGCGACACAGGAACGTGCAAACTCCACGCAGCCAAGCTCGGAGGTGCGAGGCACCCCCCCCAAGGCTCCGCCAAGCAGACAGCTGCACACACAGGAAGAATGCTGTGCCACAAATCAAAATTCTGTACCTGCAGCTAACTAATATATCAGAAGAATGATCTGTGTGTGTGTGTGTGTGTGTGTGTGTTTGAGGGTGTGATGAGTTTCATTGTGCCTCATCGGGTCCTGGGAATTGTTCCCATGATCATGCCCAGACTGCACAGAGACGCCGGGCTCACATCCAGGAATGCGACGCACGCTCATCGCACGCGCGCATGCATGGAATTCCTCGTGTGTGCTAATATGCACTAATTGCATCCACACTTTCACACACAGGCACACAGGAATGTGTCCCATAGCCTCCATCTATTCCCCCATCCCCAGTCTTCTAACCACTTATGCTGGTCAGGGTCAGAGGAGGCCGGTACCTTCCCCTGTGCAGCACTGGCTGGGTACTCCCAAGACAGGATCCCCCTCTGTGATAATAAATACTAATTACTCCACCAACACAGGGGCACACTGGAGATTTTGGGCCCCATCGATTATCATATTGGGCTCCCAATCTAATTATGTTCCAAACTTTATAAGGCCCCTGATACTCAAAGGCCCTCGGAATCGTCCTAACCCCCCCTCCTCCTACGGTGTGTCTGCACATATGCACACATCTGTACTCATATAAGAACATACTCTTACATTCACACACCGCACTCCATACCCATGTAGAGAAACAAGCACTTACACATCATCAGCTGGTTGCCAGACATTCCATTGATAATTTATTCACTAAGATACTGAACTAAAGCATCTACAGATGATTCTTGTTCTCGCTTTGCCATCGCTGGTACTTGGCAGTGCTTCACTGACCTCGTGTAGTGTACAAACGCCAGCCTGTCCTATCACGGCTCGCGTTTACTGTACTCCAGACTCCCGGAGACTCGCCGTCCCTTTGAGGCCAATCTGTCTGGGAAACCTTCCAGACACACCTTTTAAGCAGCCGCACGGAGGAGCTCAGATTTCCTAGGCACGCAGGAAAGAAGCGAGTGATCACAGGGAAGGATGATTGCAAATATGGGCCCATCAAACATGGCTAGGTGCTGACCCGTTCTCTCTCCTGGGTGGTCTCCCAACTGTTCCCCAGCATCACCTTCCAGCCGCTTCGAATCCCGAGCCACCTACTCTCATGATTGTGTCCGGCGCCCCCTTCTGCATCCACTGGCTCCTCTCTGCATGTATTTCAATGGCTCAGCGCCCAGTGCTGTGCAATTTACCCAGAATTCCACCAACCCAACCCCCAGCAACCCCCTTCTCCACTGCAGTGCAGGCTGCACCGTGGCAGAACAAGCTTCCCAGGCTAGTGTCAAGCTCCCAGCTCTGTCATGACCGCACAGTAACTTTGCGAGATGTGGTGCATTGTGGGTTAGGGAGACCAGATCACTAGGTTTATATTATTTACAGCCTTAATGCATTGGAAATGGAAGAATAGTGAATTATTAATTATTAGTATATTTTTGCAGCAATCCCAGTAAAGTAGTCATCCTTTTCAGACAACAAAAAACTGTAGTAAAAGTCACACTAACCAGCTAACTGATGGCATAATGCATCATAACGGAACTCTCAGTGTGAGCCGCTGAGAGCCTTGTAATTCCCCCAGAAGCAGACACTAAACCCCGGCCAGAACATCACGGCCCACAGCCCCCCTTATTTTCCCCTTCTCCATCTCAGCACCATCACCAAAGCCAGCAGAGTGTGGGCAGAGGCACCCATGTGACCTCATGTTAACAGCTGATTGGTTGACATGGTCACTTGGGCTTGTAATGGTTGTGAGGGGCCGAGGTGAGGGGGAGATGTAAGTGCTGTGGGATGACCTGTGGTACTGGATGCTAAACATCCAGTGGTGCCCCCTGCTGGCAAGGGAAGGCTATACACACATCCTGGCACATTGGTAAATTCAGCATATTGGTACAGCAGTAATTAATACCACTATGTTTTGGTACAATAAGTACAGCTAATGATGTATACTGGCATAGTTCTCATTTGTACTGGTTTGCCAGTGGGCAGGCACCAGTTCTGGGACAGTCTAACTGTAATTTAATGAGGCTGACATAAAATCTGTTGTGTGTTCCATGAATACATTATCCATATTATATTACATTTCCTAAATTCATGAGCAGTCTATTCAAATCATATTAAATTACACTGCCACCCCCGCATCAGGCAAATTATACAAGGTGGGGACCCCCCCCCACCACCACCCTGGGCCTCTTGTTTTCTGAGCAAAATTAATTACACATTTATCCTTTTGATGCATTCATCAAGAAAATTCTTCGAGCGTTTGCAGAGACGGAGGCAAACGCTGGGGAACGGCTAGACGAATGAGGAAAGGAGAGAGTCTGCTTCTGTTTGATGCTTCTGAAGTCCCTTGGGGAGGCGGAGAGTGGGGGGGGGGTGCATAGATTTGACAGCTGTCCCGCCACAGACTGCAGAGAAAGGGGCGTGTTTGATTTCCAGGGGGTTGAAAGTAAATGCTCCAGACCCTCAGCAGGAATCATACAGATGGCGAAGGTGACTGCTTCCCATATTTTGTTTGTCAAAATGTTTGCAACGTTCCCTTCCGTTCTTTAAATGCTGGAATGGGTAATACCCAGCTGTCATATGCGGCTCATGTGCGAAAACAGTCCTAGATTCACGCTTTCAGTTCAAGATATATTTTGACCCAGCTTGCGGGCTATTTTCTGCCTAATGTGAAACACACCATCCTCCCCTTTTTTTAGTGCATAAATCCCTGGTCAACCTCCCCAGCCTTGTATGTGAAAAGCCCTAGAAGCGTCCAGAATTTTAGGCACCCTAGTAGCAATTTCTGCTTCCCCTCAAACATTTTAAAGGCATTAAAGTCAGCATCTCCACTTCAATACTGTGAACACGCTGGTTCCATAATGACCTGTAGTCCATTATATGGTCGGCTCAGAGGCCTCTCCCGTGCCGCCCAGCTGGAGGTCAGGTCTCCTTCAGGATGTTGTGGATGAAGAGCCAAGAGGCTCCTCAGTGCCATGGTTCTATTCAAGAACAGCAACAGAACAGCCTCGTCCTGTGAACCAGCTGGGGCATTAATACAAAGATCTGAATAATATATTCCGAAAATCACCCGCCTGAGTGCTTTTCCACGACTCCCGGCAGTCGCGCGTTTTTCGACACGCAAACCGACGGAATTTTAAGTGACTGGAGCTACTTGTTTAGGGGAAAATAAAATAAAACCTCAATTCCTTCCTCTCACTCCCATGTCACACGATTCTGTTCACAGGCCCCCACCCAAAGCGAGTCATTTTGATTCTTATGTGATTTGACTGTGACTTTCTTCCTAACCATCTGAGGAGGTGCTAATTATGGCCTGGATGAGCTTCCAGCAGCACAAGACTCCCAGCGAGAACCCCGGCGAGAGTGAAGGAGGGTTTAATCGACATTAGCGACAAACCGTATCCCCGTGTGTCTGGTGTAAGTGCGCATTTGTGTTACAAGAAAAAACAGAGCACTGGGTATCAAGAGTTGCGTGTCGAGCAGCGGGTTGTTAACAACTGTGAGAGCGCAAGTGTGTGACTAACATATGTAGAGAGGGGTCCTGTCTTTCTATCTTGCAGTAGGCCTGGGAAATGCCTGACATATTTTCCCGAGGTCTCACCGCAAGCCACCACAGCACCCCCGAGTCTGCATGCATCTCACACAGCAGGTGCCCGGTGACTAAACGGTCCTTCACCCTGTGAGTTTCTGATGTCCTCCAAAGACACAAAGCTGTAATTGCGTAATTGAATTCACTTTGGCAGATTACATTTCTCAAGCCGTGAGTTCAAATTGAATTAGACTCCGAGTCACCGCTGCGAACGAAAACAGGCGCCATCCGACCCGGGTGGGGAACGCGAGCCGGCGAATGCAAAAGACATGAAGAGCGATTATTTTGGTTTAATTGCCAGAAGTTCAGCAAGGGGTGCTGTTGATACTTTACCAAGTGTGCCTAAAATTTCTGCTTAAAACTGCAGCTGCAAAGCTCTGCCAGATGGGCTTCGAAAGTGAATTTCATTACAGTTTCTGTCGAGGTAATTTTTTACTACTTTATACAATTTTTTCACTTTATGAAAGCTGAGTCAAAGCGGGCGTCGTCTCCAACGTGTTTTTTTTTCCCCAACCTTGAGGCCAGAAGGTCGCTGGCTATTATTACTGTTCATTTAATGGTTAAATCCTCCTTTCCGGGGTTCAGAATAAAGCAATTATTTGCTATTCACGTACCAGCCATGCACGCAATGACCTCGTTATTCACAGAAAAAAGGAAGAGACAACATTCGTAGAAAAACAATTTTGTATTATAATTCTTATTTCACTCACAGGATGTGTGTAATTGGCTTCTGCCCAGGTCCGCCCCGCTGAGTCCTCGGAGTCAGGGCATGGACGGAAGGTGGTTACTGGATAAATGTGGTACAGCTATCAAACGACTCCACTGCTGGGCTTTACTGGGCCAGTGGTGGGGGGTGGGGTTCCTTTCAGGTTGCAAAGCTGAAAGCACCCTGTATGTAGGGGAGTCGGCCGTTTACATATTGACAGGCGTGAGGGGCATTGAAGAAAGTAAAAAACAAGGGAGACAAAGAAATGGAAGAAGTCAGGTCTCTGGAAGTCATGTGCTGTGATATTTAATGGAGGAGACAACCAGGGGGCGTGGCAGTCAGCAGTTAGATGCAAGACTGTGATAGGGCAGACCACCAGGGGGCGTGGCAGTCACCAGTCAGGTGTATGATTATGATGGGGCACATCGCTAGGGGGCGTGGCAGTCAGATATGCGACTGAGCCACCTGAAGAAATACCTGCAGAGCCAGCAGACAGGGGACGACCTCGGGACGGACTTGCCCGCCCTCACCGGCAGATCAGATGGCTAGCCAGACCCAGAGGGCCTAGGGAGGGCTGGCCGCTCCCCGGTGCCGCCAAGATGAATGGCCCTGGTAATGGGAGCTGGCAGAGGAGTTGGAACTACAGGGACACTGGGCAGGGCAGGCTGGCGGGCGGGCAGGCAGATGGGGGGGGGTGGATGGCTGGAGTGAAAATTGATTCAGTAGAGCTGGATGTGCAAGAGCAAGGTTGCTGACAGAGACAGCAGGAGGAAGCCCAAACTGCACGATTAGGTGTCCTTAATGGAGTTCAGGCTGGGTCTGGCAAAAGCAGCCTGTGGGAACTCAGGCCAGCCGATACATCAACTGGGGGGGGGGATGTCACCCCACAGATGGTAACTGACCCAATAACTGCACACTAACCTTTTCACTAGTCCCCTCTTACTAGTTTCCCACTATTTTGAAACTACATCTAGTTAATAAAACATTAATATTGTATGGTTGAGTTAAAACCTCCTCCCCTACGTATCCAAATAACAAAGACAGCTAAGTGAATTAAGAGTGTGCATCCTGAAGAGATGTGGACTTAAGAAGAGGTTCAAAGAAAGGTTCAATATCGCCTCCAACTGGTACTTAGGGGAACCACATGTCGGTCTGGAAACAGGACCTCACTCAGGAAAAAAACATTTTTCCAAGATAAGAAACAGGCACGATTTTGAGGCAGAACATACTTTGTCTCAGAAAAACATAAAAATTTCTCCATACTGTGGTCAAAACACTGACCCATGGTGTCTAGCTGTTTCTCCCAGTTGGAAAGGCCCGTCGAAATCTGGGAAGTATGCCCCCCCGCCCCAGGCGGGGTGTCTTGTGGGGGCAGCAATACTCTGGCTGAAAACCAGGCCCAGAGGCGTCTTTCAGTCCATGTGACACAAGGCCGCCCGTCTCCTGGGGAAAGCTGGGCTTTGGCTGCCACTCGCTTCTCCTTTCCCGTCGCGCTGATGGGTTTATATTTGTTATTTACCAGTGTTACACGGACAACTCTCACGGTGTAAACAAAAGGCATCAGCGAGTTCACCCTTCCAGCTGAGTGACCAGTAGCACACACACAGAGCTGACTGTGCACTGTAAGCTTTAGACAGATAGACAGACAGAAAGACAGATGGATAGACAGACAGACAAATAGACAGACAGACAGATAGACAGACAGATGGATAGACAGACAGACAGATACAGTAGCTAGACAGACAGCTAGATAGACAGACAGATACAGTAGCTAGACAGACAGCTAGATAGACATAGATAGACAGACAGACAGACAGATAAATAGACAGACAGATATATAGACATAAACTAACAGACAGATAGACAGACAGACAGATGGACAGACAGACAGACGGATAGACAGACAGACAGATAGCTAGACAGACAGCTAGATAGACAGATAAACTGAGCGATAGACTGACAGTCAGATAGATAGACAGATAGATAGATAGATAGATAGATAGACCGACAGATAGATAGATTTACAGTATGTAGATCTATGTTAATCCTGAAGGAAATTGCAGATTGTCATTTACACTCAAAATGTCACAGTAGATGGTCTGATCTGTAGAAGCAGACAAAAGGGAAGATGACTCTGTGTCCCGGCAGCGAAGCGGGGGCCTCTCAGGGTATCGAGCTCACAGACAGAGCGCTCTGCCCCGCGTCACGAATGAGGCGGGTCCCACGTGGCCGAGGGAGATTCATGCAGCTGCGGAGTCGTGTTGTTTTTGGAACTCTGTATTGTTTCGTGAGATAATATAAATCTGTGTTTCCACTGGGGACATTTCCATGGGGGGGGGTGCCTTTGTTTAGTGGGCTTGCTGTGCAGGAGTGTGTGAGGGTGGGGGGGGCGGCCGGGCAGCGTGTTCAGGCGCTGATAAGCCCTCCCGCTGCTTGTGCTGGGACTCCTGAGCCCAATCTGATGCAGATAGCGACTCGGGGGCATCGTGCCGCAATCCGTATCATCGGATCGGCCACCGGCAGATTCCCCGCCTAATTCTGCATGTCTGGGGAGGGCTGAACTGTACAAACCAGAGATCAAGGGCACTGGAGTCAGAAATGTCCCCCTTTTGTCCGACCGTCCAAACAGGGCCATGATGTTTCCCAGTTGCCTGGCGAACAGCAAAATGGCTTAAATGAACCAATACAGGCAACTCATACAGAGCTCAACGGTGCAGATATGGTTTGCTACATTTAATCGGCAGGCTTTCATCGAAAAACAACTGAGAAAGCAGGATCAGCCAGTCCCTGGAGCAACTGGGGTTAAGGGTCTTGCTCAAGTGCACAATATTGATATTATTCTGCCGACCACAGGATTTGAACTAACGACCTTCCGATCACAGGAGATCAAACCCACAGAGCCACACGCATCAATATCCAGAAAAGTAGAAGGCATTGCTCATACTGCTTGTTGCATTCTGAAGCTCCCTGTAATTACAGGAAGAGCTCTCTTCTGTACATCACCACAAACCCATCTCTATTTCCCTACCCAAAAAGTGCCCGCTCCTACCTCCCGAGCCTGTGTCACATGACCTGACCTGACCAATAAGGTGAAGGCTTTCCCCCACATTATGGTTTATACAACATCAACAGCACAATATTGCCAGGAACAATTCATTTCCCCCATGATTGCAATAAGCAGCATCCTGGGGATTCTGAACTGCACTGGTGTAGAATTAACTACACAAAGCATTTTTTGTCCAATCCAAATGGGAGCTGAACCTTAAATATTACAAATGTTCCCCTGGGAAGTGTCGATTGTAAATCGTCTGAAAGCACTTGGTTTGACCCACTGGCGTCATCTTGGACGGTTGCCAATGAACAGTCTACAGCTGGCTTTTTTTTAATCCAGCAAACTGAATAAGTACAATAATTCTACTAATTAAGTTGGGTGAATATAGTCATTCGACCTAGTGCAAAAAAAAAAACATTCCTTGTCAATCAATGCTACAGTCGTGAACCTGGCTGAGTGTGAGAAGTCAATTTTTCATAACCTGTCATAGTTTGTCCCCGACACACGGGCCCCTCTCTCCAGCTGACACGCATTTTCATGTCACCACACTCCTGCGACGGTGCCGTTTACCGTGGCAAGGCTCCCCGCGGGCAGAGACACGTGAGACGCGATTGGGGGTGAGTCTATCAAAAAAGGTGGAGAGAAACACTGACAAACTGCAGCGTCGTCCCAAGGGGGACAACAAAGTCACAAAAATGGCAAAAATAAAGCATCAGAAAGAAACAGGAAATAAGGCAAAGGTGATGTAGGTGATTGTGATCAGGGCTTCACCGTCACGTGGTTATCAACCAAACTGAGAGCTATTACTCAATATTAATGAGGGCTACAGTGAGGTCCCATCTTAGTTACTGAAAAACTAGGGCAAAATGTCTTTTTTAACCTTCAGCATCCAGTTCTCAGCCCACCTGTCCCTCACGCACCAACTTGTGTGGGCCACATCAGAGGCCTCTTGGCTATTCCCATGAATCTTCATTAAAACATGTTCCACTAGAGTTGTTAAGTGGCGGTCAAGGTCGGGCAAAGACAGGAAATAATGCGGCATGTGCAAAAGCAATTCGTTCTAAACCGTTCTGAAAATGGTTATGGAGAAACTGGCAGACAATAGGGGTGAAGAACTGAAAGACTAAGTTAAGAGGAAAAACCATCAGTGATCCCACCCAGAAACCCAATGTCCCAGGGTCTGCTCAACAGTAAGTGCAAAAACACAAACTCTATCCATCCTGTGCATTAATAAAGCCGACTCCTAAGGAGGGGTTTCTCTTTTTTAACCAGAACAAAAATGAATGATTTCATATTTTCTTACAAAAACCGTTGCCAACAAGGTCAAATGACTTTTGCTAAATAATACCTTTCAAGCTGTTTCACACTTTATACCGCCACTATTAATTTTCCATGTTTCACATTCTAAAATTAATTACATCATTTAGTCAAACCTGCTTGGAGAGGTAATTAAGATTTTGAAAAGCAGATAATAGATTTTCCCATACAGCAAAGTGCTCCTGGACCATACATCTCTGTTTGAGCTTCACCTTACAGCTCATTCATCCAGATCAGACAATTACTGCTCGAGTCTTGGCCAACGGGTCAATGGCTTTTGTGAAAAACATATGTCAGCTTCCTCGGAAAGACGTGACTGTCCATCCTGACTTTTCCCCTCCAGACTTTGCTCCCAGGCTTTCTAAGTAAGGGAAATGTACACAGTTTTGTCTCTTACCCAAAGGAACTTGCAATTTTTTAACTGTCATTTAAGCGACTGGAGCCTGGGATATTCTATTCTTAACCTGCTATCCGTGAACATGAACATTTATAATGGGCTCTCTTCGGAAGATGTTAGAGCCACGCTTCCTGGAATCAGACCACATTATATTCAACCAGGATCTATGATGATGCCAGACCACAAAGTCCTTGCCCAGCAGCAAACTCAGGGTGCCTCACATAATTGATAATCTTTACAAATACCCTGCAGTGGACGTTTCATTAATTAGTCATTACAGCTATATATTCCACCAATAAATGAATGAATTAACACAGAGCCAAGCTTGTCTCAAGGTGTTTAAAGACATAGACTTCTAAAACAAAAGGCAAGAAGTTTGCAAGCACACATTATTCCACCTAGCAGAGTACTGAATCCCAGGCGGACCACCTCCCAGTAGGTAGGAGTTTCTAATCATTTACAGTTGTAGCTGGGGAATCTAAGGCATCTAATGATGTCTCCAATTAGTCTTTGTGTTTGTCGGGCAAGTCGGGAGAGCAAAAGACACAGGTATCCAGAGATGTCAATTAAGGTATCCTGCTTCTCGTCAACTATCACTTGGGCCTTGAGGTCAGTGGGGTAAGAGCGTTGGGACCTGACAACTACTTCTGCTTAAGATCTCCCAAAAATAGCAAGTTTCACAGCTGCGGGCATTAGGTGTTGGTGGGGAGGGGGCTGAGGGCTGATGTGTGCTAAATCCCGCAGCGGCAGCAGGAGACAGACAGGACTCACCTTGGCCCACGGCCCTGTCACGCACCAAGCATGCTCATTACAGCCAACGGGGGTGATGGCTGTCAGGCGTAATGAGGATGCGAGGCTTTGTGCTACTCAAGCTCACGGCGGCAGACAGGTGAGAGGCTGCAGTATTTGGGGGTGGGGGGGGGGGTGTGGGAGTGAGGCGGCGAGGATGTCTACCCTGAGAGTCAACTCCATCTCCCAGGTACTCGGATAAATTAGCTTCCACCATACGAGCTTTTGAGATCCGTGAAAGTGCAGTTTGCGATGGTACCAAGAGGTCAACTGCGGGGCCCTTAAGTCTGCCCCTGCGAGCGATATCGCCACACCGCCGGGACCCGGAGCCCAAAGAGGGCCTGGCAGTAGGAGTGTTACCACTGCCAAGTTAAGGAAAGCGGGAAGGAGCTGAACTGGAGCCAGGCAGCACACCAGGGGAACACAGAAAAGTCAGATCAGTAGCTTCAAGAATACGAAAAACAACTTCTGTGCTGAATACTCCTGCTCCTCAACATCTTCCCCCTCATCCTTTTGGTGGCATGGAGGAGTCACCCCAAGAAACCTATCTGCCCTGCTGGTCACAGACATGGCTCAGGTTTGACGCAGCAAGTGGCTTCAAGAGCATCTCACAAAGCCTCCCCATTCCTCCCCCCTCCAAAGTAGAGCTGAAGCCCTGAGGAATCCTAACGCGTGGCTCCCGTTAATTAAACACATCTCTGTTATCGATAACGCCACTGACTTCACACTCGCGGTGTTGGCATCGCTAGCCCGTTTGAGACTCAGCTGCCCGCCATGTCGAGGGCTTGGTGCGAGGGCTGGAAATACAGGGCTGCCAGCTCTCACGTATGTGGCGTGACACATCACACACGTTGAGAACCCTGGAAATATCGCCTAGCACTAGCCGGTCCTACCCCCCCCCCCACCCCACTCCACTACCCCCAGGCTGTGTTTTCACCAAAAAGTAACCAGGGGTGTTCCACGAAGCAGGTTTTTTCAGTTAGCTAGGTTAACTTAAGCTAGAATTCACAATTGTCCAATAACAGTCTAGGTAAGGAGCATTCCTATTGGACAATGACTTCTAGTTTAAGTTATCCCACTAACTGAGAAATCTGGCTTTGTGGAACACCTCCAGGCCCTTAAAGTTGATAGGGTTAATGAATAAATGTCACCACTGGCAGTTAGATGCACCTGAGACACCAGCAGAAGTGTCTGAAAGCTTTCCGCTATTATCCTACTACCACTGACATCTCTTTAATTCAGCGCATTATTTAAAAAAAAATGTCATTTATACGCATGCTTTTCAAACATAAAAAATTAAATATTGTCCGAGAGCCGGATAATTAATAACAAAGCTGAGCTAAGCATTGCTCTGGTCCTTAAGGTGAATTAACTTCGTGTTGTTTTTACGTCTCAATTCGTTCATTCCGTGTTTGCTCACACCCATTTTTCAGTTTCAGCTTTTTTTTGTTCAAGCTGGCGCCTCACTGAGGTAATTAGTGTAGGGTTTATACCGCCTCTGTGAATTAAATCCAAATTCGTGCCCGCGGAGGGAAATGACCCGAGCGGCTGCTGATCATTTATTTACCCACCTGATCTAATAGGTTCGGAAGTCTGGAGAAAAACGTAATGTTGCGGGACAGAAGCGATTTCTCTCGGTGCATCGAGGAACGAAAGGGCAGAAATCGCGCCAAGTTATCTACCGAGAGGCAAATTTCCAAGCTTTAGGGCTGAAAGTCGGTGGACACAAGCTTAGATACGTCTCACATATCTTCCCAGTGCTGGTAAGTAACATCTCCTGTCGCTGCAAAACCGAATTATTACAATAATAATGTAATTAAATAATTATATTGTATTAATAATAATAATAATAATAATAATAATAATAATGAACCACCGACAGAAATCACAAACGTCTGACGACTCTCCTAAA
>JAODKM010000026.1:107045-128225 GCA_026780845.1 Petrocephalus sullivani
CGAATTATTACAATAATAATGTAATTAAATAATTATATTGTATTAATAATAATAATAATAATAATAATAATAATAATAATAATAATAATAATGAACCACCGACAGAAATCACAAACGTCTGACGACTCTCCTAAATCAATTCACTCCAATTTGTGTAACATTTTAAAATGCTAAACAAAACGCCATTCTTTTACAACAAAAAACGTGACTAAAATCATTGATAATGGTATCATTAACGTTGTTTTCCTCTTAATGTGCAATTAAAGTTTCCCGGCAGTCTCTCCTCACTATTATAACTTTAATTTGATAAGACGTTTTTTTTGTCCTGTGTTTCTTAATGTTGTCGTTTCGCTTAATGTGGCACGTCACATCTAAGTGCATTAATCATAATTTGCCTTTCTTTGAGCTGCTGCGTGGTGCTAAATTACCTCGGTAATGTGGAACAGCATTCAGTAAGTGATTTTAATGTTGCCGTCTTTTACATAAGGTTATACACGACTGGAAGTACTGGGTGCTTTTATCAATGTAAATGAATGGGGACACCAAGTGTGAGCCGACCCACTCAGTTCAGTAACACCACTTGCTAGAGACTACACTGAATATTCATTTTTTTTTTTTAATTACGTGAAAATCTGAAGATTTGTATGTGGTGCTTCTGGGTAAACGCCATTGTGTTCTCTGATGGGATTTGTGGCTCCTCAGAAACTTTAGGGATAAAGCTCTTTGAGACGTGTAACGTCTTTAGTATGTTAGGATTAGACTCGCCCTAAAGGTTACCCCGAAAACCTGCATACACACTGGCCCTTGGTGCATAAGATTACCACCCCTGCTCTTGACTAAACTACACTATGCCGTTATCTCACTGGCATAACTTGCCCAAGCTGGAAAAATCCCTCCCCTCCCAATTATCTGTTGAATGAAAACTCACACTCGAAGATTGGGGGGAGACCATATTTTTTTTTAACACGTTAATCGATATACAAGAAATTTTGTAGCACAAAAGCATATACAGTGTAATCAAATTTTCAGATGTGATTGAGACCAGTGTTTCTCAAACAGGTCCTTGGGGACTCCTAGAAAGTCCCTGTTTTTGTAGACTGTCTGGGAGGGAGCAAAAATGTGGGTTGTCTGGGGTCCCCACGGGCCGGTTTCAGAAACACTGATTTAGACTTCCTGTAATGGAGGAGAACCCCAGAGTGGCACAAACGTGTGTCTACTTCTACAGAAAGGAGAAGGCATTTACCTCAAAAGAAAGGGTGCCTTGGCCAGAAACCAAGGGGTTAACTTGGTATAGGAAAGCAAAATGGTAGGTGATGAAATGGCTGGCCTTGGGTAGACAGATCTGTAAATCACATCTGCCCAGAGTTCATCTCTCTCCTGACTGCCTGGAGCCCCTCTAGGTCACCCGTAATAAACAGAGGGAAGGTTTATTGGGGTTGGGGACTCGGATCACAAATAACAGCAAGGAAGCTAGGAACACTCTGTAGAATCCTTGCCTGGAAAACAGTCTTCAGGTTCTGGGCCAAGGACTTCTGCGAAAGTTTTTGCTTCGCTGAGCAAGTCGGTGTCGTCTGGGTTAAAGCCCTGGTCCCTTCTGCAGCACCCATTGGGATGCGTGTCTTTTTCTCTTTGTCTCGTGCACACACACTCATAAAAGAAGGCAATGTAGGGCAGCAGGTACTGTGCAGGTTAAGTACACAACCTTGAAACCTTATTGGAGCCCTGGGAGGGAAATTACGAGCATTAATAGCTAGGCACTTAATGAGAATGAAATAAAATATCATGCTCTTTCCATAAAACTGTAAGCATCTAATAATAAGAATAATAAAATGGAGCGTATGGATAGTGACTCCAGGAAAATACCGGGCATGCAGAAGGCCCGCGTTGAAGGCCAACAAGGGTAGGAGCAATGTGAGTGCTCCTAGAAGCGCACAAAGCCGGAGCCTGCCATTAGCATTAGCCACCCAGTGTGCTATTTTAACGAGATTTGCCGGAAGAACATGACGTCGCTCAAGCTAGCGGGTTTTTAAATGCTGCTGTGCGGGAGACCAAGGCAATATCCTCATAACGTTGTCAGCCAGTGGTCCCTGTAGGCAGAAAGTGGTAGTGAGCTTTCAGCATGCCTAGTGGGATAGGCAGGACCTGCTCATAAATGTACGCCAAGCAAATGCAGCGCTTTCAGGAACATTCTCCTTTGTTTCTCAAAGTCACCTGGAAAACAAGTTCAGGTTCAGACTGGTTCTGATATTCAGGTAATTTGCAGGTGGACGTCGGGAACGGAGGTAGCCATGCGGGAGGACATGGGGGGTGGAGGTACCCATTCCCATTACAGTACAAACTCTACACCGCTACTCCCCATCTTCTCAGTGTCCGTGTTCATATTACTTGCTGAGGGCTCCTGGCAATTCTCTACCACATGTTCCTCTGTCCTTTGGTGTCATATTAAGGACTATCATCTGCATCATGCATTAAGTCTCTGGGGTAATTCCCTGTGCCACCAGGAGAGTTTCAGGCATACTATCCCAGCCTCATCGCTTTCTGTGTCCACACCACACCCTCCATTGCCCGGCCACCTACATCTGGGGAAACAGATGGAGAGACAGAATGTGTAGAAGAAGCCAATGAAGCAGAGGATACATGGTGCGCAGCTAATCTTAGTCCATGTGACTTTAACTGGAGGGAAATGGGCGCACAAAGATGATGTCATGCTAAGGGTCATGTCCATGTCTGGGGGGCACTGGAAGCTACATGCTTTGTATGTGTGTTGTCTCTCTTTCCCTCACGTCGTTAACAACATAAACTGTCATGGAGAAAAATGAATAGCGATATGAGTACATCTTAACTGATGACTCAACTATGTGGGTAGCGAGAGTCATAGCATGTAAGGTGTCACATGCTTAGAAAAACGCCAAAGAGAGGGTGATGGATCAGAGCTCCAAAATAGAACAACCAGAAAATGAACTACATTCTAAAATGGCAACCATTCTGTCAAACCTCCAGCTCAACTGCCAATGCTCCCACAGTCAAATGTTTATCCATCACAGAAACAGCCAAAGAATGACACCGCAATCTCCAACCCAGCCAAAAAA
Organism: Petrocephalus sullivani; assembly: GCA_026780845.1. Lineage (NCBI taxonomy): Eukaryota > Metazoa > Chordata > Actinopteri > Osteoglossiformes > Mormyridae > Petrocephalus > Petrocephalus sullivani. Next base: position 110,135 of record JAODKM010000026.1, read on the forward strand.
TAATTACTTATCAGACCTAAATGATGACATAATGAAACTTCAGATGTATCTCCCCATTTCCTGCATCCTGCGGATTTTAGAAAGGTCTCGCCTACCTACTACCCATTTATTAACGAATTTTCAGGAGCAGCCGTCGAGCTTCCGACACGCATGCGTAAAACGCAACGAGCGCCTTCCTGGCGGCTTTCGCCCACTCTTCCCGCCATCTTTGAGGGTTCTGACATCTCACAGGGAATCCGAAATGGCAAGGAGAGAGACTGTATTAAAAACCTTGCATCCCAAGAGCATCTAACCTCAAACTGACACCTTTATGCCCATCTCGGTGCTCGGTGCGGCCAATTAACAAACGACATAGCCTGTGGCCTAGCAGCAGGGAGAGCGGCAAATGAAAAATGGTTCATAAAAAATTTAAAAGGCTGGAAAAGCCTTAGAACCGTCCTCGCAATCCCTCCTCATCCACCCAGGTGGGGCAGACACTTTATCTGATAGATCTTTTCTTTCTGAGCTCAGCCTATGTCTATATATCAATTTCCTTTTGCACAAATATGCCTACAAACAGAGAAGAAAGAATTGCTAAATTAATTTTTATTCTGAATTCATATTAAGGCACTGGGCTGTCACCATAGAGAACAATGATTGTTCGATTCTGGACGAATGTGGATACTAATCGAAAGTTCACTGCTGGATGCATAATGGACTTTACCATTGTCTGTCCTCAGGGAATAGTTTCTATTAATGTCATTGTGTGACATTTACCGTTATTAACGGTCCCTCTGCCGACACTAACAGGCAGTCTTCTCTTCCTTTTCCCCAGTGGACTGGGGTTATTGCTGCAGCTAAAAATGGTCAAGACTTGATATAGACTAGCACTGACCCAAATAGGCTCCGGCTCCAACTTTTGCCCATGAGAGAATACCATTCAAACGGACCCGCTTTTTTAATTCACGAGTGCAGATCTTGGTGCCCCGTCCATCCGCCTAGAAAGTCGAGGGAGCGGGCTAGGACAAAGCGGTGTCACGGTCTCGTCGTTTCCAGAGCGCCGCTCCCCACACTGTTGGCTGCTTCCTCGCTTTTACCGTATAGATAGAGGTCGTTCGGCTTACAGGCAGTCACCGGGTTAAGAACGTCTGCCTTACGGACATCATTTAATGTGCCTGTCATTAAAAATTCGGGTTAAATACAATGGATTGTAGTAGCAAATGCATCCATAACTTTGTGACGCTCGTGAAAAGATTGTGCGCCTTCACCTGTTTGTTGACTCGAGGTACTGTACTGTATGTACTTTTTTATTACTCTATTATGTGCTGTATTATTATTTTTCTGACTACATATTCGACAGTCTTAGGAAATGGATCTTGTTTGTAGCCTCCGAAAAACCTTGGGTAGGATGCATATTGCCCGATTTTTCAGGGCTGCACGTATTCCGGCTAGAGGTATATAACATTTGGCGTAATTAACATGCACAATTCACAAGGACAGCAGATTATCACACCTGCTCTGAGATTTCCCCTTCCCTTCTGTACTGAAGCTTTATTTCCTCTGAGCTCAGATAAGACCAAGCTTTGGACAAGACTGCACTACCTCATTTTGTGGCTGTGTCCCTGTATGTGTATAGGGTTAACTAATCTGAAAGATAAAATGAAAATATACATTCCCTTTTCCCCTACACTTCATCTTTTAACTGCCTGTAATGGCGCAAGGTGGCATCTGTGCTTCACGGTGTGTGTAAAGCTCCCGTCTTTCAGCGCGTACAGGACTGTGCGATTCTGTCACTCTCATTAATAATTCACGTCCGGTGCCATCGGAGTGTGGCTGCATTTCCGCAGACAACTATTTGACTCGTGTCTCATGTACGCTCTCCACGGAAACCCTGTTGGATAGAAGGAAAAAAACACTGACAAAAGGCAGTTTCATCTGCCAACCTAGAGGATGACCCCAAACTTGGCAATAGGGCCCGGGGGGGGGGTCCCTGCACCCAGATCTTATCACTACCAGATTCCGCAGGCCAACTGCCTCATTAGCTTTGACTGTGCACTGGAGTAACTCCGTCCCAGACCCCCGCCTCATCATCTGGCAGAAATGAGACACAGAATCAGAGTCCAGTGGGGGGGGGGACATCTGGTGTTGGGGGGGGGGCAGAACTTGATATCAATAATTCACTATAATCCTGATACAACCTCCTGTTGGAGCTTAATGAATAGAAAAGGATTAGTCACAGCGATTTTTACCTTGCCTCCAGTGAATATATCTATTAAGCTCTGTGCCTGGCTCCTTCGCCGCAACGGCCGTTCTTGTTACCCGACAAAACCGCCACGCTCGTAATTGCATGAGGCGACACGGCTGTTCCTTTAATTGGCATGCCTTAACGAGCCTTTCCAACGCGCTGACAATCTGACAATCCCATGCGGTTCTTCTCCATGCATCAGTCATTCACTAGGAAGAGGATAAAAGTCCCGACCAATGGGTGGGGGGGGGGATTCCGGTGAGGCGGAACCTTGGCGGGGGGGGTTAGTGACACCTGAGAGACTGGAGGGATCTGTATGACATGCACCGTGTAGTGAGCCGGTCATTGGAGACTGCATGGTTCATACCACTGACCAACAACTCCTACGTCTGCCCCCTCCATCCCCGCATCCCCAGCCTGAATCTTCACACACAGTCAGGTAGGCACCCCTCGGCAGTGATAGATCCCTACTAGACGCGTTTCTCTCCTGATAGCCACGAAAAGGTGTAAGTCAGCGTTTACCCCACACTGAATTGAGGTCTGGGTGATTAAGTATTCCTGTTAGTCCACAAAGTCATTAAAAACACTAAGTGTTGGGTAATTAATCAGATGGGCCCACAAATGAGTAATTGATTTGCCATTAAAAAAAAAAAAAGTCCCTTCTGCAGTGATTTGCCAACGCAGCTAAGTGTGAGAATTCTCTGAGCTTGCTTGTAAAGCGCACTGGGCTTACAATCTGCACCATTCATACCCCTGTCACCTGTAACAAAAAGAATTGCTTGTTAATAGGTATGTAAGATGGAGCAGGTACTCAACTGGGTCTACTCCATCCCGTCAAGTCATTTTAGATAGAAAGGCAGAGAACAAGATCAAGCTGTGTCCTCTTTCTCTTATTTTCCCGGACTGTATGTCTACTGTGTCAGTATTTCACATTTTAGGGTCTATTTTGTCTGCTGTTTCAAAGGCTCATTTTCAGGCTTTTGAGTACTTTTTTTTCCCCCCAAACAAACATCTATGTTCACTTTTAAAACCCGTTCCCTGGCAACGAGGCGACAGCCGTCGATCTTGTCCCAGCATGCCCCTCTCTGTGTACCACTTGATGAGGTAATATCCTGAAATAAATAGCTTCATCTCGTGGGAATAACGCAGGGTGTTAACAGTGGTGGATGAGGGGAGAGGGCTGATCTGCAATTCAACACGGCCAGCAAAAGCGCAAGTGCGGCGCAGGTGTGAAGGACCTGAAGGTTCGAGAGCTTCGGTATATTTCCTAAGCCAGCTGTACTCGGAAATGCTGTCTGCCCAAACACTTCCCAGGACAGGGCATCCGCTTGGCAACACACACCAAAAATGAGTAACGACTGAATCACCATCGAGCTCGCTGAGCTCCCTCGGTACAGAATTTGTCTATCGAGCAGATTTTCACACAAAGAGCCAAATCAGAAGTTCCATCTCAGGGGGCAGAGTTCAATTACACTCATAACTCTTGGTAGGTCTTTTTCCACGCTTGCAGAACCTTGGGTCTCCTGCCTCTTATTAATGCACGCCCCATGCTGCGTTTGATCTTCGACGCGTAGTAATCGTGTTCCAATGCCAAGCCAGGATTCTGGAATGAATACACTATTGATTCAGCCTTTTGGGTTGAGCACATGGTGTATCGATTATGCAGATGCCTTTCCGTGTCTAAGCCTAAGCATGTTCTCTGGTTACCCTAATAAACCACCCACCCACCCCCTCCTCAAGCATGAGTCTATTAGGTGCTAAATCCTCTCCCTGCAGCATGATGCTTTTGTGTTCTGTACTAGTAGAAGCTGTGTGGACTGTGGTTGTGGACTGTGTGTGGATGTATGGGCACTGTATGGCTGTTTGTATTTGTGTGTGTGTGTGTGTGTGTGTGTGTGTGTGTGTGCGTGTGCGTGTGTGTGCATACTACATGTCTGCAGGTGGCGTTTATGACCTGCCGATACGTGTACTCATTTGCGACGTCCGTCTGCGGGCGTTCGGGTGCTTTGTCTCTGACGTCTGCCCATGAATCCCCTGCCAGCCTAACACCTCTGGAGGAAGCTGGCAGATACCAAGATCTCTGCAAGCTTGACTAAACCCACTTCCTACCGAACAGGGGTGGGAAGTAGAGCCGGCGCTGGCTGCTGCCATCTCGTCCCACCTAGCTCTGTAAAGGAGATGCGGGGGGGTTACATAGGAGGTACAGGTTTGTTGTGTGCCCCTCAGCTTAAGGAGGAGTAGATTCCCAACTGCAACCACCCTACATTGCTTTACTGATGCCATTATCAGCTTCCATTCTATGTAGCTGAACCCTCTCATCCCTACTACCCACAATCACTCCCTTCATCCGATTTACATCTTGCAGGTTCCCTTTTTCCATCTACTTGTTTTTTTGGTCTCCCCGCCTCCCAGTAGATGTTGACAGCTTTGGGTAGTGACAGACTGCTCGTTTCTCTCTCAGTGCCCTCTTGGTTTACCCCGTACCAGACGACGGGGCTTGCCCGCGTCCCACCGCTGATGGCCAAGAGTGACCTGCCGCAACAGGGCGAAAGAGAGCTGCCGGCGTGTCAGACTCGCGGTGTCGTTAGAGCCTATTCCTGAGGTCTGGCTCTCTCACCAGTAGTCCATGCGAGATGTTGCAGAAGTCTGTCGCCATCTAGTGGTGGGCGTAAATATAACGTATGACTGTGTGGTTCTGCCAGACATCGTACGTGTAAATGCACGTATGTCAGAACTGGATAAACCCACTGACTTTTAGGTGAGAATAAGACTGGGAGATGCATGTGAATCTGCGATGGTTCTGCTGACTCACAGTACGGCAGTTTCCCGTGGCAGCTGTCGTACAGAGTGCAGCATGGCCTAGGGAGCATAGCACTGCCGGGTGCACAGCTGACCAAAAATTTATTTGTACGTACATTTACTTTAGTTTTTTTTTTTTTTTTAAACCCTTGCCTGATGTTTGAGTCGACGTAAGTAACAGATTGTAAGCCCAGAACAGTCTGTACTGAACATCAACATGTCATATACCGGGTAATATATTAGAGAGCATGACAATGAAAGAGCTATTTGATCCGAACATGTACTGAGGTGTAACTGCAGTGAGTCCCATTGGCAGCAGGTACCTTGATGTGGCTCGAGATGGGAGGAGGCAACGTTAGTGCAGATTTATCAGGACCCAAGATCTCGCTTTCTGAGGCAGCCGTGCGTACATTTTACTGGCATTCTCGTCATCTTGCTGCAATAAAACGACTTGGAGGAGATGGAGAGAGGAGGTCCCCGCAGAACATGGAATGGCATGTCAACATGCGTGTAAATGTTACTGATTTCATGGACAAAGAAAGTGCCGACACCTTGTGAGTCCACTTTGCCACAGGGATGAATCTCTTCCCGATATGAGAGCCGCGTCCGAAGTAATTGAATACGAAAGTTTACGTGTGGCAGGGCTCATGATAAATGACTGCCGGAGATGCATGTAAATGCAAGAGCACGGAATCGAAAGTACCGATTAGCGCTTAATGCGAGAGCCTGCCTGATTATTTTACTAAGGCAAGCTGACAGCGGCATCACACTAAAGAGAGTGCATCGCACATCCAGTGGCGCATGCAGAACGTAGAAAACCACACCCCAAACCCCCCAACTGTGACGCCCGTAACCTGAGCTTCTAGTTCCGGATGCAGCCACCCCTGAGGATGGTTTTGTCTCTCGGAAGATGGGGAACGTGAACCTCGCTTGCAGCTCCTGTAGTGTTCTGTGATGTACATCATCTCTTCTGCATCCGCGGGCAACATCCACACAACTGTGGCCAGGAAGCCACCGGAGATCCCCCCCCGCCACGAGTCGGTGTGCCCTGCAGGCTGCAGCACAGTGTTTCCCAAAGCGGGCCTTGGGGACTCACAGTCGGTCTATGTCTTTGCTCCCTTCGAGCTTCATGCCAGATAGTCCACATTTTTGTTCCTTCATGGTAGGGAGCAAAAACGTGGGCTGTCTGGGGGTCCCCAAGAACCGGATCGGGAAACACTGCTCCAGCCGATACCTCACATGCCCTTTGAGCTCTCGCAAACATTTGCATGGGCGAGATCTCTACAGAATCGTGCCTGAGCTGTGTGTCGGCCCCTACCACCATTACCCAGGTATGCTGTGTGTGGTGTTTGTTTTTCCCACTTATATTCTCATCTGTTCTGCGCTTGGTGGGTGGTTTCCTGCTTTTGTACGCCACCTGCTGCATTTCCTGTGCCCGTGGGTTTGTTTCTCTGTCCTATCTTCCTCCCAGCCCCTGCTTCAGTCCTCTAGCAGCTATAATCCGCTTCAAAGCGTATCCCTGGGTAGAAAACACTGGGAGAGCTGTGATTGGCCAGATCACAACGTGCGGGAGGATAGGTGCGTGGGAATCATGGGAATTTTCTATGTGCGCAAAACCTCAGAAAGTTTGGACTAAACAGGCCCCGCACTCTGAAGCGGAATCCAAACGTTGCCGCCTCGCTCACTTCAGTTCTGGTTCAGACCAGTGTAGCTGTTGGGTGTCGCCCACCCCCCGCACACGCGCGCACACACACACACACAAATGCGTGGTCTGAGCAGCTTGACTAGAAGAGGACACTCCCATATTAAGTGGTGAGCTTGACTATGTGCAGAAAAGAGAGCTGGTAAGTCCACCGGAGGGTGTACGACAGCCACGAGGGCCCCAGGTGTGCAGCAAACGGCAAGAGCACCGAACGGCGCGGAAGAGGGACCACGGGAAAATAGAATAAAGTGCACGCCGGGCACATTTAAGGGCGCCCACATGCCTTATCTCTGTGTTCTCTATCATTCTCTCGAGGTGTGATCTACGACAGCAAGTAGGGGGAGATGAATTAGGGTTTAACAGCACAGAGGTCCCAGTCCTGCTCCCCAGCATTCTGGCACCGACTGAGAGCCCCGGGGCAGCATAAGAGTTGGCACTGATCACCCGTTTCGCCAGGGGGGCGGCTTTTAGTAGTGGCTGGGGGGGGCCTTTTAGCGGTGGCTGAGGAGCAGGCCCGACGGCACACTGGGCTCGGAAGAACGGCTTACTAAGCTGTATTTGAAAGTTCATATGTGGATGAGCGAAAAATGAGTAATGACACTCGGGCCACTGAAAAATTCCGTGTCACCTCCTGGTCCTCAGGCTCTCTGTCATTGTCAACCTGGGCTCTTTTTTTTTTTTTTAAATATATTATAAACGATTACTCACATTTTCATCGGGACTGAGGAAGACTGCACCGAAGGGGGCTGGAATGTTGGGATAAGGGGGCAGGGGTTTGGAGGGGCATCTCCTCAGTGCCTCTGCATTATTGGGGGTCGGGAAAGCAAGACCACAAAGGCTGCTCATCAGCTCCCCGTCCAGCAGGAAGCCGGGCACTGGGCAGGGAAGTCCCCCCTTGTTAAACAGCCATCGATCCTGGCGTCTGCCTCCGCCACCGTCTGCTGTGGCGGCCGCCCGCTGGCTCTCCTCGTCGTGACGAAGAGCACTGCTGTGTGCGAGTTTCTGACTGACATCTGAAGCCACGGGAGACTCCCGGTGGCGGAATCCTCAGTCCTACTCTGACAGCTGATTCTAGGTGGGGGACATTAAAGGGGCCATAATTCATACAGTAGGACCAACTTTACCATTAGCCAATCATATGTTTTGAATCGTCGAGAGATGGGGTGGGGCCACTCTGTGAGCCAATCAGCTTTCAGCTGCTGTTGCTGTCAGTGCCCCTTTGGTCCCGCCCCTACATATGCTGCTTGGCTACAGCCCCCCAGTGTGCGTCAAGTTCATTGCCGAACAGCGGCCTTTACATGACCCCATGAATACTCCGACACTGTCTGACAGGAAACCCATACTACTGTTTTTCTGCCTTTACACTTTAAAGACTGGAAAATGTTCACTGCTGACACGGCACTAATTTCGGCACTTCAAATGGTGGGAGATCTTCAGAACAGCCGCAATGGGGGGGGAAGAAAAACAAACAGAATTGAATTGATTTAAATTAAATTAGCATCACTGTCCGGACTTGTACAATCGGTACAGAGATGCAGAAATCGGTCACCTTGCGAAACTCAGCAGTGTTTTTCCCGCTCGTCTGTTGGGTGCCACTCTGTGATTTGCAAACAGCTTGGAGGATGGCTGTCTACACATAGCAATAATGATGCGGAAGGTAAACACTGTTATCAGAGCCACAGATTAAACGCAGTGACTGTCAAGAGGCCTGTGTGTTTCATATGAATGCACAGTGGGAGGAAGAGTGTGTCTGAGCTTTCTCTGTCCCAACGGGAGCTTACATTCCTTTACCTCTCAGCTGAAAGGGAAGGGGGGAGGTCTGTGGATCTGTGCACTGTGATCGCATTGTGTGCCCCCACCTGCACTCTGACACTGATATTCATTCTACAAAGCAAAAGAGGGAAGTTTAATAACAGGATCAGGGATGGAGAGACCGACACCGAGACCCTGGAGTGTCGGACTTTGAACCCATGCGGGACTGGGCCACTGGGAAAGGGATCGCTTACCTGTGCCGTTTCCGGCGCTGTGCAGTGTGTGGTCTCCATGAGGGTTTCTGGAAGGCACAGCCAGGGCCCTGCCCCCCCTACCGATCTCCTTATGAGTAAGACGAGGCCAACGCCACACATGGCGAAGAGGAACGGTGTGATTGATACCGGCTCCCTCTACAGCTCTTCAGACCTGCAATCGGCTAAAAACCCTGACGGTCTGGATCCACTAGATGAAACGCTCCTTAGGGAAATGGAGTCCTGTCCGAGCTTGTCAAAGCAGGAATCCATAATCCTTAATCGGGTGTAGTGAACTTAATTATACTGGTAATTAGGATCAGGTCCACTATCTTAAGTCCATTTGCTGGGATTGGGTGCTTGCACCTTTGCTTGTGTGGAATACCACGTTACATTGCAGTTCATCTTTGCATTTACGTGTGTGTTTTTGTGTATGACCACATGACAGAGCTTATACAGTCCTGGGATGGCTGAGCTATGTTGAGGTGCTCGCAGCAGGTCTGCCAACTCTTACACATCCGGCATGACACTCGTGCTTTCAGACTCACGCAAGAAATCTCATGGCAAATCTATATTATTCCATTATTCCATTAAAAGCATTGGGGGAGTTTGCAAACCCGACAGATTATTTACAAGGTAATAAAACTGTTACATGTAAGTGTGTGTGTGTGTGTGTGTGTGTGTGTAGACTTGTCCTCAATTTGGTGACCCTGTTCACATATTAAATAAACACAAACGGAAATAGATTAATTTTTATTTGAACACTTTACTGCATATGTTATGTCTGAAGTACACATTTGAGATAAGCTTATTTACATTCAGTTTTTATTTAAAAATGTAAAAATTCCTGAACACCCTCAAAGCACCAGTTTTATTATGTTAAGAGAACGTAAAATTTTATTCGGCTGCTTAAAATATAAGAAATAAAAGAAATCCTAGGAAGTCCTAAAAAAGGATCGCTTAGTTGGGTCTGCCTGCATGAGCGTGAGATGCAGAATCGCTCTCACTGTGGGTATCAGCTATGCCTTGTACAAATTACACGCCTTTTTATTTCCACAATCAATGTTGTGTTCACATACAGAACTTTGTCCCCAGCAACATGCAGACACCCTTCACAAAAGGCTGTTCTGTAATTCAAACCAGCAAAACCGTGCCGTCCGCATGCGCTGACATAGGCTTCGCTGTTTCTCTGCTTTTTGGCAAGGGGGTTGTTTTTTTTTTTTTTTGAGCTGGTTCCATGTATCAAATTGCAGAGATTACAGAAAGAGGCTCAATGTGGGGGGGAGACACTTAATCCAGTCCTGGTGTTCGGTAATGACTGGGCGAGGAGGACCAGGGGGGTTGGGGGTGTCCAAAATCAGGCGTGAGAACTGACAGGAAAGCTTGGCTACCGCAGAAATCAAGCAGAGGAGGGGAACAGCGCATGGTGGGGGCTTGCGATGTGATTCTGCCTCCCCCCTCCCCCATTAACACAGACCTGCAGAGGAAACCAGACACATCGGAATACGTCTAAGTATCAGCATGAGCACTTCGCAGAAGGTGAGCACCACAAGCATGGTTTTAAAAACTATCCATCTTTTATAAATCAACACTTGATGCTGCTGAAAAGAATATATGTTTGCACTACGGTTCACTAATCGGCTTTAAACTGCATATCCATCCATTTTCTGTACCTGCTTGTCTTATTTAGGGTCAGGGGGTCCCGAGCCTAGGCGCACGAGGCAAGCAACAACGCAGAATGGGGCACCAGCCCCATCACAGGGCACACACACACACACACAGGCAAATGGGCAACTTCAATTAACCTCATCATGTTTTTGGACTGTGGGGGGAAACTTGGAGGAAATGCCACATCACAGGGAGAAATTCCACACACGAAACCCAGATGGAGACTCGAACCTTGGTCCCAGTGGTGAGAGGCAACAGTGCGAATCCCAATGCCACCATGCCACCCAACTGTATGTCTATATTGTGTGTATATATTATGTATTTATATATATAATATTTCGCACTTGCAGGAAAGTTTCACTGCACATGTACAATGACAAAGGTATTCTGTAAATGTTTAGATTTGTTACATTTACATACTTATTGCTTTGTCTACATTTGAAGTTTCCCATCATGCCCCTGGGCCGTGACCTGGCTACCCAGGGGTCATGTGACACGCCGACTCACCTTCGCATTCGAAGGCCTGAAGCACAGTGGTGTAACTGTGACCCAGCCATGACCTGTAGCCGCCCAGCACCCGCAACAGCCGCCGCGTGCCGTCGCTAAACATGAGGTCCCTCCTGCCGTAGGCCAAGGAGCTGAACAGGGAGAAACCCTGCGGGGAGTTGGCGAACGCTGCCTGTTCGGGAAGGTGGAGAGCGTAAATTACTAGAAAAAATAGGGAAGAAGACACTGAAGACTCTTTCAAAATAGGGGCCATTAGCATCCCAATGTCACAGTGCCTTTGAGTCTAAACCGGGCAACTTTGGCACGACTTAGAACATCTTAGTGCCATCTACAGAAATTTCAAGGAGCAGCTGTTCGGACAGGGCCCTGGCCAATGGGGAGGATTTTATGTGATCGTTGATAATCGAAAAGGGGCACTCGGAACATCAAAAGGAGGTAAAAGGGGCAGGTGCTTGGACACCCCCAGCGCCCCCCCCAACATGTGCCTCCAGAGCACGACCCTCAGGTCACTGACCTGAACTCGCTCCAGAAACTTGTAGACCCGGCATTTGTCCTCCAGTCGCACCACCACGGCCTTGCCAGGGACCGCGGCCAGGTGGCACCTCATGTGATCCGAGGGGGCCGCCTCCCCACCATCGGGGCACAGCAGCTTCAGGTCCTCCAGCTCCAGGTCCAAGGCCCACGACTCCTGGTTCTTACCTGAGAAAGAGGAAGCAAGAAGATGCCCCAGAGGAACGGGCCGGCGCTGTCAAACATGGCGAGAACTTCAGAAATGCCTCATTTTCACAGCCCACCGCAGAGGTCAAAGACGCCGGAATTAAAAACTCATAAATCTTTTTGATTTATTGCTGTGAAGACTTTGAAAGGTAGGGCTAACAGCTGTACAGACCACACTTTAGCGAAACCCCAGTAGTCTCACACACAGCAGGCCACGGCTCTTACAAGCTGCTGAAATAACCACAGCTACCAAAATAATCCTCATTAATTCAGGACGTGACTCGGAGGACAGAACTCAAGAGGGCAAGGGGATAATGAAGGCGTTTCTGTGGGTGAGTGCACTCTCGCTAACCAGTGTATTACATAAGCGCAACGCAAGAGATCAAATTAATCCATATATGCTGCATAAGATGCTGATCCACCAGACTAGGAAATACTGCCATCTGCTGGTATGAACATATTGCAACGTTCTGCTTCACATGTCGAAATACAATTTGCGTTAATTCGATATTTGACTAAGTTGTTGCAATTGTTTTCTACATTTAATTGGTTCCATAAATTATTTTTACGTCAAAAGTGCTGAATTTCTGTTACTCATTACTTCACCCATGACTGACACTTCAATATTTCTCGTTTAATTGCTTACAACAGTTTTGACATACCGAATTTGTAAATGTTGTCATTGAGGTAACTTCAAAACGGTCCGTGTTTAGCCAGGATACTGATGTCGTCATAAGAAATATGAGCAGATTTTTGAGGCACAATTAGCGCGGCATGTTTACTGTGAATTTAAAGGCGCAGGTCAGCAAACGCGGGAAGCCGCGGCACCCCGAGCGCGGGAGAAATACACTTACCAAGCATGTTGTCAAACACTGTCGTGTGCTTGACGAAAGCAACGTCCCCAAGGTTTTCAGCAACGCACCTGGGTGTAAAAAAAGCGTATTTTATGTCTTTGTGCCCGTCAAAGTTCTTTTTGTAGGGGAGAAATTGTTTTACAATGAACGGCCAGACTGACAAAATGGGCTCAGATCGGTCACTGGGATGTACGGTGATAATTATCGGTAAAGCATCGCTAGGGAAAAACAAATTTGGTTCCTTTTCAGCCTTTCATAATGGATATTATGTGGGGAGGCATTATTGAGAGAATGAATTGTACTTTATAGGAGAACTAATACGAAGTCCCGTCATTAAAACTAGCTGTGCTGCTTACTTACAGATAAAGACGGTGCTGACAGGAGTTGTGGAGTCTGATGGATGTTAAACGTTTTAAACAGCCAGACCCAGGTGTGTGTTGGTGCTCTTCCAGCCGGTATGTTACTATGAGGGTGCGCCGAGTCTCCTCACGGACCTGGGATCCAGAACGCTAGATCTGTCTCTGCCACCGACCTTGTTTACCTCAGGGCCCCCGCCTCCCCAAAATGCCTCTCTCGGGGGCTGTTGGCACAGATGTGTCGGTCGTTGTCGTCGCCGATGCAGGCTTCACACAGGTTCTTAGGATTCTTACCCCGGGGGTCATGCTCTGGGTCCTTCACACCTGGGACGCAACTATAGCCGAAGAAATCCCCCACCGCTGGTACGGGTGAGGTGGGAGGGGGGGAGGGCAGGTTCATGTCTCGCATGACGGCTCGGGCCCACGGTCCGTTCGTATTTCCACAGCCGACGTCAGGAGAACCAACCTTGTGGGAAGTTGCACTGCTGGTCCACGCTGATCTGCGAGGTGTTGACCAGGAAGCCAATGGGCACGGTCCAGCCCACTGTGGTACGGATGCCCGGGTGGCAGGAGCTGCGCTCGTGCATCTCCAGCAGGGACAGGTCACTGGAGGAGCGTCTGGCCAGCGCCACCACATAGTAGCTCACGCCATCTGTCAGGGCCGGGACGTCAGGGGGTGCCTTTGTCGGCCTACAAACGATTATGCCAGAAGAAGACTCTACTTCACTAGTGAACAAGCCCTTCCCACGTATGTGGGATCTCACCCTCGCCGTTATGGGACTCGCCAGCCGCCACCTCCAGCCCGTGGCACCAGCCGGCCGTGTAGACGTCATCCGCAGACATGGTAGCGGCGTCCGCCGTCCCATTCTGTTGAAGGGAACCGCTAACAGGTCAAATCCCTTTGGCTCGCCACTGCCACACACAACACCAAAACTCCCACACTCAACTTGGCCAAATTTCCCTTTTCGGCTGCTCGTCCTACCAAATTCAAACCAAGGCACCAACAGAGACTTTTCTTTCACTGTCATACTAAAGGCATAAGTCATACATCCATCTCTGCATCCATCCACTTCTGTAGCCACTTATCCTGGCTCCAGGGGTAAGGCACGGAACAAACCCAGATTCATGCACACCTATGGGCAATTTGGTAACCCTAATTAACCTCAGTTTTTCTTTGGATTGTGGGGGGAAACTAGAGTACTTGGTGGGAACCCCCATAACGACATGAGGAGAACATGCGAAGTCCACACACAGCGAGCCGTGGCGAGGATTGCACCCCTGTGCCTCTGCAGCACTCAGATATAATAAGATCCTCTTGTATTTCATGTGAATTGTTTTAGTCTAAATGTTTCTCAAAATATTTTAACTAAGTGTTAGAAGTAATTTGTTTATTGGCTGGAACAGCATATTTAAAGTATAGTCCAGAAATAACATGAAATCGGGCGTTTACCTTAATTTTCCGCATGCATTCCACAGCATCCAGCCCGCGCGCGCACTGCAGCTTGCCGCGGATGTTTTGCGCGGCCACGTTGCTCGCCAGATCCAGGCACTTCTGCTCTTCTGCGTCTGATACCACACACCAGGTGACTGAAAAATTAAGGTTATTTCCAGCATTATTACGATGTTACACAAGCGCTGTAAAAGCACGATTAAAAAAGTGAGTGATGACGGTAATTAAGAAAATCAAGGGCCCGCATGTAAAATGAATGAGCACTAAATGTTAATCGAATCAGTCGTTGAAGGGAAAAATAAAATTAGTTACTTTCATGCGTTTATGACAGATGAATAATTTATTCACCATTTATTAAGGATCACCTCCAAATGTTAGAAATCAAATAGATGTTACTTGAACGCATTTATTATACAGCTGAATAACATTCGCCGTTTTTAAAAAATCACTGGCCAAATAAACTGCTTCCTTTTATATTTAGAAACATACTTTTTATACTTATAAAAAAGCGATCTGATTTATGGCATGCAATGCCGAGAAGTATCTACAAACAGTAATTACAGCAATTTATTATCCGACCTGCTCGGTTCGGTGTACTTTTTGATCATTGCGGTCCATAAGCCCCGGAGCTCTACATTATGATGACAAAGCGCGCTGGAAAAACTGCCAGAGCTTCAATTTTCTCCCGATCGTAAATCGAAAACTTACTTATGCTTCTTTGGTCAGACAGGCGGACCAGCGCGAGAAGGAGGAGCGCCAGCAGTGGGTCCCTCACCGGATGGGCCATGCTGATAGCGGAGAAGCTCACAGGCACCACTCGCTCATTCAAGTATAAAAAAGGAGGTGCTCCCATCGCGCGCCCTATATAACCGGGGGTCCCGCAGGGGATCGGGGGGGTGGTCCGGCGAAAAGAAAACCCCTCTTTATTCCCCGGCTTTTAATCAGGTATTTAGCTACATTTTTTTCATCTGCTAGTGATGGCCGTCTTGCGTTTCCCTTTCAGTCACATTAAGATTTAATGGCATGAGGGTTTTGCACACTCCACCTAGCCTGGCAAAGCGGGAGTCATATCATTTCTTAGCTCTATAATTAAGCCGGGGACAATGTCTTTTTGTAAGCGAGTAATGCACCCAGAAGATGAAATCTCCTACATGGCTGGCAGAGGCCAGTGCTTTGATTAATCACAGAAACAGCTAAGGCAACAGCAGGTGCTTTTGTCCCAGAACGCTCTTGCGGATACTTAAAGGAAAACATATAGGGTATCCTTTCAGCCACCGTGGGGAAAAGGGGGAAAAAAGTGGATTCTGCACAGGAAGTACAACTTGCCATGGTTTAGGTACATAATGTATCGTTAGCAGTTGGGTCAAAGATCTTTTCTTAAAAAATATATCCATATGTAGCAGATTCTTGCTACCAGATTCACCGGTCTGTGACTTGGGCGAACAATAGAATACGATAGTACATCTCTACCAAGTTAATAATAATAAAAGAAATACTGGAAATACTTGATCATAATCATTGTTGTCAATCACTAATGATGTACTGTTTAATATGTTTTAAGTTTTCATATTTCAGTAACTGTATACTTGTTTAACAATTGCTATTAAATATAAACAGAGGCATCAGTTCCTCCTCCGTATGCTGGATATGGGGTGGGTCAGAGTGTACGGTTGGTAATGAGGACTAGGTGCGGAACTTTGCCGAGTGATTTTCTGCATTGGCATTTGTTGTTACTGATTGCCAACTTCTTTATTGTCTTCTCCAGTCTGCAAGCAAGAATTGCATTATACCATGTACACAGCACAATAACGGAATCAATGAATCTCTTCCCAGCAAAACTACATTTAGGACCAAAACTACAATGCATACCTCACTAAGGAGAAACACAATCATTTCATTTTAAAAAGAAATGCATTTACTCTGAAAAAAGAAAACGATAAGAATTTTACTTTATTGATCCCAGAGGAAAAGTCTTTTGCACACAGCAGCAAGGTACAGAAAGTGCACAGATACAAACATATAGTTCATCACAACACACAGTGCAAACAGAACACAGAGTATTGTGCAAACAGAACACAGAGTATTGTGCAAACAGAACAGAGTATTGTGCAAACAGAACACAGAGTATTGTGCAAACAGAACACAGAGTATTGTGCAAACAGAATGCTTACTTAAAGAAAGGTTCCCTTAGATAACGGGTATAAAAATGCAATCAGAAAAAAACTCTGAAAGCTTCTCAGTTTAGCAGAAATATGTTCAATGCAATATAATAATATTTATAAATTAGGTCAGACCTGTGATCAGAAATTGACTAAATTTAAAGCCTATCTCAAAACCCAGAGATTCCTGGGGCAGAGGGATGTCTGGTAAAATCACCACTGTCTGCTACAATAAAGTACTTATGACCAGTAAATTTATAATTTTTTTATTACTGTTATTAAAATATTGATGAAAAAGTGTATTTTTTGTGTGTGGGGTTATACTACAGTGCAAACTCCAATAGAGACAAATCACTCGCCCTTAAATCAAGTGACAAATGCACACAACTCCTACCGCGACTTGAGTGGAGTTTGCAGTCAACTGAGCGTTGCTGCTGATGCCATCTGCAGGAGAGAAGTATTCAGGAGCAAGAGCAGTGTTACATGGGACATGGGGGGGGGGGGTGATGCCCGTAGGTGCCATGGCGACGCTAGAAGATGGTGAAGAGGGAGCTGAGAGCCATGCCGGCGGCAGCGCCAGTGAGCATGCCCAGTGCCCAGTCCTCGCGGTCGTCATAGCGACGCTCCCGGACTATGATGTGCCGTACCCCCAGAGACATGCCAGTATCTAGAGAGCGACAAGGTGACGAGTTGGTGTAAATGGCGCACACAAAGCGTAACACTCAGATGGGTTCACACAGAAAGCAGACAATGCTTTACAAATGGCTCCAAACTCTAGCAACTTCACATGCCGAGTAGCTGAAGAATGTGTTGTACACAAAGGTACCAGGTCGGGAAAGGAAACTGCTCTTTACCTTGGTGGTGCCTCACTGGCGCCCCTATGGGTGGTGGAGGGCCATAGTCACTGTGAAGGTTATAATTCCAGTGCTAGAAAGAATAAAAAAAAAAAAAAAACTGGAACACTGGAGAGGTGCTGGGGTGACTCCACAGAAAGCCAGGCTTCGAGATGCCGAGTTACTATGGCGATGAACGGAGACGGCCTGACTCTGACCTGCATGCCAGGGGGATACTCAGAGTACGGGGGGGGTGGGGAGGTGGAGCCGTCTTCAGAGAACCCAGCCTGAGGAATCCTCAAGAACTGTGGCACAAATGAGACATTCAAGGGGAAAGATAATGGCACTCCTGGGGACAGAGAGGAGCAGGGCCCTGACGGTCAGTCCATGTGGCATGCTGCAGCTCCTTCTTACGAGGGAGTTCACTTACTGTGTTTACCCTGGCATCCTCCAGGACCTTCAGCCAGGCCCTGAGACACAGAGGCACATGTTTAGTGCTGTGGCCTAAAGCACTCCTCTCCAGCTGACACTGGAGCGGTTCCCCAGAACATTCATCTTCATGCTAATTACCCAGACATAGGCCCTGATCGCGTAACGCACAGTAACATGCTCGTTTTTTACATCGGTAATGGGTTTATCTGAGCACAGTTTTGTATAATGTTGGTTGGATCAGTAATGCAGATGTTAAAATAACCCGAATTGCTAAGCCGTAATGCCCAGGGCTGTGCAAAGACTTTCTAAGTGGCAGGTGCATTTTTCCAGCCTCTCCTTCTGTAAATTTTGCGATGTCTTCGGAGCAAAGAGGGGCAATGGATTACA
>JAODKM010000026.1:130686-148369 GCA_026780845.1 Petrocephalus sullivani
GTGGTGGCCGGGGGGGGCGGGGTATCGGCCGAGGGCCCTGGGTGTACGCAGGGGGGGGGGGGGGGGGGCGGCGGGGGGGGGGGGGGGGGGGGGGGGGGGCGACTTGGGGCGGACGTCTGGCGCCGTGGTCGGTCGCCGGGCTGTTTACTGGTTGTCTGCGGCGGCGCCGGGCGCTTTCAGACTGTCCGGCTGCGCGCAGGGATTTCGCAGTTGTTTTCCTGCCCGGGATCCGACGGCTGCCGGTTCGTCTGCCGCGGTGGGCGTCTGGCCCGATCTGAGACTGAGGGTGGGTGTAAAAAAAAAAAAAAAACAAGGCCCCCCTGCTGGAACGAGGGTTAGACGGTAGCTGTCGCC
The DNA here is from genome assembly GCA_026780845.1 of Petrocephalus sullivani. NCBI lineage: Eukaryota > Metazoa > Chordata > Actinopteri > Osteoglossiformes > Mormyridae > Petrocephalus > Petrocephalus sullivani. The sequence goes on from JAODKM010000026.1 coordinate 131,041, forward strand.
CGGAGGGACGGTGGGTGTGAATCTAGCCGGTCGGGTGCCTTTTAAATTATGTCCCTAGGCTGGGTAAAATCCATATAGTTTAGTTGCTTCCTGCCCTCGCACATAAGGACTATTTAGAAGGATCATTTATGTTTTATTTTGTTTGTGTCATTTAACATGCCACGCTCCCCGTCTGTTGTCTGTCTGTTTGATACTGTTGCCATTGCTGACATGTTTAACGAGGGTATTTTATAACGGCGGCCTTATAATCTGAGTGCTGGCGTTGTCGAATCGACTGAGCAGTTAATCTAAACTCATTTATCTTGTCAGTCAGCGGAGAAGATCCGGCATTTAACGCGATTATACGAACACCAGGGACCTGAACAGTCAAGTAAAATATCGTGAATGTCATGGCAGGTGTTCCAAATGTTCGTTAGTTTAACAAGCCGTAGCAATGCGTTGTATTGCTCATGTACATTCTGGGGGTCTATCTGAAAGGTTTATCTACCATCTGCAGTAGCTAACAGTAGATGCTGTTAAAAATATCTCGGTCCACAAGTGAATTTCAGCTAAAATGTCTGATTTACTTGCCTGTTTTATATACTGGTGTGATTTTGTTACTTTGCTGTTAAGTGAACTCTGCTCTGCAAAATTTTCTCAGTTTGCTAGTGGATGAAGTGACGATCACTATGTTTAATTAAATGTTTTCTTTTCTTTCTTAACCTCTTTCAGTCCTCCAGGGACAACGCTCTACTGGCTATGCGTGTATCCAAAGACGGCACAACCATTCTGCCCAGAGGTCATACAAGTAGGACTTGTTAATTATCAAGGGGTGGGAATGGGTTTCGGCCTGCGGCCCTCAGACTTTTAATAAGACTTTCAGAGCGTTACTTTCACACTGCATAATCATTAGAGAGCTGATCTTTGTCTTTGGTTTGTAACAAGGGTGACATTTTGTGTGTGTGTCCTTGTCTGGTGTTGTGCGTATTGGAATCACAGTAATTAATGAATTTTCTGACATGACATGCTGGCCGAGATATTGAACATGAACCAAATGCTTTGTGACACCGTCACTGCAATATGAATTACTGTCGAGTTTGTTGTAGCCTTGAAATAGCAGGCATTAGGGATGCTAGTAATGTGCGGCTGAAACGTGATATAGCCTCTCATTTGTATTGCGTTTATACTCTATGAATATAATTGAAATTATTTGCATCTGTCAAGTTTGATTCAGATCTTCTGAGTTTTTTTTATTGCTGAAGACTGAAGAGAACGGACAGAATTTTATTGGCCAAATAGATTTGTGTATACAAGGAATTTGACATATTGAACGCTCACGTACACACATTAGATAGTACTACATGTAAACAAAAAATACAACTGCACAGTTTATTATACTGTAATGGTTTTAGGCTAGGTGATTGTAAGATGTGTGAATGGATGTAGTGGCAATACAGTTTGGTATTGTTGGAGGTTTATGTATTATTTTGCTGCTAAGAATTATCTGTGTAAATTTGGTTCATACCAAAATCTGAATACCGTGCAACCAATCCCCAGAGTCATAAATATGTGTAACACTTTCTTGGCTCTGTATATATCAAAATAGTGAATATACAGCAATATTTTACAGTATTCCAAAGATGTAAAATAGATGCTATTCTGTTTCAAATGTAACACTAAGTCATGAGTAACAATGGGCTGGAAAGTGAGTTGGAATCAGTGAATCAGGTAGAAACCTATTCCATTTAAATTATTTGCACCAACACATTCACATAAACACTACACGCATATTAAAAAGATTTATAACATTATCTGGAGTACAGGATGAGCCTTGTATGTTATAGATCACATTGATTTGCACAATAACCACATGTATCATTTTCTAAGAGGGCAAGATTAGACCAGTTTGGCTGTAACTTTCAAAAGTGGAATGTCAGTTAAATATTCTCTTGATCTCAGTGTTCTCTGCAGTCCTGTCATTTTCCATGCTGTTCTGTAATGGGCCTGGTTCTCTGGTTGCCATGACAAAGGCCCACACACTGAAACGCACACAAGAGTCTGCGTCCCTTGAAGTGAAGGCACTGTAGAAATATGTATGCTTTTCCCGTCCAAGAGCTGTTTGAGTTGTACTGACCATTTTCACATTTTATTCTTTGGACATGATGTGATTTGTGCAGTGTACCACTCTGCAGTTAATTTTATTTTGTGCAGTTAAATTTTAGTACAATATACGCATGATCTGTGAGAGACCTAAGCTAACCTAAGAGTAAGAATAAGCTGGGTACCCTTCTGTTATATTTATATCATATTGCTGGTCTTTCAGACATTTGAAGGTATTACATTATATAGTCAGCTTATTTAATGGAATAGTGATAAAAAGTGCAATATTTTATCCATAATATAACTTGTTTTGGAGACAAATTAATCATCTGACATTGATATTAATTTTAAGTTCTCAGCTATTGGCATGAGACCTGATGGTCGGTAGCCGGCCCGTCTTCCCGGGCACACGGTTCGACGCCCTTGGTGTCCCACTGTGGGTGTGTGCTTGCATGTGTGTGCGTGCAGGGCTAGCCTCCCAATTTAAGCCCTATTCCCCTCCCCCTCCCTCTCTCCCCAGTGCAGTGAACCTGATGGCTCAGCGCCGTGTCCCGTTGTTCCTCCTGCTGCTCCTGAAGATCCTGGGGGCATTAGCTGAAGGCAGGATATCTTTTCAGTTGTAACCCCCCTTCCCCCACAGTGTTGCCAAAGCCCTGATATTAGTGTTTTAATGTGTTCTGAAAATGTAATATTTACATTTTCTGGTGGCTATGCCTCCTTTGCCAACAAAACCCAATGCTGTGGTCTTTTAAATAAATGTCCATGTGTCTCCACCCCCAGATAGGCACATCAAGTGCACTTGCGAGGGCAGCTCGTGTGCCCCGGGGAAGCACTGCGATGGCGAGCAGTGCTTCTCCTCGGTGACGGTGAGTGGGGACCGGCGCGACTTCACCCGCGGCTGTCTGACGAGCCCCGATCAGAGCCGCATGATCTGCTCCACCGCACTGTCCGCCAGCTACGCCGTCGAGTGCTGCTCCTACCACATGTGCAACGCCAACACCACCACCGACACGCTTCTGCCCCTGCTGCTCACAGGTGGAACTGCACCTGCCACACATCAAGGTGTTGGGAGTATCTTGGGTTGGGAGTCTAATCATGTTAATATGTTAAAATATGGGGTGGTAAATTATAAACATGAAATCAGACAAGACTGTCTGATTTTCCAATGGTTTAATATAATTTTATTAATTGATCTTCAAGTGTGACATACAGAATAGTTTTCATGTAATTCATACAGTGTTTTTTAAGTTGAATTAATACTTTTTTCCTAGTTTCCAAAATCTTTTAAAATCTATCAGTCAAACTGGAAGACTTTGAAAATACTCATATATTTATATGTTAGGTTTTTCTCTGAAATATTAAGTTTTTTTTTTTTTTTTTTTTTTTACCTCCTCCTTTCTACACAGTGCCAGAAGGAAAGCCAATTAGGTACAAGGTGGAGACCCTTGTCCTCTTTGTGATTGGCCCGTTTGTGGTGCTGGCCCTCCTGTCCCTGCTGGCTGTGCTGGTGTGTCGGCGGCTACACCACGGCCGACTGGAGAGACTTCACGAGATGGACGCTGAGCAGGGGGCCATCGACGGGCTCATCGCCTCCAACGTGGGCGACAGCACCCTGGCTGTAAGGCTCGCTCCCCTCCTTACCTGCACCACAGCGATACGTCATCGCTTAGCAGTTTTCTTTTAAATTGGAAAGAACAGGCTTGTGTTGTTCGAAATACAGGGAAGATTTAATATATGGATGGGATGCTGTCAGAATTTCTCAAACCTTTTCCAAAGATGATGGTTCGGGAGCAGTTGAATTCGGACTTGAGGTCTTTCCCTGTTGATGTCATTCACTTTCCAGGATCTCCTGGACCACTCTTGTACTTCAGGCAGTGGCTCTGGCCTCCCCTTTCTGGTTCAGAGGACTGTGGCTCGGCAGATCAGCTTAGTGGAGTGTGTTGGTAAGGCCTCCCGCCTGTGGTGCGTCAGTGACTTTCCACTCTATGCAGGTGATGTTGCGAGAGAGAGAGGTGTTCGTCTGGGCAAATCTCTTTAACACCTCCCTCCCCGTTCTCTCGGCTTTTTATAGGAAAAGGGCGTTATGGGGAGGTCTGGAGGGGCCAGTGGCAGGGGGAGAATGTGGCAGTGAAGATCTTCTCCTCCAGAGATGAGAAGTCCTGGTTCAGAGAGACTGAGATTTACAACACTGTTCTCCTGCGGCATGAAAACATCCTTGGTATGGGAATGAACGGGGTCTTTCCTCTGATTTGACACTTCCTGGTTTTTCAGCTGCTGAGAGACGGGAGAACAAGTGGGAACATGGGCAGAGCAGTCTGACCCAGGCGCTGGATCCATCTGATTTTAACGTCACTGTCCGAGACCGGTGCCAGGACACAGGGAGAAGTCTGTCATGAGGCTTGCCTAGTTGGGCTGATTAGTCGCCGTGGCGATAACTAATCTCTTGGCTGGGAATCCAAATACCAGCAGATGAAAAGGGCAATACACTAAAGATATTTTTAGAAGTAAATATTAAAAGTACCCAAACTGATGTTTCCAGGCATTATATCTTTTGAAAATTTATTAAATTTTATGAAATGATAGGTATTTAATTGATAGTCATAGATGTTCTTAAAAAATAGAAATTACTTCAAATTTTTCACTAAATGATTAGACTAAGTATACTTGCATCGCTTTTTATATGATTTACTGGAACCTGCTGTTTAGAATAAAATGGCATTTTGCGGAATGTACCGCAAGGTTCTGGTGGTGACACATTCGCAGGCCAGAATGCTAGAATGGTCCCTTTAGAAGCTACTTCTGGTGCTGATCGTTCCTGGTACAGAGCAGTGTTTTGTTGCTTTGTTGTTTATGGTTTGTCACATAAATTAGTAATCGACAAATATCCGAAATGAGAATAGCTTCATGGTACGTTTTGGCATCAATGGGTGATGGAAAACATGACCAGTCAGCAGTTAGCCAGACATCATATGTAATCTGTAATACCTTAAATTATTTATGTTTAACGATTTAACACATCAGAATACCCTGACCCGCCTGCTCCACAGGATTTATGGCTTCCGACATGACATCGCGTAACTCCAGCACGCAGCTCTGGCTCATCACGCATTACCACGAGAACGGCTCGCTCTATGACTACCTGCAGCGTGTTGCCGTGGAGACGGCGGACGGGCTGCAGATGGCGGCGTCGGTGGTGAGCGGACTGGTGCACCTGCACACGGAGATCTTCGGGACAGAGGGAAAGCCGGCTATAGCTCACCGTGACCTCAAGAGCAAAAACATCTTGGTGAAGAAGGATCTACGCTGTTGCATCGCTGACCTCGGTGAGTGGGCGTGGCTTATAATACCTGGTCACACCCCTGCAGGCCTGATATTTAATCCGAGTTGCTCATGATGTAGAATATTTAAGTAATTAACCTACACTGATTCTTACACACATGGTAATTTGATTTCTCTAGTTATTGCTCACTTAGTCAAAGTATTTATTGCTAGATCAATATACTTGTCAGAAAGTAATTTAGTGTATTTAGTAGTGAGTCTCAAACTCCCCTTTGTATAATGGTTTTTATTAATGGCTTTTTTGGGAGCTGAAAATAATTTTAAAATGCATCTGATTTCACTATTATGCCAATATATGCACATACTAACACAAATGGAAATTTTATATTGAGTCCTCAGCAAACCAGTTTAGTGTCATTTTATTTGCATTCTGTAATTCATTCCATCGGCAGCTCCATCGGGAGAGGGAGGCTAATGTAGATCGCAGGTGGAATAGAAACAAGCATGCCCCACGGCCCCCAGCAGGAATTAAGTGTCTGACACCTGATTAAATTTAATCTTTGCATTGCGCGAAAACGTCTTCACGATTCAAGGTGACAGGCTGAAGGGTTTTAGGATCAAATTCCGCCCGTCCTCTTCCTCCTCAGGCCTGGCAGTCACGCACTCGCAGTCAGACAATCAGCTGGATGTAGGAAATAACCCCAAGGTTGGTACCAAGCGGTACATGGCTCCTGAGGTTCTGGACGAGACCATTCAGACAGACTGCTTCGACGCTTACAAGCGAGTAGACATCTGGGCCTTCGGGCTGGTCCTCTGGGAAATAGCTCGCCGGACCTACAGTAACGGCAAGTTCTGACGCCTTCATTTCTCGCATCTCTGGATGTTTACCCAGGCGGCCCTTTTGTAACAAAAATACCAGCTCTTTCGGGTTGAGGGGAAGCGCAGCAGTCTAAGGGATTTGTGTTTGACATTCCACACCCAACCTGTCATCCAGGCATCGTTGAAGAGTACAAGCCACCATTCTACGACCTCGTGCCTAACGACCCCAGCTTCGACGACATGCGCAAAGTCGTGTGCGTGGAGCAGCAGAGGCCCTTCATTCCCAACAGATGGTTCTCAGATCCGGTGAGTGGCTGGCTATGATACTGCCAGACTGACATTGAGTCATTTATGACCATGTGTACCGATGGAAACTTACTGGAGATGGTCGTGCTGTAGTTTATGCATTTAAGCTCCTATCTGAGGATCTTGACAGTGGTGCCAGTGCCTGCATCAAGTGATCCGCGGATTGTATTCCAGACCCTGTCGGCCTTGGTGAAGCTGATGAGGGAATGCTGGTACCAGAACCCATCGGCCCGCCTCACGGCACTGCGAATCAAAAAGACTTTAGACAAAATCTACAGTTCCTTGGAGAAAGGCAAAGCGGACTGCTGAAGAGGGGCCTCTCTGGGAGGGGGGGGGGGGGGGGGCGTGAACCAGCATGGACAGGGTGATCTGGGGGGCTGAGGGCGGGGCCTAAGGGCGGGGCTTGTACACAAACTGACACGCATCCAAACACCCGAAGATGCTAAAAGGGAAAGGGAGGGTGTTTTGTTCTGTCGCAGTAAGATGATAATTATTATTATTATTATTTTTATTTTATTTTTTTGTATTGCTGTTTGTTTTTGTCACCATCTCTGGCTTATTATTCATCCTACCATGTGTTAATCTGCCAGTGAACTTCCCTGCGTTGGGCTGGCTACATACCGTTGTGTGTGGAGGCCTCCTGCCTAGCTCGTTCTGTTACGTGTGGCATCTCCTGCAGAAACGCTGCAGGTCCAAGCTTTTGGGGCCCCGGGGCCTCTCCGTCCTAAAACTTTAGCCTCCGGGTGATGCGGCCCACCCTGGTTCGGCGTTGTCATTTCGGGCGTTATGCAAAAGCAGCTTTTTCTCAGTACTCCTTATGAGGCGAGGGTGGCTACCGGAACGTTCAACCTCCTGACGGCACGGGTGCCTTAGATCACTCTATGTATCCTCCACCTCCCTGCTGGCCCACTAGAGTTTACAGAAGAGTCACATTGTCATATTCACGAAGCCGATCGGACCGGAACCATAAGCCACCAAACAGCCTAACAGCTGCCAGCGAAAGTGCCATAGCTCTCAATCACATTTTCTCTATATATATTAATATATAAACAGTCTGTAAGTATGTATTCCTGTAGTCCCTCACCACGTCTTCAGCAGCTGGCGGTTTATCGAAACAGACGCATGTGGCTTTCGAGTAGAACCAGGCGGTAGCTATCAGTGGCAAACGTCTCGGTGTGAAACCCGGCTTGCCAGTGTGAGGGAGTGCTCATCACTACAGCTCATTGCCACGTGATGCCACATGCCCGCCCTCGGACTCACTGCTGTTGTGGCTCTTGAAATTTTTATATATTTGATTCTTTATTGGCGTGGGGGTCCGCTGTCTATCACATGTTAACGCCCCCCCAACCCCACTGCCACCGCCCATTTTCAAAGCCGTCCGCCGTGACGTTCTCTTGCCAGCTCTTCCCAAGACCGTAAGAAAAAACAAGCTTCCATGGTGGGGGGGGGGTTGGGGGGGGGGGGGGGGGGGGGGAAAGGAGGGGATTTGGGGGGGGTGTTTCCACAGCCTGGAGGCGTCAACGACGCACAAAACTACGTTTCTTCCGAAAAACAACAAATCTTGTGCTTCGTTTTAATATGTAAAATGTTGCTTTTTTCAGTCTCGTAGTCCTAAAAGATTTACTGGTATGAGTTTCCCTGTTCTACTTGGAATGGAATTTTTATTTTTTTTTGAGTAATTTTATCATCAGTTAAGGGGGAGAGCCAAGAGCTGAGGAAGGATACTATGGTAGAAAAAAGGAAACATGCATCAGATTCATGCAGTTACCGTTCAGCCTGAATTAAGAGCTCTAGTGAAGGTGGTCTGGTGGAGGGGAACCCTGCACCATGCTGTATTAACATTATCACTGCAGAACTTTATTTTTGTCAGCAGAATATTGTCACAAATGTGGAAGATATTGCTGTATAGCATAAACACTATGAGCTTGCCTTTGTTAAATTTCAACTGTGAATGCCTAAAAAAAACTCCCTAAATGATAAGGATGGGAACAGTAGAGATCTCATGGTGGGGGGTGGTGGTGGTGGTTAAAAAATAAAACCCCAATGCGCAAAGCAGGGCATCAGAGTAAAAAAAAAAAAAAATGCCAGGGGAGAGGAGATGTCAAGATGGTGTGAGGAGCAGGGAGCGCGAGGAGCATGCTGTATGGCCGCTGGGCTTGTCATTTAGACATTTCAGCACTTCGGATGACCTGGTGCCAGAAGCATGCAGTGGGTGTAGACTGAAATGACAGCCAGCTGGACCTTCCCTAGGCGGTGACGCCAGCGGCTAAACTCGCCTCATTCCCAGACATGGGGCACGAGTGAGCAGCCCTGTCCCCTCCTCCCACGTCTGCGGCGGCGGCAAGCGCCTAATGGGCCATTAAACAACACGTAGTTATCATGGTGATTATTTATTATCAGAAGAGTCCTGTTACAAGGATGCTGAACCAATCAGTGAGAACCAAAAGTCCTGGCACTGATTTTAACACTAGTAGTGCATTTGAGACACACTACGATTATACAATGAAACTGTGCTTTACAGATTAAGCCAAGCTGTCGGTTCTTATCAGACAACAGCCGATTCACACTACACAAATACCAATATTTAAATATTGGAACTTAAACTTTCTGCATTTGCAAAAAAGGCATTTATGGTAAAAGCATCAGTTTTGTTTGGATATATTTGTTTTAAAGAAGCACGTTTGTTTGAATCCAGTTTTTAATGTTGCTTTTTTTTTTTTTTTTTTTTTTTACATGCAATAAAGATGTTCACAGCATGTTTGTCTCCTAAGTAGATGTTGCCTGGCCATGTGAGGTGGCATAGCTCAAGAACCATTTTGTGTTAGCAGTCAGAAAAGGAAGAAAATCTGTTCTTGCATCCCATTACTTGCTTCAAGAGTTTATTTCACTGCAATGCTGCAATCCTACTTAAAAAAAAAAAAACAGAGCATGTCAGGTCAAAAACATCCTGAAATGTACAACAGTCATGCCCCCCACACTGGATTTAAACCCATGATCCCTGGGTAGAGTCCCGTTTAACGTCTGGGATTGAAGGCTGGGTCTCGGTGTGCTCAGCAGTTATCTGGCAGGGTCTTGTAAGGGTTGAGGACCCCATGTGGGTCGAGCATGCGTTTGATGGTCCCCATAAGGGCCACGGCTTCTGGAGGCTTGCTGAAGTGGATGTAGCTCCTCTTCTTCTGGCCCAGTCCGTGCTCAGCGCTGATGCTGCCACGACAGCCCGCCGTCCACTCGTACACATACGGCTCGATGGCCGCCAGCAGACCGGGGTCTCTGGAGTGAGACGTGATGTTCAGGTGGAGGTTCCCGTCACCTAGTGGAGAGATGAGGGCAAAGCATCGCAAGCTATGACAAATCCACTGTCTGGTACATGGAGTGCTATTTCTGGATGTACCAAAAATGGTCGCCATCGTTATGCCATAACCTAGTAATGAGACAACATGGTAATAAAGTAGAGCGCTCTCACCAACATGACCGTAGCCAACAACATTCTTGGCCTTGTGTCCAAGGTGTTCCCTCATGTCTTCCACCAGCTGGTAGATCTTCTCCACGGGCAGGGAGATGTCATACTTATAGGTGTAACCGTCATGTGTCAATGCCTCCGTGATCCGCTCCCTTAAAGCCCAGAGTCCCTGTACACAGAGCAGTAATTGCCTTTCCGATACAGACAAGATACTTTCAAGATACGTGCTGTTGGATTTCTGCAGAAATTACTTCAAAAATCCCCTGCAAGACGCAGGGAATGCAGACCTTGATTTTGGCATCTTCAGTGGCCACTGTTCCATCAGTCACCAGTGACAGCGCCATGACTTCCTGCAGGAAATGGTGGAGCTTTTCCTCATCGTGGCTGGCGTTGGACCCCGCCGTCTCAATGACGATGTAGAACGGGCTCTCTGTGACACAAGATGACTCTTTGGACCCAAGAGGACCTTACATTCCCATGGAACTTCAAGCTCTTTCAATTCATTCACCTCATAATCAGACATTTGCTGGCCTTCTATCTGCTGGATGCTGACTAGAGGCAGATTACAGAGAATTTTGGTCAAATGTAAATGGACCATTAAAGGACCTCCTGACCGAATCCCAGAGGGATGCCCCCATTTCACCTAGCCCAGCAAAACCAGTTTGGTTTACCTCTTATGGGATTATTCAGTTTCAGGTGTTCCTCCAGTAGCCTCATGCAGGCATCGTCTAAGAATTCGAAGGCGGAGAGAATTTCCCCCAGCATGCCCCTGCAGCAGTGAAACGTCTTCAGCAGATGCTGAAAACTAGAACAACCTGGGGGGTGGGGGCAAGTAGGTGACGTGTTATTAGTGTTCTGGCAGCTGAAAAATAATTAGAACGGAGTACGAAATGCTTCTGAAATGGCAACAGCCATACCGTGAATATGTGAAAGTACCAAGATACCTAAGAAGGCCACGTTAAGTGCTCTTGGTTTCCGTGGACACAAGACTGAGACGGCTGTGATGACCCCGAGTGTGCCCTCCGACCCAATGAACAGCTGCTTGAGGTCATAGCCAGTGTTATCCTTCCTCAGGGACGTGAGGCAGTTTAAAACCTTCCCATCGGCCAGCACCTGCAAATGTGCCCATTTGGAAATGTCAACAGCTTAAGACGGAGCTTTCACATCTAGCAGTGAATACAGATTAGAAGCACATGCTCCTACCAAGCCAGGAAAATAAAGAAATGTTTAGTGAAAATATACCACAGGTTTGTCAGGTCCTTCTAGCAGATCAGGGCCAGCAAGACATCTGGAATGTACAGCAGAAGGTCATGACTTCTTCCTCGTGAGCGATCTTACCACTTCCAGGCCGAGCACCGTGCCCCGTAGGGAGCCGTAGCGAAGTAGCCGTAACCCCCCCGCATTGGTGGCGACGTTCCCCCCGATATGGCAGCTGCCCTTGGCTCCGAGGTCAAGGGGCATGATGAAGTCTTGTTCCTCCACATAACTGGAAAGATTCTCCAGCACACAGCCTGCCTGACAAGTGAGGATTCCTGCAAGGCGACCAGACGCACCTCACTAGAAAGCCGCGGCTCACGAGGCATCCATGATCATGTTGTTTACTTGCTAAAAGGACTTGCTAGGTTGCCAGAGCAACATGGCCGATGGCCCAGGCAAACAGACCGGACACCTGGTCGAAGTGCAGGACGCGGTTCATGAGGGAGGTTGAGAGGATGATCTCATCAAACACGGGCACACTGCCTCCCACCAGGCCTGTGTTCCCACCCTGCGGGGTCACTGCCAGTCGCCACTCATTGCAGTACCTATAAGGCCAGGAGCAGACACAGGAATGAGGTACTCCCCATCACTTAAAATGGGGACATGGCTTCCAAGTGTCAAATACCGTCTTCCTAAGAAGGGAAATTTAACCTGAGAATCTGAGAGACTTCTTCTGTAGTCTGGGGTCTCAGTAGGACTTCACTGGAGCCTGAATATCGAGCAAAAAATGATAATGCTTTAACCAACTACATTCAAGATCTTTACTGGCCATGTGCCACACTCGGTTACAAAGAGACTGAAGTCAGTGCAAAATAGTACAAAAACTAGTGAATATGCTGATAAAGTGACTGATAAAGCACAGCAGCGGCGCTGTAAAGTGCCAGGCACGTGACTGTCACAAAAAAGAGGTAGCTGGAAATGCAAATCGCTTATTCTCTGTATAGAAAAAAAAAAACATACACCCATGGGAATACTTACCTCGCACAGACTTCAGCCAGTCGACATTGCTGGACGCCAGCACGTCGGGATCCGTAATGGTCCTTCCAGGCAGAATCTTCTCAAAGAAGGCCAAGTCCTGTGGGGAGACTCTGGAGAAGGGAAGCCGCTTTATAATGGCACCAGCCGTGTTGTTGCTTCTCATCCCACGAATCTGTCCTGAAGCCATCAGCCTGTTCATCTCTGGGGCAGCAGACATGCCTCCCAATACGCTGAGGCTGGACAAGCACTGCGAGCGAAGCCAGCAGTATGGAGCCCACGCTCCAAAACTTTTGACTCCATGAAAACAGTTCGCCATGGCTTTATAAACAAACAAATTGAAAAGGTGATTAATTGTCATTGTTAACACACCACAGAACACAGTGCACAACAACGAAATGTGTCCTCTGCATTTAACCCATGTGATATTGTGACACAGCAGTGGACATCTAATTCAGCCCCCGGGGGAGCAGTGCTTAGGGCAGTACCTTGCTCAGGATACCTCAAGGCGGGTCAGGGACTCGAACAGGTAACCTTTCGATTACACAGTCACTTCCCTAATCATTGCACCACCACTGCCTCAAACAAACAAAAAGAGCAGCATTATACGTATGTCTAATGTTCTATACTAATAGATCCATACATATACATATTTCTGACCAAACACTAACTGGCAGAAAACCATCTAATGGAAAAATCTACCTAGTCGGCCGATTTCAATACAAAAATAAAGCTCCGTTTCCTAAAATAAACTCTTGTTTCTTCCACAAATAGATCAGGGTGGTGGAAATTTTATTCCCCGCCCCAAACACACACCTACGTTGTGCTATGAATAACATCTATCTCTGGCCGTAATAAACAGAGCAGGTGATTGCAAAGCAACCCTTCATCCTTGACGAACTGTAATTGTAATCGTGGTCTATATTTACACATGGCCGCGAATGCATAGCAGTCAAACATGACTTTCACAAACTCCTTTCATAATCAAGTCTGCTAATTAGCAAAACAGTCAAACAGCTTCAGATTTGACAGTGGCTAGAGTTAAATGTATATGCACTTACCTACTACGGACGACGCAGTGGGAGTTTTATTTAAAATATAAAAAAGTTTTATTTAAAATGCATTCGTCGCCAATTATATAGCCGCATCCTAGAGTGAATTACTGCAGGAATGTTCATGTGTTGTTAGCATACGGTAAGGAAAACACTTCTGGGGGCGTTTAATGGAAGACCAAAATACTGACCAATAGTAGTGTGAATTGTACCCTATTCCAACCAATCAGCTAGGAGTTCTATTCCAACCAATAGGACAGGAGGGAGTCCTGACTACGTAATTGAGTTCGGCGTTCGAGTTCACGCGGGCTGGGTTAAAAAAAAGTCGTGTCTGGCGATTGGGAAAGATGGCGAAAGCGATATATTTGGAGCATTATCTTGACAGTAAGTCCGAATATGTGACAGGAATGTCGTAACAGGACGCGTTTGCCGTGTCGGTAAAGATCGCTTCGGTTCGCTGTTTGACTTAAAGCTTCCGAGTCATCGCTTATCTAGCGGAATGGGTAGCTAGCTAGCTGGGGAGCTAACGGTCTGGGATAGTTCGCGAATAATCGGGTGTCGCGTGATCCGTCAGTATGAAAGGCGCCGGTTCGTGGTTCCGAAGCCCGCTGGGCGCCGTGCCTTTGTGCGCTTTGTGACCAGCGTAACGAAGCCGAACGCTTTCGGCCGCGGCGCTGTCGCTCGAGCGAGCGCCATAGGAACAGGAAGCCCGGCGGAAGTTGATCATGAAGTTTTTAAAATGACTCCTATTTCTGCCTGACATCATTAGGGGAATAATCGGTAGTGTATGGAAGCATTGGACGTATCGGTGTTGTGTCTCATTATATTTGCTTTGAGTGTATTTTGAGGTAAGGCTCATAAAGCAGAGTATGTATGTATGTATGTATGAATGTATGTATGTATGAATGAATTAATGAATGAAAGAAAAAAAAAACATGGGGTCTCTGGCTTGAAATTGTTCCCCTACAGTGTTTCCACCAAGGATTCCTGACGTTATTGTTAAATAAAATAATTGTTTTATTCTGATAGTCCCCCATAAAACATCTATAAGTACTTAGCAGATCTACTGAAAACCACTTGCCAAGCGCATAGTAGATTGTCTTTGTATTGTTTTGAATTTTTTAAGTATGTAGACCTGCATTATAATAAGCTACTAGCTTTTTGTAGACTTTAGGGACTCTGATTACTGTTAAATATAATGTGCAGGATGTCTGAATTCTCCTCTGAGAAATCATGAGCATTTCTTCTACCCAAGGTATTGAAAGCCTGCCGTGTGAACTGCAGAGGAGCTTCACCCTTATGCGTGAGCTGGACACCAGGACTGAAGGTGTGTGCTGAAGGCTGTAGCCTTGATGCGTTAAACACTTTTGTGCCTTTGCTCCTGTGCATTAATGCAGCACCTTCTCAAAAGAACACCTCCATGATGCCTGGTTATTCTCTGATGCTGACTGATCATTTTATCTTCATGAAGTAACTTCAGGTCCCCGTTTCTCTCCATCCATAGAGAAAAAGGGGGAGATCGACAAGCTGGCAGCGGAGTACATCGCAAATGTGAAGACGCTGGCCTCCGAGCAGAGGGTGGAGCATCTGCGAAAGATCGAGAGCGCCTACGGCAAGTGCAGGGAGTACAGCGACGACAAGGTGCAGCTGGCCATGCAGACGTATGAGATGGTGAGGTCCGTGCCGCTGGGGGGGGACACTGGCGCAGCGTTGTCATGGCAACTCGTTGAACAGCCTGCTGTCGCAGCAAATCGTTGAGCAGTTCGCTGTCGCGGCGATTCGCTGCATGAAGTTACATAAAGTTCTTAAGATTGACCAAACTGAATATAATTACCAATGCTTCTAAGTGTGCTTGGTCTAAAAACAATTAGATTTTTTTAATTTTATTTTTGCTGTTCGTCCTAAGGTCCCTCCAAGACAATTTTCTTGGGTACCCATTTGGTCATGAGATGAATATGCATTCAAAAAAATTTGTTACATCAAAATTTTAATGTTTGTGTCACTGGACCAGTGGCATTCTGATGATGATTCCTGCACAGCCAAAACGTTTGTTCAGTCAGTGAAAGTTGTCAACACTGCGTGTGTTTTTATATTTATGTGTTTCTATATGATGTCTAAGCCAATTCGTGATGCCTTGATCTCAGTCAAATGGCGCACAGAAAGTGTCAGTTTTGCTCGTCGTCTTTATAATTATAACTACCAGTACCGGAACAATACGTGCGCCATGCAAACAAAGGCGCTCTCCTTTCTGTGTGCATCTCTGACTTTCGGTTATTAGTGATTCAGTATTGAGCATTAGGAGCCACTTGCATCCATAAAGATTCATTTCTTTTCCCCCTTACAGTCCACTGGTACAGAACATTATGAAAGCAGTCCAAAAACTCGCAACCCCGACCTCCTAATATTTACCCGCAACTGTGTTTTCAGAATAGCCCAATTGGCCCAGAAAACGGTGAACCTGGCAACCCTTGGTTTCTCAAAGCAAACAAAGATTATATCTTTGATTATATATATTAAAGCTTATATCTTTGTGCTGACTGCCGATGTCATATCAAAGCACATGAAATTATGTTACGACAAACACTACTGTTATGAATACATAACATTAGTTACCGACAATTCACATTGTTTTAAATGCCATAGTGCCTAAATTAGTATGTGATTTACTTTCTTTTTCACAAATATATTATGCAGTTCACCAACTCATCTGGAACACAGATAATTTCAGACACCTTGGTCTATTTCTCATTTTATAATTTATGTCCCTCTACACAAATGGCAACAAATACTATATCTTATTTTATTACTTATCTTACTATATTCGTTTTCAACACAGGTGGACAAGCACATACGCAGGCTGGACGCTGACCTCGCCCGCTTCGAGAACGAACTGAAAGAGAAGCTGGACATGAGCGGTTATGAGAGCTCAGATGGGAGGGACTCAAAGAGTAAGGGAGCCATTGGCATTAATTCCAGTTCTTCTTCATGTTGTGGGGGGGTAGCGTTACAGTGAAATAACCCAGGTCATATTTATATCGTGGTAGATGCCCAAAACACAAAGCATTTGTAGGTCCGAGAGTTTGAAAGAGCTGTTAATAACTGCGATACTGCCATGATGAGGGAAGGCTAGAGCTGTTAATAACTGCGATACTGCCAAGATGAGGGAAGGCTAGAGCTGTTAATAACTGTGATACTGCCATGACGAGGAAAGGCTAGAGCTGTTAATAACTGCGATACTGCCATGATGAGGGAAGGCTAGAGCTGTTAATAACTGCGATACCGCCAAGATGAGGGGAGGCTAGAGCTGTTAATACCTGTGATACCGCCAAGATGAGGGGAGGCTAGAGCTATTAATAACGGCGATACTTCCAAGATGAGGGAAGGCTAGAGCTGTTAATAACTGCAATACTGCCAGGATGAGACTGCAGCTTTTCTCTCTGTGACATCATGACCAAAAGGAATTTGGATGACTAATGGCATTTTTTACCTACTTTTATTGCTAAATCCTGGGTGGCATTTTTCATTGTATTAAGATAATGAGCTGAGATGATATTATGGAGACAAATTCATTTATCACACACAGGCTATGTATCCTCACTAAAGGCTGCCCTTTAAGTCTCTGGGAGCAAGGAATGATGTAATATTTTGGAAGCATCCACCATTCTGCAATTAAAAATTGGAATCAGTCATTCAGGAAGGTGCATCGTGGGTCACTTTCACAGTAGCCCATGTAAACAAAGGGCCTGCTGTTTAATATCTTCCTGGTCCCTTTTCCCTTTTTTCCCCAAAAGCTCTGTATTACGTGAGAGGTCTGATTGAGGCTTGACCTTCACCTATATTTCTGCAGAAACCAAGAACCTAAAAGAAAAGCGGAGCTCAAGAACGAGGGGAAAGAAGGGGTCAGACGAGGATTCACCGAAGAAGAAGAAAGTCAAGAACGGGTCTGACCACCCCCCCCCCCCTCTCATTTTCTATTCACTATAGACTTCTGTGTTTCAGACTTAAGGAGAACCTCAGCCTTAGAAAGACCAGCTGTAGGTACAATCAGTCTGACTCCTTGAAATGAACTCGGATATACAAGAAAAGGACTCTGCTTTGTTTG
>JAODKM010000026.1:148469-165450 GCA_026780845.1 Petrocephalus sullivani
AGACCAGCTGTAGGTACAATCAGTCTGACTCCTTGAAATGAACTCGGATATACAAGAAAAGGACTCTGCTTTGTTTGGTCTTGTATATTTTGGGCTTTTGTTTGATAGTAAAACATCATTTAAAGTAGGTCAGTATGATCTTGATGATAATTGCAGGATTATAGTAGCACAAGACACCTTTAGACATTAATAGACATGAGCAATAATAAAGTTCATAATGATAAAGCAAAAATAACAAACTAGATCCTCTTCAGCTTGTTAGCAGCACAGTCCCTTCATGTTCCCTTCCTCTCAGCCCCGACTTCAGCGACTCCCTGCTGGCCGTGCACCCGTCCGACGTACTCGACATGCCGGTGGATCCCAACGAGCCCACCTACTGCCTCTGCCACCAGGTGTCATACGGCGAGATGATCGGCTGCGACAACCCTGACGTGAGTGCACCGTGCCGCCGTGTCTGTGCCGCGCGGCTGTGTAGCTCTAAGCCTGGTGTCGGATAAACCTGTGCTAAGTAGGATGACCTACTCCTGTGCTGGGCGAGGCCGACTGCATGTGAGAAAGAACACTCAACTTTGAACTTTATATACTCTGGTTTTTGTGTTTTTAAAAAAAAAAAAAAAGTCACTACCTGCCAGCTTTTGATCTCGGCCAGTAAGTTCTATTTTTTCATAGTGGAATATCACGTCTCGGCCTTCTCGTGTAGTATTGACAGTTTTACTGTGCCATGGGGGAATTTCAATACCAGGAGCACTAAGATCGTACTTGTGGTCGTGGCGAGACCCGACTTGCTCACTTGACTTTCAAGAACAAACGTCGGACGCAATGAATCATGGGATTGGTCTCGTTCGGCAAGGATGCAACTGATGTATCCTTTGATGTTTAGGGCGGGGCAGGAGCGGCATCTGGAGATTTACTGTCCTTCTGTTGTTAAGTGTTGTGACTGGTCTTCAGCAATGGTAGATGACGGAAAGCCGGCACGCGAGGACACAAGTACGGTGAAGTGCGCATTTTGAGATTCACTCAGTGTTTGGTACTTGATGAATCCTTCCTGTCTTCTTGTCTTCCGTGTGCAGTGTCCGATAGAGTGGTTTCACTTCGCGTGCGTGGACCTTGCGACAAAGCCCAAAGGCAAATGGTAGGTGGACAGCCCTTGGGCTCAATAACACAAAGCCTGAAATATGTTCTTGGAAATGCTGCTTCATTTGGATGGGAGAAAGAAACGTATGAATTACAATGTTATTCCTCCTTTATCTCGTCAGGTATTGTCCCCGCTGCACCCAAGACCGGAAGAAGAAATAAGTTTGCACTGTTGTGTTGTTATAAGTATTGCATATATAAAATGCATCTTTGTTTATGCAGTACTGATACATATGTATGTTTCGTCAGTATAGACTATAATTTCACAATCAGTCGATGCTTGTCCTATATTCTAGGGTACATGAGTATCATTTGGTAAGCAGTCCGCTAAATTAGCTGAGCTCTAAACGCTAAAGTCTTGGTGCACTAGTAGTCGCCGTTAAGCAGTTGTCGTCATTGTCCATAGATAGAAGAGAAATCTTTCAGCTGAGTGACCTACCTCATTGGATGAAATGCTTTTGGTTCTGAACCCAAAAAGTAGGTGAGTGGACGCGGGCTCGTGGGTTGGTTCTGCGATGACCAAGAGCCCTGCCCTGCTCAGTGCTGTAGGTGGTTAACGCTGACCATGCTAAATGAGTAACAGGATGGTAACGTGAGCTCATTAATCAGCGATATGAATATGTGATTGGTGGGTGTAACCGAATTCAGGCCAAAGTTCTGCTGAACACTAAAGACGGGTTAAAACGCAGGTACAGGAACGTGTGAAGTGGACAGTGAGGAATAGGGTTAGAGCCTCCTTGGGTGTGCTTGTACCATTGCTTATATTTACTGATGCAGTTTGTTTACAATCCTTCATTGCTGGAGTCAGCCTCAGGTGTGGGGTCCAAAGTTTCAGTTTTGAAATATATTGGTTCAAGTTTGTAACTGGACCGTGAATGTTCTTGCGGTAAACGGATGTTTCTTGAGTTACCTGTATCTGTGTGCCGTTAGTAAGAGCTGTTAAGCACCTTGTGGAGTTTGTGCAAAGGGAAGTTCTGCTTCAAGTTTTAGTACAGGTGAACCGTGTGCATGTTTTACTGCAGGTATGCTGTGTGCTCCTCGAGTGCTGTCGGGACACTTGATTGGCCAGATGGGCCCTCAGAAATTTGCCCATTATTCTCAGAATGGTTCCACAACATTTATGGCTATTAAGCCTTTTTAAGAAAAATTAATGAATTGCACAATATGGAAAATATATATACCTGTGTAATATAAAAACAGATTAATCCTAGATTCTTCTATAACTTTTTTTTTAACACCAAAAATACAAGGACTTTATTTTTGTGTCCGGAACCTAATTAAAACCCTTCTGCATATTTTGCTGTGTATTTTAAAACCCTGATTAACTAGTGGACTATTTTATAAGGAGCTTTGTCATATGGCTGTATCGTTTGGCCTGGTCCGCTGGCAGTCTTTATGTTGACAAAGCTGAAAGGTATTTACTAGCTTATAAGCAAGAGATTTTTCATTTGAATTATTGCAATAAGATGTGGCTTTTTATACCTTGCATGCAAACCTTAAAGTAATTTCTTTTAGGATTAGAAACTTGAAAGGTTGAATGCCGTACATCCAACTGTTTTCTAACCGTTAATGTTAGTCTGGGTCTTGGGATGTCATAAATATTGTTTGTGGTAGTTCTATAGATTCCAGTTTCTTATTGTAATATACACGCTTTTTTCATCAGTGCCACCAAATCCCTTTGTCAGCTGGAGTAGACAAGCAGCATAAGTATTAGAGAACAAACTCTTCAGGCTTGTTGCTTTCTCACAAATGCTACAATTTTTCCAAAGAGAGTGCATTATTTTCTTTTGTAAAGAAACAGCATTGAATATCTGATGTATATGAACTTTGTTGTATATCTGTATTTTTGGTCATGCTATATTCTTATAAATAAAAGATATCTTGGAAAAGAACCACTTTTCTGATTTATACTTGCTTACGGATCAACATCTTGCACTAAATCATTCCCAGGCACTCTTATGCCCAAATGTTGATGCCAGCTGTGTTATTAATGTAATTTAAACGTGGGTGTCATCAGCAACAGTTGTTTTCCAAACGTCAGTAGAATGGAAATCCGCGTCACTGCGATCGTTTGCAAGTTGTTCACCAGAGGGCGCTGTTTTGCATTTGAACGGCTCCTGTGTAACTTGACAGACGTAGTAATTGTCATGAACAATCGCCAATCTTACACAGAACGTGGATTTGTCACCCCAAGGATGCAGATGTAAGTAATAGTTCATATATGAAAGTTTATCCCAAAAGATCACTAATTTCTGAGGTTAATATTCTTCTGCATTGTCACCATTTAGTCACCAGTTGGTCCAGATATTACTATCCTATTTGAAAGCTGAAATGACAACCTTTAGATTATTATTACAATTAATACCTAAATACTTTCACATCTAAGAAATTATGCTCAGTAACCCAACGATGCTTTGAGGCAGCACTGTATTCGTGGTATAGTGCATAAAATTGATTATATTAATTAGTAATATATGTAATATGCTATAATATCCTTTACAGTATAGTATTCTGTTCATGATCACTGGATGGCAATCCCATTGTCATATTCCATATTACCTCCATCATTATTACATGCCCTGTTCATGCTGCTACACTGTCACACAGGTTTCTTGCCATTTAAACTGTTGTGTTAACACTTTATAATTGCATATTGCACATCTGTAAATCTGTTTCAAATCTGTATTATATTCAAGTTTTATTTTAAAAAATGTATTCTTATTAATCTTATTTGTATTAATCTTATCTTTCTAACTGTACTCCTTGTTTGTTACATTTTTTTAATAGCTGCACAGCCAAAAGAGTGGTTCAGGATACATTTCACTGCGTGTTGTACCTGTATAACTATGCGTGTGACAAACAAAGAATCTTGAATCTTGATGGAATTAATGTCATGCTGTGGACAGCGTGTGGCTCAAGGCTCTGTACCTCTGATTGGATGGTTGCCAGTTATGGCCTAGCCTTGGCATGTATGCGGGCCCTTCAGCAAGGCCCTTCAGCAAGATTGGGGGAGGTAAAAAGAGAGTTTCCCCATGGGGATCAATAAAGTATCTATTAAGGTGAAGGTGATTAACTGTCATTGTTGACACACCACAGCGCACAACAATGAAATGTGTCCTCTGCATTTAATCCATGTGACATTGTGACACAGCAGGGGGCAGCTACTTAAGTGCCCGGTGAGCAGTGCTTGGCTATACCTGCTATATTATTGCTATTATTATTGAGTAAATACCAGCGTTGGCACATTGCTATTCATGAACTGTTTAACCTTAGACCTAGGTGGTTGCGGGTTACGATGCAGAACTGAATGTGTCAGGGGAGAACTATTGGTTCTAAATATCCCATATTTGTCCGACATTTTATATATAAGAAATTAAGCCTGACAACATCGCATTACTAGTCAGGTTGAATATTTGAATATTTTAGGTGATTCAACTATTTTAGTGTCGTCATAAAATATTGTGCTGCTTCTGATTTGTATGCTTTCAAGAACTATAGATCTCTGCAGGCACATGTATGGAGTATTTGTGCCTATAGGGGCTTTTGGGAAAAGTAGTTGCCGACTAGATAAAGAGGACTTCAAGGACCAGAATGCATTTCGAATTGTGAAAAAAAGTTATATTCTGGACTTCGGACTTTGGATGGTTTTATTGCATGAGTTATATGCAATACCATATGTTCCAGTTTTCTGAATTATACTTAAAAAAGGACGGCGTATAAACTTAAATGTGAAAATATAATGTTAGCTATTTGCAAACTGTTCCAAGCTGGGCTTGGTCGGTAGTTCCGCTTCCCTTCCGCCATTGCCAATCTGTCCGGTCCAACAAGTTCAAGGAATCAAAATAAAGTTAAGATCCCAGTAACTTGGCGGTGGCAAAGCCGAGCTTATATATAATACAAAGTGTATTAGGTTGTGGGATTTGGGAGCGGGTCCCTGCAGTCTAAGGCGGTTCACAGAGGAGGCGGGGTTAACTTTTAGGAGTTCTGCGGGAGTTTGGTGCCGAGTTTCGCTGGTAAGTCTTATATGTCCTGCGCTAGATATTAAACTAAATTTTATTTGGCCGATAGCCAGTCTGTGCGCGTTGAGATAAAGGTGGTTTTCTTTGCTTGTTTGTTTAATGATCACACTTTAGCGCAAGCAGCGGCATGTGGTGGAGAAGATGCGCAGAGATTGATTGCCTCGATTGCGAATGAATCCCCCATTTGCGTGCAGTTAGAGGCAACTGCGCGTTAAACATACGGGCATGCTGGTCTTGGGGCAGCTTTGTAGAAATCTAACGTGGAATTTAAGCTAAAGTCAGTCTGATTCCTGGATATTAAAGAAAAACCGGCTGGCTCATATATACTTTTACTGATGAAACTTTTACTATGAAATTATAATGTATTGGGATTTGGTATCTATATCTGACAGCGTAAATATGTGCTGAATATATTTATATATTATAATATATGATATATATATATATAGTGTACATGTATAGTTATGGCATTGCAAACTGTGCACCGGCGTCGCGTGACGTTTCTAGCTCGCGGGCTGCATTCTTGGGCCGGCTCGCGGAAACCGCTTTCTTGGGGTCCGGGAGGCTTCTGGTCCGGAACCATAGATGGTGTGATGGAGGCATCTGATCGCTGTGTGCTCGGCCGCTCGAATTTCAAGGTTCACGTTATAGTTACCACCAGGAAGTGCTTTGATGAACCGGGCGGTCGAAATTGCGACACTTTAACTTAATTATTAATTATGTGACTGTGCGATTGAGAAGGCAAAGTGCGTGGCGCTGCATGTGATAGTGCTGCATTGATTTGTTTGTTTTGCTCACGCAAAACTACCAGTTATGTGTCAGGCAGGCCAGTGCTCACCTCATTTGCTAATGGGACTGGGTTGTCGTGTTTTTTTTTCCTTCAAGGAAGTGAGTGGAAATGACGCGCAGTGCGCACAGCACTGGCCTGAGTGTGTGAATGTGTGTGTGTGTGTCAGCAGCAGGAACACAGCCTGCTGGGCAGGAGCTAGAAAACTTAATGGTAATCGGTAATGGGGCCCAGGTACCACAGGAAGCAGCCCCGTTTCTGAAAGGGGGGCGGGGGTCTTCAGGAAGCTATGTTTGGAACTTCCTCTTATAAGTATTGCAAATACAAAAGGCTTTCTACCCCTTCCTGTAAACAGTTCCTTAAAGCCATGGGCCCAGTATCTGGAATGTAGAAAGATTAGTATGTTAATTATTGTAATAAACTACTGCAATACTACAGACAGTTTGCATAATGTGGTCCTTAGAGCTCTTTGTCGCCTACCAGCCTTGAACCAGAAAAACATGCATGTTTACTAATGAAGGACACACACATGACCCAAGAGTAGTACTATTTAATGGACAGAAATTCACCGCAAGAGAAAGGGACTGGACTTTAATCGGATTTTAATTACGTTTTAATTACATTCGTGCCTCATCATTTCAGTTGAATTATCCCTTCTTGAATTGAAATTCCCATCCATTTGCTTGGCGAGAGTCAACTTTGGAATTCTTAGGTCCTAGGAGTACCTTTCTTCTCCATACCTTCAGGTCTTACTGCGTCATAGACATGACTGTATATGTTTCTGAATGTGGTGCCTGGAGGCAGAGGTTGGAGGGGACTCTATTGTCCAATCATCTCCTGGGTTGAAAGCTGGTTCAGCAGTGTGCCTTTAGAGCAGACCGTCCCGCTCTGCGTAACTTCAGTACATTTTTCAGCCTAAGTGGTAGAGTGTATGTGCTCTTGCACCTCAGAGGTGTGCCTTATCTAGGAAGTGGGAGTCCTGCCATCCTTCAGGATGGCCTTTAAGGCGACAAGGGTCTATTGGGAGAACTTCTGCCAGTTAATGGGCTTTTGTTTCTGTGCCGCTGTCCTTCAGCTTTGACAAATGAGCCGCTGAAAAACAGTTTTGTGCTATTAATCTTCAGAAATTTGGGCAGTATTATTCCCAAAGTGCATGTAAAAACTCAGAGTTTGGGGTTTTGGTTTGGCTAGCTAGCTGCCCTATCCTAAACTCATTGCACACCGACGCTTAAACAAAAACTCGCGTTGCATCAGGACAATAGCGCATGAAACATGCTGACAGTAATATGTGAAGTACATGATCTAGATGTTGTGTAAGTGTTAGTACGTTTAGTGTAAGAAACGTGTAGGATTCGGGCAGGTGAAATTTCACCCCATTTGTAGACTGGTTGTATATTGATGAGCTAATGGTCGAGATCTCGCGAATCTTGAAGTAGCCGGGCTAAATGCATGTTGATGGACAGGAGCCTGGAAGTAGCCCAGAGCAGGGGAGTTGCCACACCGGCATGCAGCATGCCTGCACTCGCAGCGCTGGAACCTGAGCAAGAATGAGGGTAGCCTGGTACTGCCTGGGTCTCGTGCCTGCCAGGACACGCACGCCTCTCTGTTTGCTTAAGAAAGGGGGAGGGAGGAATAGAGAGAGCGAGAGAGAAGGCAAGTGAGAGAGGGATCGCACACGCGACGGGACAGGTAGGGCGACGGGACAGGGAGCCGTCTGCCACCCTCCTCACCAGCGTCAGAGGCGGGGATTGGGCCCGGGTGCGGAGCCCCTTGGAGTGGACCCTGTCGGACTTTCCCGGGGTGCTGAGGGTGAGAATATGTCAGAGTCGAATGGGTGGGAGCGCATGCTCGTCACTCATGGTCCCTGTTTATTTATTTTTCTTTACCCTGGAGGGCGTGAAGTTTCTGTGTGCGGCGGTCGCCGAGAAATCGAGAATCGTCCGAGGCGGATTTCCACCGTTTGAAACGCAGGCTTGGCTTTCTGATACGCTCAGCTCGCAGTTGGAAGTTCTGGCCGCGTGCTCTTGAAAGATGATTATCTAGCCCTCAGAAGAAGCCGAAGGACCGGCCGGTTACGTCTGCGGGTCTCGGCTTGGAGGCCATCCGTTTGGCGGTCCTTGTGCGTGTTAGGGAATGCCGAGTTTGGTTTGCTCCACAGATTAGGGCGACGGGTGTGTGGTCGCACGGTCGCCTGCTCAGATCCGTATTACTGCGGTAAAAGGTGGCGCCGGCTGAATTGGACTGTAGAGCGGCCAGCTGTGGATGTTGCGGCGAATGAAACGTCTGCAGACATCGTAAATAGTGTCAGCAAAAGTGAGAACAGAGTCGATCTGCATGCAGGTCCCTTAGAGACAGGGCTTTCCCCGCCAAGGAAGCTTCCTGCATGCACTGAGAGGAAGAGACGGGGCTGGCTTGTGGTCAGACCAATGCTGACAGGCCTGGGCGGATGTTGGCTTTTGTTACCTTATTTGGGCATGAAGGGGAGTGTGGCCACATTGCTGATTACAGAAGCTGAGACGAGAGACCAGTGGTGTTTTTAATTTATTTTTTTTTTAGCGGGGTGATGGGTTGAGGCATGTCTGGCCTGAGACTTCTCTCTCTATCTTGGGACATCACACCCTGCTCACTGCTCCGTCTCACTGAGCCTTTGCACTAAGGTGCATTCTTGCACACGTCGACGACCTGCCGAGTAACACCGTCCGGGAGTAGTGGGTGCAGGCTTCATCTGGATGAGCTGTAGGCTGCTCTCAAAGCCGAGTTTGCCTACAGACCAGCTTTTGCTTTAAGGCAATGCTAAACTTCAGAGCTCCCTCCTGTCTTATGCTGATGTGAGAGCTTACGGGCTTTGTTGCACAGAGGTCACTGCTGGGTCATGGGTTCTTGCTCACTTGGCAGTGCAGCGACTGTCACCTTCTTCATAGACAAGAAGTGGCACTTGTAGGGGGAAGTGATGCCCATGTGAGGTATATGACAGAAGGCTGCAGGGTAAGGACTGAGTCTCTGATTGAGTAGAGAAAGAAAACATGAATAACAGATATATACTTGTTTGACCAGAGAGTTGGCGCCATAAGTAATACAGCAGAGCAGGTCATGGGTCAGATGAGTTGTGGAATGGAATATGGGCTGCGGGCTTTCATTGAGCTTTTTCTTCTGTTGGATTGCATGCAATGAAGTAGCGATGCACCGATGCCAAATCACAAATACTTTGCTTTGGGTATCTGCCGATACTAAGTACCGATCCAATACCAGTGGGTGCGTTCATGCAGCCGCTTACAGCGCTGACTCAAAGCAATGCATTCTGGGCATTTCTGATTGGCCAAAAACTAACCATCATGCATTGCATCAAGACCAGAATGCATCGCTTCAACACACCCACTGTTTAATTAATAAGCTGTAGGTTTTTCCTCACTGTGTGGAAGAGACTGTGATCATTCTTTAGTGTGCAAGGCCACATCAGGTTTAACGCATTGTTTTTTTTTCTTTATAGAAATATAAAATATCACATACATGCATATATATATATATATATATATATATAATAACAATTCAGTACTTTTTTATATAATGTATTTATTTACTTTACTTGAAACATGAATTCTTTTGCTCAAATCATTTATATCAGGATTTTCAGTTCTCAGCTTGAAAGGTCATCACAGAGGAACAAAACCTTGACTGTAAAGGCTGATTTATATTTCTGCAGAGAATCGATGGCATAGGTACGGCGTAGCCGTGGGCCCACACCACAGCCAGAGCTTTGTTTTACAAAGATCGCAAATTGCTGTGATACTAGCTGTCTCATGCATAAAATATTTTCAGACCGCCATGCACATGACGTCACAGCAGGCGGAAGTCACCGCGCTCACACAACCGAGTGGCAGCGTCAGCGTTCAGCTTGAATGCCGCAAAAATAAGAAAATAAACAAAAATAGGGAAGCTATTTTTTTTTTGGCTATAGATTGCCAAAAACCAAATACATACGTATCGGACGTGGATCCGTCACATATGGCCGATACCCAATCCATCTAATGGGTGGATCGTGCCGAATGTCAGATCGGTGCACCTCTACAATGAAGGATGACTCATCAGACTCTTCAAGGTTCTCATCATGCCATGCTGTGGTGTCTTGGCTTCTACTACCATGTATGGGGATTTCTGTTTTCATTTGCTTAGTAAGCCAGTTGTACGAAACCCTTCATCCGGCTGCCTGAGACAGGATGCTCAGACGTCTTGGCATCATCAGCGGTCATGCTCTCATTTCTCTGTTGAGGATTTGCTGTGCCGTTGTGCGTCTTCCTCCCTGGTCGGCCTTTCAGTTGGGCATCTTTGCTTCCTAGACTCGCGCTCCCATGAAAGATGGTGTCCTGTTGTCCCTTGATGACCATGACTGAAATTTCAAGGCTAAATGGCTAACATGTTCCACAGCCTTGCCAATTTGAGTTGTCTCGTAGATGTTTCTAATCTCAACTCTTTGTCTGTCTGCAGGTCGGTCTCTGTGCCCCTCTCGCCACCCCCTCCCCCTCCTAAGCGTACCCCTGTCATGTCCGATAACGGTGAGCTGGAAGACAAACCTCCAGCGCCCCCCGTTAGAATGAGTAGCGCCTTCAGCCCTGGCGGCAAGGACCCACTGTCAGCCAATCACAGCTCAAAGCCCCTGCCCTCTGTGCCCGAGGAGAAGAAACCCCGCAACAAGATTATTTCCATCTTCTCTGGAACGGAAAAAGGTGGAAACTGCTGGCTAAGTAGATGATACATCTTAGGAAAAAGGCTACAGGCATCTTTTACAGATGGCTCTGGATATTAGGAGGAGGGTTTGGGTTTTTTCAGTTGACTTGCATTGTCTGTACTTTGATTCATTTAGGTGGTAGGAGGAAAGATAGAGACAAGGAGCGACCAGAGATCTCACATCCGTCTGACTTCGAGCATACAATTCACGTGGGATTCGATGCCGTCACCGGAGAATTCACTGTGAGCCACTTCATTCCATTTTAAGGAGTAGTTTTTAAGTAATTATTAAAGAGTTGTCTTTTCGAAAGACTGCATGGTGAGATGGTACTGGTGCCCACAGGGCATGCCGGAGCAATGGGCGCGGCTGCTCCAGACATCCAACATCACCAAATTAGAGCAGAAGAAGAACCCTCAGGCCGTGTTGGATGTACTGAAGTTCTATGACTCGACTGGCAACGGCAGACAGAAATACCTCAGCTTCTCGGCCTCAGGTAAGTGAGCACGTGCAGGAAAAACTGAACCATATTGTTTGTACACAAAGAATTCCACAGAGACTTAATAATAAACCTCTTCTCTCTCTCTTTCTTGAACTCCTCCCCCAACCCTTCCTCCAGACAAGGATGGAGAAGCAGTAAGTGTTATTAACACCCTGAAAGTCTTTGAAAACATGCAAACCCATGATTAGCCTTCTGAGGTTGGGCAGTCTGTCTGTGGTGACTTTGATTCAGGAAACGGTTAATCAGCCTTAAAACTATTTATTAGTAGTAAACTGAATTATCATTCCTACTGGACTAATGCCTGCAGTTTGGTTGCAAGATCTCCTGTGGTTGAGCTTGTTGTCCCTTTAATTTTCAGAACAAAAAGGGACCTGGAACTTCAGTTAAGGAAGTCGAAGATGAGGATGATGAAGGCGCTCCGCCCCCTGTCGTGGCTCCAAGGCCGGACCATACCAAATCTGTGAGTTTGATTCTGCTGGGTCTAAGGGGGTCCTTAGCCACGTCCAAAGAGTTGGGGATTCCATCTGCAACAGCCTTGCTCCTAAAGGGGCATGCATGGTTTATGTCTTTGCCTGTGATCTAGTTTCGGAGCTGTGACCAAAACAATCAGGAGGGCGTAAGGAATCAAAGTCCACAGGTTTATTTGCTCAAGCTGGGAAACTATAGTTTCTGGACCAAAAAAACAACAAATATACACTTCATGTGGCATACACATCTCTTCAACCAACTAACAGACGTCTGTACTCCAGAGTTATTCCAACACTGTCAAAACAACAAAAAAATCTCCCATGAAAACAGGACTATAAAAATATCTGATAAGGTGGTTCTCCTTTTCTTAGTGGGCATAGTCAACTATGCGCTAAATAGGCCTCAGGCTTCTTTTGAAATATGCAGCTGCTTCCTGTACAGTAAAATCAATGGAAGATTAGAGCAGTGTTTCCCAACCCATTCCTTGGGGAACGCCAGTCAGTCCACGTTTTTGCTCCCTCCCAGCTTCCAGCCAATCAGGAACACCAAATACCTGGTACAGGTATGCCGGGAGGTGAGAGGAAGCAAAAACATGGACTGTCTGGGGTTCCCCCAAGGACTGGGTTGGGAAACACTGGATTAAAGGACCAGAAGGATTTACTAGGGGCAAGAGTTTGAGAAAGTGTGAATTGTCTACATTGATGGGAATTGGCACGTCGCTGTCTCTTCATCCACAGATGCACACCCGCTCTGTCATCAACCCAATTCCCGCTCCAGCCACCAGCCCAGATGCAGACGCTGCCTCCAAAGCCGCCGATAAGCAGAAGGCGAAGAAGGGCAAGATGACAGATGACGAGATCATGGAGAAACTGAGTATGTCCATTACCTCAGGCTTTCCTCTCCTTTTGCACTATAGAGGAAGCTTATTAAGCTTCTTATTAATATCCCTTCCTTGTAGGAACCATTGTCAGTATTGGAGATCCGAAGAAAAAGTATACACGTTATGAGAAAATTGGACAGGGGTGAGAGCTTCCCTCATATCAGATTGGCTTTCAGTGGTTGTACGTGTTCCTGGCATGGGTGGTACCCTCTTTCGGGTTGCTTTGGGTTTCAATACTAGTATTCTATTGGTGCTTTGCGTTTGTTGATGTAAATCAATACAAAGCTGCTTCTTCATCCACCCAGGGCTTCAGGTACTGTATTTACAGCCATCGACGTCGCCACTGGACAGGAGGTGAGCTCTCTCAAGATCACTGCTGCTGTAGAAACCATAGGACAGTGGACTAGCTCTTGAGTTCTGCCGCCTCACAGATGTTGTTGAACTAAAGGTTTTGGGTGATACCACTTTCCAGGTTGCCATTAAACAGATCAACCTACAGAAACAGCCCAAGAAGGAGCTGATCATCAACGAGATCCTTGTGATGAAAGAACTGAAGAACCCAAACATTGTAAATTTTTTGGACAGGTAAGGTCTTCGTCACACATGTGTGCTGATGGCTTTGGGGGTACACCTTATTGTTGACCTCGTAACTCCTTGTAAACAGCTTCTTGGTGGGTGAGGAGCTCTTTGTGGTGATGGAGTATCTGGCCGGTGGCTCCCTGACGGATGTGGTGACAGAGACCTGTATGGACGAGGCTCAGATCGCTGCTGTGTGCCGGGAGGTAAGACCTGATCACGGATGTAATGATGGTTGTCGGAGGTGGGAAACACTGATGATGCTTATTTGCTGGTGTTGTCTTGTATTGCATCCTAGTTTGCTCTTATAATGAAGTCCCTTCTTTTGTGTATAGTGTTTACAAGCATTGGAGTTCTTGCATGCCAACCAAGTTATCCATCGAGACATCAAAAGCGACAACGTGCTGCTCGGCATGGACGGCTCCGTAAAGCTCAGTGAGTCAAGCTCCCTCACCTTTCTCAGGGCCATCGTGTGGTTTCCCCCATAGCAGTGATCACGACTACAGTCTTTTTAATTGACTTGGTAATAACTGGCCTTAACTTTGCTTATTCTCCTCCACAGCCGATTTTGGCTTCTGCGCCCAGATCACCCCCGAGCAGAGCAAGCGCAGCACCATGGTGGGCACGCCGTATTGGATGGCCCCAGAAGTCGTGACTCGTAAGGCTTATGGACCCAAGGTGGACATCTGGTCCCTGGGCATCATGGCCATCGAGATGGTGGAAGGCGAGCCCCCGTACCTTAACGAGAACCCATTAAGGGTAAGGGTCATTTGGAGTCTTAACTGAAGTTCTAGAAGGCTTTGGCTTACTTGGTACAGCAGTTTGGCTGGATCAGCACAAATCCATTAAGGTTAGGGTTAGACCAACTAGACGTCTACCAAGAGGCCATCAGCATCATCAGGCAGACATTCATCATGCTGAGAATTCATCACAGCTAAGATCATAAAATTGCAGCCTGAGGATCATGTTCTTCTATTCCTTCTACCCCCCCTCCCCCCCCCCCCCAACCCAGGCACTGTACCTGATCGCCACTAACGGCACCCCAGAGCTTCAAAACCCAGAGAAACTGTCCCCTACCTTCCGGGACTTCCTGAACCGCTGTCTGGAGATGGACGTGGAGAAGAGAGGCGGGGGCAAGGAGCTGCTGCAGGTAAGTCCTGACACTGAAGGCTGATGCATTCTCACTCCCGTTATAAGATCTTTATTGTCACTATTACAGAGACAGTGAAAAACAGTTTAGCAGCTCTCTGTTTAGCAGCATGATCTGCCCCAAGCATAGTAATGCATAGAAGAAAGTCATTCACCACATGGACACATTTTAGCAGCAAGGAGTCAGCTAGGTGTAAGTGCAGCTAGGCTGAGCTCCTGATGAATGCCTAGGTACAAGTGTATCAGAGCAGGAGCTAAGTGCCAACCAACCAAGGACCTGATAAGACTGTTCCAGGACCAGAAGGGCAACTTAATGTGATTTCAGTAAGGCAGGAAAACGGTGCCTGAGGCAAACCATATGAAACTAACAAGCTTGTTGTTGATCCTCATGACGGATTGATGTCATCCCTAATCATCTCCCCCACAGCACCCGTTCCTGAAACTAGCCAAGCCTCTCTCCAGCCTGACGCCCCTCATCCTCGCAGCCAAGGACGCCATGAAGAGCAACCGCTAGCCCCCCCCCCCCCAATCCTTTCTGGGGACACAGTGTTCCCTCCCATCCATTGGAGGACGTCCCCTTTGAACCTGGTTTCCCCAGGTACCCATCTGCCATAGTGTAATTCCACACAGCGACCACTGGGGGCAGTGTGCATGAGGGTTGTCTCCTTTTGACCCCTAAAAGCAGGGATGCTTTCATGCAGCCAGCCCTGTTCTGATAATCCCCGATTATGTTAATGACTATGAGTACAGCTCATATTTCGTCTCACCCCATCTGTACCGTATGCGGTGTGTCCAGACTTTTTTTTTCCCCCCCTCCATGTTGTATCATAATACTTGAAACTCAAGTCATCTCTGAACAATGCTCTCCTTTCACTTGTGCCATTTTGTTTTTACTTTTATTTAAGAAAAAAGGGCAGAAAACTGTACAATGAGTTCTTTTAATAACATGGGAAGTAGGAGACTAAAATTTAAGCTTCTGTATATTATGTACTTGGAGAACAAAGATTGAAACTCAAACTGATTTAGCTGTTTTTATATGTATAGGTATAAACTAACAAGGAGTATTACACGTTTAAATGTGCCACGGTTGTCTTAATTTTTAATATGTTTCATCTTTCTGTTTCTCATTTTGCTAGTAAAACTACAGGTCCACAAAATCGAAGAACAATCTTTTGAATTTTAATTGATGGAAAAGTAATCCCCCCCCCCCCCCACTAATTTAAGACTAAACCTGAGACATTGGAGCCCACGTTGTTTTGCTAAAATGATTATGTATAATAAATTTTTACAACTCTCACAATTTGAGTAAGATTTTTGCCGCTCGTTTTTCTGACCATCAGCCATGCGTATGTGGTGAGAGCAGGCGTGACCCCCCCAAAATGCCTTTTTTTTTCTAGCAAAATCAGAATTAAAACCTCTCCAAGGTGATGTGTGGTCCATCCATCCTCCTCCTTCATTTCCTTTCATGTGTAAGCTATTATTGTACATGTAGCAGTTGTATTTCCTGCCAGTGGTGGAGAGCCTACCCATTACTGCTCTCTTGGCAAAATGCACAGCTGGAGCGTCAGGTAAATCTAGCTCCTAATTCGCTTACGCCTTTAACGCACCATGAAAATGCCATCAATGGGTGTAGGTTTGGAATTGACATCGTTGAGCAAGAGTGCCACCTGGTGTTTAAAAACGTCTCTGTAACGGCTTATTCTGTCTCGGCCACAGTCACCCAGCACCGGTCCAGAGATGCAGACAGCATGCAGAAATTAG
Source organism: Petrocephalus sullivani (assembly GCA_026780845.1). NCBI lineage: Eukaryota > Metazoa > Chordata > Actinopteri > Osteoglossiformes > Mormyridae > Petrocephalus > Petrocephalus sullivani. Next base: position 164,466 of record JAODKM010000026.1, read on the forward strand.
AATTATAGCAGTATAGAAAAGTGCACACAAAGTTGACAGTTGTAACCGGGGCTGGCAACCTCATTGATGTAACTTTTTTTTGCTCCCTCGTAGATGATGAGAACATTTTAGCCAGTTGTAAAAGTGATTGGTTTCAGTTAAGGTTAATGCAATATAAATATGATGTAACTGTAAGGTATTAATGAGTGGGGAAAAGCTGTTGAACGGGCACACAGTTACCGTTTTGATGGTTTCAATAGTAGAGTTTAGTGGGATGTTGCATGCACCTGAACATACATTGATGCACATTTTGACTACTATGAATCACTAGTTACTTAAACTGCACAAACAGAACAACAGTGATCAAGTAAGACCCAAGGAACCAATGACTGACGCAGCACTGGCAAAGTCATTATAAGCCATTTGGTACAGATTCATGGAACTAAAGCCATTGACTTGCTTTATATTCAGGGGTTGACATAAGTGGTAGTCAAGTACACATTCGCAGTATAAACCGTAAAATGTACGGCAGTTTCTTGTTTTAACAGTGCAAATGCATAGAGGCGTATAAACTCATTTTATGATTAAATTACCGAGCATGATAAACTTTACTAATTACACTGTGATTTCTTTTCATAGCTGCTTAAATCAGTACGCATTTGCACTGTTATAACAAGAAACTACTGCCGTATTGCTAATTGTCCAGTTTTTGATTTGAATCATTTATAATGTGTAAATGTGGCAAGTTGTAAAAATGTGCTTAGGACAAATGACTAGTGTCATAAGTAGGTCTGGTATGGGGCCAGTGTGGGGCTCAGCAGGTTAGAATGTCTGTAGCTGGTAGGTTGCCGGTTTAAATCCCTGGGTCATCGGGGCTATTTCACTGTTGAGTAAGGCTCTTGACCTCCGACTGCTTTGAGGACTAGTTGACTCTCTTTTCTCAGAAAAAAACTTGCGTCACTTTGGCTAAAAGAGTCTACTAAATGTGAGAAATAGTATGTAGCTG
>JAODKM010000026.1:165550-181459 GCA_026780845.1 Petrocephalus sullivani
TGTCACGGTTCTGTAACCTGTGCGCTTTGCATGTTGTTCCGTAAACAACATCTGCCCAATTCACCCAACTTTCCCGCCCGAGACGGATGCGCACCTCCTCGACATCGCTTCTGTGAATTAAGAAATTGCCTTTTTTCTGTCAAACTTTCAAATAAGTATGGTGTAATCGAGTACTAGTGTCTGGGTGTTATACATCAAGCGGATGTATAAGTCTGTAAGGAAACTGATGGTGTTTGTATGGTTTCTTAATTACCTTGTGACCTCATGAAGACGGCTGCAAATAAAATATCATTGATCAGTGGTCAATTTATTTGTCCATATCTTCTCTACAGGGGCAGAGTTACCAAGGCAAGTGTAGGCAGCCATTTGGGGCCTCCAAAAACTGGGGGCCCCATGAAGACAGAATTTGCAGAAGTTACATTTATGGATATAACTTGATAAGTTAAATTATAGCACCATGCAATATGCATTTTTTTATCAGTTCTCAGTACTGACAAAATTGCCTCCTGTCCCAGGTATGATGAACTATTCCTAATATGAGACTTGAGCGGTTTTCTCATCACACTGAAGTCTATGCTCTGCTGGAGTCTAGTAGTACCAGATGTTTCACTGACAAGAGAACGAAAGAAGAAAATGGGGCAAAATTCCAAGACGAACACACAGACAGATGTATGTTCAGCACTATTAGCTTCTCTAATTTTCCACTAACTCTTACTATGGCGGAGCCGACCACCTTGCAAGCTATAGCTGGACTGTATACCTTGCATGTGACAGACACAGCCCTTGAGTGCGTGAATCCTCAGGGGTGGAGTAAGGCGTAGGCTATCCTAGGCTACAGCCTAGGGTCACAGCGAAAGAGGGATTCTTAAATTTGGCCCATCTGCCTCTGATCGGAAAGTTATCGATGTTCCTCATTTCTTTTTCGGCTCTAAAAAATAGATGGCTCATTTAGGATCCCAGGAGTAGTCTGCCCCCTGCTCTTCTAACCGCATGTGTTCAGTCAAAGCTTCTGAACTAGAGAGGTTGCTGACACAAGTGTCATCCAGCTGGGTGTGGTAGTCACAGGCTTTTAAAGTATGGGTTTGCTCTTATGAGAATATTTTGTCACCCTTTTTGTAGGTCGTATAAAATCTCTGTTTCGATGCGAGCATGAGTCTCCGCGTTTGCTTTGTGCTTTGCCAGTTTTTAGCACTAGTTTATGTTTTTTTCATCTCCAAAGGAAGTGGTGGCGGGCAGGGGCCCTTGAGTGCCTGCCTACAAGCCAGCGAGCCCTGGGAATGGTTGTTATGAAAGTTCAGAGTTTCCTTTCTCTTCTTCTTCTTTGCACGTACCCAAAACAGATAAACAGCCGTGACGTATTCAGGAAGTCACCCAACTTGCTGTACGCCAAGCTGACGGTTTGTCGCTGTGCCGGGCGAGAGCGAGGCAGTCGTCTGAATGTGCAGATGCCGTAAGGGATTCTGCCGTCAGCCCGTGCTCTGCGGTGCCCGGAGGGGTCACCGCTGCAGGTCTCACCGGACTGCTGGCTCAGCCTGGAGGAGCTGAGATGGGGGAAACGACACCGAAGAACGCAGATCCTCTCCGGCGCCAGGCATCAAACACGGAGCTGGCTGCCGGTGCGCCCGGCCTCCTGGAGACCTCTGTGCAGGAGCTGGGGCAGGAGGGCCGGGCTCAGTTTGACGACTCGGGCCTCTCTACCCAGCTCCAGAGTGGGCTGGAGAGCCTTCGTGAGGAGCAGTCTCTCACAGACGTCACCTTGCACGTGGAGGGGCAGGAGTTCCCCTGTCACCGGGTGGTCCTCGCTGCTGCAAGCCACTACTTCAGGTGAGTCCAGTCAATGCCTCAGATAGCAAGGAGATGTTGAGAAGTCACCTCCTGGATTAACACCACTTTGGGGTGAGCAGATGTGATATCACTAAATCAGCACAAAGTCAGCATTTATCTGGAACCTAGGAACTAGGCAGAAGGGGGGGCAAATTAATGCCAAGACCCTCAAAAAAATAGACCTTTGCATGTCCTTCCAATATCAAGCTCTTTGCCTGTTTAGTCTGCTCTCCTTATACCCTGTATTTCCAGGGCCATGTTCTGTAATGATCTCCGAGAGAAACATGAGGACCAAATCCACATTAAAGGCGTGGATGCAGAGACCATGGCAGTGCTCTTGGACTACACCTACACTAGTAAAGTGCTCATCACCAAGCAGAACGTCCAGAAAATCCTTGAAGCTGCAAGCCTCTTCCAGGTCTCGGCCGAACCTTCCACCGTCCACTAACCGATCTTCTAATTCACTTCTAATACACTTCTAATTCACTTCTAATACACTTCTAATACACTTCCCAATCACTTTTAGTCTTACTGAACAGATGTAAATAGTATAAACACAATACAGCAGTGTATTCACATTAAATTACCACTTTTACTACAGCTGATAACCATGTCTGTTCATAAATTTATAGCACAAAAGTATACAAACCAGAATATAGAAAAGCAAGATAGTGACATTTAAAAAAATCTGTTTTAAAAATTTGCTGTATTTTTTTTTACAAATATCATGTACATCTACATGTCATGTGATTCAGGTGTCTCCTGTTACACTGGAGTAGCGACACATGTTGCCATTAAAACCATTAGAACCATTAACTGGGGAACTGAAAATGATTCCCCCACTGTTTCCGCACAGAACGATTTCGCTCTACCTCTGCTCGTTTTAACTCACGCAGCTGGGTAAGGGGTGCAGGTGGACAATCTGAACGCACTGGGCCAGCCTGAAGCTGTACTTGTTTTTATTCTATCCTGTCTGTTGTCCCACGTGAAACCAGATGTGACCTCAAAGTGGGCCAGAGACCTCTCTCATAAAGCAGGATTTCCTGCTTAGCTGGATAACTTGTTGGATTTAAGGTAGTCTGACCTAAATGTAAGGGAACAAAGTCCATTTAGCCCAGACTACCTTAAATGCGACAAGGTTTCTGGCTAAGCAAGAAATCCTACTTCGTGAAACAGGCCCCCCGTCCTTAGAACAATCTAGAACACAACCATGAGCTGTATGGTGCCTCCTTGTGGCTGCAGTTTCTGCGCATGGTAGAGGCCTGCACCAGCTTTCTGACCAACGCGCTCCTGCCAGAGAACTGCGTGGGTGTCCTGCGACTGGCCGACACCCACTCCCTAGTGCCCCTGAAGCTCCACGTCCAGAAGTACATCGCCCAGGCGTTCGGTTGCGTGGTGTCGCACGAGGAGTTCCTGGACCTCCCGGGGGAGACTTTAGCGGAACTCCTGCAGCGTGATGACCTGAACGTGACGGCAGAGGAACAGGTGTACGAGGCGGCCATGCACTGGATACGAGCCTATGAGGTGGAGAGGCGGCCCCTACTGGCCCAGCTCTTGCACTGCGTGCGACTGCCCCTGGTGGACCCCTGGTACTTTGTGGAGAAGGTGGAAGGGGAACCCCTGATACAGAAGTGCCCTGAGGCTTTCCCCTTGCTCCAGGAGGCCCGCAGGTACCACTTATCAGGGAGCGAGGTAAGCTGTCACTAACACAAGGCACACGACTCTCATCCTAAGCTAGAAGACTTTTCCTCCATGACTGCTAAGCATCTAGCTGCATAGATGAGTGAATGCAGAGATGCCACTAGAGCTACTGGATCCCATGAAAGCATCAACCTGGGCCCCCAACCTAGACAAATTGAATTATGAATGAAATTTTTTAGGGTTCTTGTCACACCCCTGTGTAAATGTATTGAATTGTAAGGTGCTAATCTAAAGGTAATGATACACAGGGTCATTTTTGAGCATTGTTGCTCTGCAACTTTCCCATTGAGGATGGGTAACGAATTTCTGTCTGGACTGGCAACTTTTTGAAATCTTCCAGAATGCTAGCGATTGTGTTTACACTGACCAAGGAGCTACAACCTTTTATGGGAGTCCCAGAAACAAAAATTCCACGCCAGACCACACGTATATTTGTGTGACCTCTTGGAATGGAATGCTTGATAATTCTCTATATGAGAAGCTGAAAGACGATGTTCTGCACCAGGTTGTCTCGGAGCGTACCAAACCACGAGAGAGGGAGTTCCAGTCCGAGGTCTTCATGATCATAGGGGGCTGCACCAAGGACGAGAAGTTTGTCTCAGAGGTGACCTGTCTGGACCCCCTGCGCAGGAGCCGCCTGGAGGTGGCCAAGCTTCCAATCACAGAGATGGAGGTGGAGCTGGACAACAGAAAGTGGGTGGAGTTTGCCTGCATCACCTTCAGGAACGAGGTGTACCTGACAGGTGGGTGAGCCACGCAGACTTCCTCTCTTAACCATGAGATGTAATAGAAGAAACTGGTCAGTGGAATCCAAAGCAGCACCAAGATATAACGCTGCCAGTAATTTGTATTTCCTGCAGCAGATGAGAGGAGAACACCATTTAAAATTCTGCTTAATGCAGTATCTGTGCCTTAACTGATGTAGTATGAGTATTCAGTTATGGGTAGGGATGTTTGCAGACGAGTAGAACCTATCTTGAGTAGAACCTAAAGGAATTTATAGTTCAATACACAAATCTGCCTTTACCATTCCTTGTAAAGGTCTAAGTACATTGACTTTGAAGTAGTTTTTGTTTCTGCACGGATTTCAAAGTCACAGCCACTGGCTTCTTTTTATCAATGCCAAAGGAGGAAAGGAGACCCAGCATGAGGCATGGAAGTACAACGCAGCCCTCAATAAGTGGATCCAGATCGAGTACCTGAATGTTGGACGCTGGAGGCATAAAATGGTCGTCCTGGCAGGGAAGGTTTACGTGCTGGGTGGATTTGACGGTGCACAGAGGCACAACAGCGTGGAGGCCTACGACCCCTTTCACAACAGCTGGACGGAGGTATGTTCCCCACCTGGGTCATGATGTCTCACCACTTAGCGCTAATGTATTAGTGATTCCAGGATCCGATCTCCTCGTGGTTTCCTGATCAGCGCGCCGCCTGTCGCTTTGGCGAGAGAGCGCTGTCACCGAGTACTTCCCATGTGTGTCCGTCACAGGAAGTACCCCTCACGCTAAGTGTGAGCTCCTTCGCCATGGCGAGTCACGATGACAAGCTGTACGTGATCGGGGGCGGCCCCAACGGCAAGCTGGCCACAGACAAGTTGCAGTGTTTCGACCCCTTCGCCAAAACTTGGACATTTAAGTCATCGATGCCCATTGAAGCCAAGTGCATAAATGCTGTGACCTTCAAAGACCGCATCTACGTAGCAGGTCAGTATCGTTCAGATCTAATTTATTTAGAAGATGCTTTATCCAAAGGGACATACATTTCAGAGAAATTAATGTGGCGTCAGGCAGCATGAAGCATTGACTTCCATGATGATGATTCTCCTGTCTTTATTTCAAACTTTTCCTCGAATCTAGTCCCAAAGGTTTCTTCCTTTCGGGGAATTTCGCCACTGTCGCCTCTGTTGCTCACTGGGGGCTTTGAGACAACGAAATGTTGTGAGAATGCGCTATACAAATAGAACCGAAATGAATTGAACTTTTCCTGAATTAGGCGGTGCAATGAAGGCACTGTACTGCTACTGCCCCCTGGGGGACTCCTGGAGCATCGTGACAAAATTCACTCAGGAGAGAGCCAGCTGTGGGCTCGCCGCTTGCAGTAACAAGCTCTTCATCACCGGGGGGCGCGACGAGCGAAACGAGGTGATAGCCACCGTGCTGTGTTGGGACCCAGGGGAGCAGAAACTGACGGAGGAGTGCGTTCTCCCCCGCGGAGTGTCCCACCATGGAAGCGTCACGCTGAGGAAGTCGTACACACATATCCGGAGGGTGGTCCCCATACACGGGGCTGCATCCACATGTCCCTGAACCGTAGGAGGTCGGGGAGTGGGGGGAGGAATGAATTAAACTAGGGACAGAGGAGCAAGCCTTACCTCAAACTACACAAGAGCAAAAGACTGTTTTTGCCGAAGGCAGGACATTTATTTATTTGTGCTATTACTGGAATTTACTAAATTGATCCGAGATTGCACTGAGAATAACTCATTATCTGCTGTTGCTGGACAATTGATGCATTGCCTGTAGATTTCTACTGTGTGTGTTAAGCACTGTTGCACTAACAACAGAGTGCACTAACAAACATTGCACTATAATGCTGCCTGCACTGTTTACAAACAGAATCAGCCAGGACAGCTGTAATTACTTCCATTAGTAACCTGCTGTTTTTTATACACTGGAGACACAAGGTGACTTTACAACTGATTTTAAATAAAAGTATTTTATATACAAAGTATATATATATATAGTGTGTGTGTGTGTGTGTGTGGCTTTGTATAGATCACATTTGGGAGCCAGAATGTAAGTGTGGTAAGACCTGAAACTTCCTTACTTTTGAGGACTTTTTTTCAGATCCCCATTTGGATGACCTCAATTTTATAAAAATCTGTGAATGCAATCAAAAAAGTAATAACGCCAATAACGTTTTGTATTTGGGTTGGTTATTTATGATTAAGGCTGGGTAGGGGTTAAGAGTGTTGTGATTGAGGTTTCCCCATATAAATGAATTAACGGGTGTCCGTGTGTGTGTGTGTGTGTGTGTTTTGTCCTTTTGGGGACATTATATGTTTCTCACAAGAGAAAATGTTATTTGTCATATAAAAAAAATCTGTGAGTGCAATCAGAAAAAGAAAATAGCCAAAAGTCTTGTATTTGATTTTGTTACTTGTAGTTAAGCTTAGGGCTGGATAGAGGTTAAGGTTTTCACAGTTTGGATTAGGGTTTTGCCCATAGAAATGAATGGGCAGTCTCCAGAAATACATGAATACAAATGTGTTTGTGTGTCCTCTAAATGTCATAATTACATTCCGATTGTCAAGGTCCCCGTCCTTAACGATTACACGCACGTTTTGACAGAAACCCTGGCGTGCACCTTATAATAATCTGGTTTACGAAGAAGAGCTGGGGGTGATGAACACTGGGGCATTTGCTTTAAACGCATCCGAAAACAGAGATGCAGGGTTGCCAACTCTCACGCACCTGGCGTGACATTCAAGTTCACGCAAGACATCTTACGGAAATATATACTATTCCAGTATATTATTCCAAAGCCTACAGACTATTTACAAGGCAAAACGGTTACATACATCATGTAAAAGCGTGTGATGTGTGCAGACTTGTCTCGAATTGAAAATCTCACTCCAGTCAGCTGACCAAAGCTGCAAAGCCGGAGACCATGAAACAGCTGCCCACAATGACACTTCAGCAAACTACCCAAACTATCTTAAGCAGTGCACGAAGCTACAAAAAAACCAGTCAAAACCAGTCACAAGCTGAAAATGCATTTCCCTTCTCTAGAAATGTTATGGCTAACCACATTAATATGTCGCAACAAAAAATACAATTTTGCCAAACAAATATTACAGTGCTATATGGTGTTACACGATATGCTGCCAGATCCATAAATGCATTCAAGCTCATTTTAATACAGTTCAACAGGTACAGCTGCGCGTGGCAAACTGTTAAGCCGCTCCCATAGAAACCACCGCCATCCCAAAACAAAGCACAGACCGGGGCGCCGAGCGATTTCATTGGCCTTCCTGCGCATCAATTCCGGCATCTCTCTGCTCTCATTGGTCAATTTCAGCACCGCGCTCACCTCAAACGCTCCCGCGCAAGTAGAAAGTGTCTCGGCTCGTGTTAGCATTAGCGCTAGCCGTCTCCGCGTAAAGTGCCGTTCGCCTGGTCCGCTTTCCGGCGGCGGATGGCGCGGTGTTCCCAGGCTGCGGTCTCCGCTCCGTGCCGGCGTCCCTTGCTGGTTAGGTGTTAGATACACTCCCGAAGGTACCCCCGTTGTTTACCGGCGTGAGGTAAGCGGCGCGTAATCGGCACGTAATCGGTACCGATCCCGTTAGCGTAGCGGCTAAATGCTAAATAGTACTTAAAACGCCTTGACTTCGCTAAATTTAAACGTTTCCCCAGCTGTCATAAAGCAATGCGAAGCCCGTTATGGAAATGGGTCTAGATGTGGGGCTAAAGTACCGTTAAAGCACCCAAACTGCTTGTCCCCCCCTGTAACCGTACCCCCCTCCCGGCCGTCCCAGATGGCCGCCCCCAGCTGCCAGGCGGCCGGCGGCGTCCGCTCGGGCCCCGGCTCGCCTCCGCCGTCTGACGACTCGCTGGAGCTGAACCGGTCTTTCCCCTGCGCCCGGAGGCCTTCGGCGAGGCGGAGCTTCGGGCTGCGGTACTGGCGTGTCAGCGGCTCCCTGTCAGGTGCCCCGGCCTCGCCACCGCCACCACGGCCGCCATGCAGTGCCAGACATGCCAGTTTAGGGCAGTGCCAGACTTGCCAGTTTAGGGCAGTGCTGCTGTCTGCCAGTGTGCTTTCTGTGAATGAATGGTAGATGATACAGATTGCCCGAAACTCCAAACCTTTTGGACAGAGGAGTGGGCATTTGTGTGCTCCAATTCATCAGATTGGTGTTAATGAAGTTAGCCCCCCCCGAAACCATATTCTGATCTGTGCTTGCACCCGTTTGCACCTTCCGCCCCTTGTCTTTTTCTTTAGGTGACTCCTTGAGCTCTTACAGCTACAGCTGGGTGCCGAGGCGGAATGCCCGGTTGTCAGACACTCCAGTTGGAAGAGAGCAATCCGGCCTGCTTCCAGGCTCCTGCGATGGCTCTGAGACCTCCCTGCTGGAGCAGCTGCATCGTGGGGGGTTTGTCCTTGCTGGGCCCCCACCGTTCCACAATCCCAACAAAGCGGTCTTCACTGTGGACACCAAGACCACCGAGGTGTGTCTTAGGTCTCTGGTGCACTTACATGAAATTCATCTCCTCCCGGACAGTCAGACTAACCAAGTTTTGTGACCATTTTACAGATACTGGTTGCCAATGCAAAGGCTTGCAAGTTGTTTGAGTATAGCAGCGATGATCTGATTGGGTCAAAGCTTTCCTGGCTCCTGAAGAAGACCAATCAATCCCTAGAAGAAGCTCTAGGGGAGGAGCACCTGAAGACTAATGGGATACTCGTTGTAGTATCTGGGAAAGTGGTAGGATTCCTTTAAAAAAATATGTCCTTATTATGTAACTGATTGCTTTCACGATTAAGGGAAAACTGCAGTAATTTTGACTACTGCCATAACTGCATAATACACTGTAAATGTAATTAATGTCTGGTGACTGAAGCTCTTGGAATCATTTTGGCTAAGGTAATTACACTTCTTCATCTGTGCTGATGTTTCAGGTTGATGCAATGAACAAGAATGGGAAGGTGTTTCCTGTGTCTGTGTGGGCCCGGAGGCTGACCCTAGAGGGACACCGTAGTCTGGTCGTGCTGGAACGTGTGGAGAGGATAGAAGGTCATGTGACCTTTGCACCTAGTGTGAGTTTCCAATATTATGACTCGCAACACACAAGTAATGATTCTTTCTGAGATTTTCTTAGGGTTTTATTTTTTTTGGCTGCTTAATGGTTACGGCACGTGTGGTTTGCTTTAATGAACGTTCTCGATCTAGGGAAGGATTCTGGGCTGTGACCCGGCTTTTGCTCATCTCTATGGCTACCTGCATGTCAGTGACGTGGAGGGGCTGTCCGTCCATGAACTTATTCCGTCACTTCTGGTTCCGACAAGCTGCGAGATGTTACCCAAGGTGAGGTTAAACCGTAACACGCAAGGCTCTTCTCTGACACCTTCTTGTGCCGTCAGAAGCACACTCTGAGAAACAATCTAGGAATCCTGTTTGTTATTGACGTCCATTCAAAATCTTTTCTGTCATCGGCTTTTTAGTGGAGAATGGGCTAAGGCATAAGTACGCACACCTGGGCACTGTGATGTTTAATGAGAGTCCTTTCAACTGCACTACCACTGAGTGCTGCTTGTCTGTTTCTGCTATGAACCCACCTAAATAGACACTGAGGGTCCAGCAGGTGACTGGAAGAGGCAGAGCGGGCTCCCTCTTCCCCCTGTGCGCTAAACTGCAGGTTGTGGTAGACCGTGAAGAGCCGGTCGAGCCGAGTGAGGGGTCCCAGGACACCCCGGTCATACAGCACGCCGATACTTTGGATCGTGGTGGTGAGCTAGCGGGGTGAGAAATGGCTAAAAAACGTACAGCTGGTTCGCATGAGTCAGTCTCCCATTCTCACCAGGAGGTTGCCGGCTCCCGTCCCTGCATCCCAGGCCCCTCTACACTGGCACAGTCCACGTCTTCTCTGCTCTCAGCGGGCTCTTGACGCTACGACCCGATGGCTCCATACGCAGCATCAACGACAACTTCGCCCTCATGCTCCTTGGCTATGCCAGTGCCGAGCTGCAAGACAAGGTACCGCGGCGGAGGCGAGGTGTCTGCGCGTGCTCGTGCCTGCACGCGATTGTGACCGCGCGCGATCGTATGATCCACAGAGCATCACCTTCCTGATGCCTGGCTTCTATGAGAGCCTTTTCGTCACGGGGGAGAGCCCCAGCAACACCCTGCTCCACCAGCACAGGAGCCAGGACCGATCCGACATGGACGGAGCCCTCCGTGCTCAGAATGGCTTTTCCAACCCCTCCAGTCCCCACACTGGTAACCAAAAATGCGGGGCATGCACGATTATGCGCGTGGGATATCCAGACTGCTAAGTGGGCTCTCTTTTCAATCAGACCCCTGTAGATTCTCTGGTAGCACTAACCCTCCCTCCGGAAGCATGGCCCCACCTTCCTGTCCTCCTGTCTCAGTAGAACCTCCAGGTGGAAAAGGTAGGCCTGGGAAAAAAACTGTTCTTGGCACTCCTTACCCTAGACCTGCTATAGTTGGGCCAGTTTTGCTTAATACTCTGGATTCTGTTGGCTCCTAAAAGTTGAAGGAAGGTAATCTCTTTTCCATCTATAGTTACAATTTCAGACTTCCTTCAGTCAGTTCCATTAGCCTCTCATTTTCTCCAAAAATTTTAAAATGTATAAATTGTCTGAGCATCTCCCAGTGCTAGTCCAGTGATTCAGCTCAACTCTGCGGCTCATTTTCTGCAGACCCCAGCATGCTGCTCGCTGGGGACGCCATGATTGTTCAGAAAGAGGCTGCTGGCGAGGCAATCTTCTCTGGAGGTAATGAGCACCTGGAGAACCAGGGTGGGATCCCATCCACAATATCCTCTCCTGCTGTGGCATCTACACCCTGCGAGCGGTAAGCTGTAGTGTTTGGGACTGATCTCATATTAATTCATCATCAAAGAATTGTGACGCTACTGAACTACTGAAGGAACTAATAAGGAACAAGTCATGAATAACAAGTCCAATACTGATCTCATGTTTGTTCGTCATTAATGAATCAAGACGCATGTTTTATCTCAAGCGAAGACTACATTTGTTCATGAGTTGTACTTCAGTAGTAAGTTTTTGTACCCCATCAAGTAAAGAAGCAGAAAGATGTTACCTGTGTCCTTGTGCTTTGTGATTTTGTTTTTTGTTTGCTCTAATTAGGCTATTAAACATCTTTTGTGATTCTTATGTTATCATTGTACCTATATGAAATGTTGCTGACAGTATTAACTGCCTGCGGTGGTAATAGGAGAAAGGGTGACTGCAAAAAACAAAGTTATTGACCACGCTGCCACGTACTTGTAGGTGCACATGACCTGGAAAGTCGTGGTGCGCACCAGAGAATAGGGCTCCCACGAAAGCCGATGTGTATTTCGAACCCTGCGGGAAACTGTGTATTGGCTATATAGGTCTTATTCTGAAACATTACAAAATGAAAGAACTTAAAATCTCCCTTGATGCATTTCTCTTAATGCTTGATTGGTCCTTGTTGTACCTCCACAGACCGGATGCCACTGCCGAACTTCTGGAAGAGGCAGCTCTAGTGTGTCCCAGACGTAGTGGGGGTGAAGGTGTTGAAGACACTAGTGCCCCTCTGCAGACCCTGGCCCCTGAGCCGGGCTCTGCCAAAGTGCTGGATCGTCACCATTGTAGCATGGGCGACGGTGAGAATTCCAGCTTCGAGGTCATATCTCTGGCAAGTCGGTCGTCTTCTGGGTTTTGTGAAAAGTGGGCTGGTGGCTCCGGTCCACGCATGGAGGATGTGCATCCGGATCGCAGGCCAGCCCTGCCGGTGGACTCGGGTAGCTGCTTCCTGGACGTGGATTCCAACGGAGACCTGGTGACACGAGCCCTCGCCGACCTGGACCTGAGCAGCAGCCTGGAACTGCCGGCGGCGAACCTGTCACGGGCTTCCTGTGACACGGCCGAGCTGCTCCGTACTCCCTCACCATACATGGTGGAGTCCGATCTGGAGGCCGAGAGCCTCGTGGAAAGAACCACCAGTCCCGGAAGTGTGAGGGGTGGTGCCAGTGCCTCACTGGGAAGAGCGCAAGAAGCACTGTGCGTCGACGTGGTCGCCACGGAGCAGGTCCTTGGCAACGGCATAAGAAACGAGGGCATCCCGACCTCCCTCATGGTTACTGGTACCCCGACAACCTCAACACCGAAAAAGCAAAAGCGAAGACCGAATACGCCGTGGAATGTGGACCCCCCAGACAGGATTGTGGAGGGCTGCTTTGAGGGTCACTGCTACCACAGGGACGGCTCCAGGCTCGGTGTGTTGCTTGCTTTCTCGCATTTGACTACAGAAGATACTTTAACGAAATGTGTAGCAGTAGATAACTAAGTAGGTAGTAGGAGTGTAACGGTACACGTATTCATAACTAAAATATTGGGTATAGGCCTTTTGGTTCAGTACGCATACATATCGAATGCGTGCAGCAAATGGGGAACCTTTGCGTGTTTCCCCCAAGAGGGGTAGTGGTTACACCCCCTGTAAATGGTCTTGGGTAGCTAGATTGTTGACATTTTGTGGATGCTCTTCCCGCCTTTTGATTGCATTATCCTTAGCAAGGTATTGACGTACCCAAGCCTCTTTATTTCTGAAATCCTTAATGGACCTGTCGCTTGTTGCTTACTCAGACGTGCAGATGGCGATACGCAGGGTAGAGCTCCCCTGTGGCCAGCCGCTCTTCTGCCTGTGGCTGGCCAGGGGGCACTGCATGGAGGCCGTACAGGAGCCGCGGGCGAAGCTGCGGTGCGATTCGGAGTCCGACGGCACCTCGCTGCAGGACGCTTCTGCCTGGAGTCTTGGAGAGGTGAGAACCACCCCCAGTCCAGTGGGTATAAATTTATGCTCTCAAAATGTTTCTGTCCGGGATAAAACATACTTATTCATTTAAATGACAAGCGTGATCACGTGTGAACTGATGATGCTCAGCGGTTTAGGAATCTGTTGTGGTTGTGGGTTCGAATCCAGTTGTACTTCCTGTTTCCTTAGACCTTCTAAGAACATAATGTGTATCGGCTTAGGCTATCCAGCAGGTGGCACATGGAGAGACTCTGCGCTCCACCCAGGATCTTGAGCAGTCTCATGCCTGCGACGGCAAATTTGGGGAAGCGTACAGTCCCATCTGCGCCCTGGGCAAGGGGGCTTTCGGCTTTGTGTGGAAGGCAAGGAGGAGGGCCAGCAGAAAGGAGGTGGGTCACCATTGGTTACGCATTGGAATGGTGATGTCCTCTCAGAGGAGCAGGGCATGCAGTCTTTTCGTGATGATGTAACATTTAACTTTGTAAAGATGTGCAATGAAGTGCGTTCACATAGGATGTTAATATATAGGACAAATTTCAAGATGTCTTGGAGCTCCATCTGGGTTTTAATTGGCCTGTCATTGATTTGATCTAATTTTGTGTGACTTTCTCTAAGGTTGTGGTGAAGTTCATCAAAAAGGCTCAGGTTGTGAGCGATTGCTGGGTGGACGACCCCGACATGGGCAGAGTCAGCCAGGAGATCGCCATACTAGCCCGGATCCAGCACAACAACATTGTCAAGGTGACTGGTCTGGCTGGAGAGAGAGGAGTTGAAGGAGAAGCTTTAGAGTGTTTGTGGAGATTTTGGATTCTTACATTTTCCCCTACATGCTGTATGTAGGCTTCCAGGGTAGAGAGGGACATGATGGAATAAAATTATGTCTCACAAAGTCTACTAAAGGTTCCGTGTTTTGGTGTATTGGGGATGAGAGAGAGAGATGGACTGTTTACCGAAATCGGTATATTCCTCTCTTCAGGTGCTGGAGGTGTATGAGAATGAGAACTTCTTCCAAATGGTGATGGAGAAACATGGTGAGGGACTGGATCTGTTCGAGTTCATCGAGCGCCAGCCTCGCCTTGATGAGCCCCTGGCCAGCTACATCTTCAGACAGGTGCGGGTTTAGATCCTGTTCCACTTCATCTAGCCAGTGGCCTCGTCTTATGGCTCCCTTTCTCCGTGCTGCAGCTGGTGGCTGCAGTGAGTCACCTCCGGGACAGGGGCATCTTGCACCGGGACATCAAGGACGAGAACATCATCATTGACACCTGCTTCCACATTCGGCTGATCGACTTCGGCTCGGCCACCTTTCTACAGCCGGGGAAGCTGTTCCACGTTTTCTGCGGGACGCTGGAGTATTGCTCCCCGGAGGTGCTCCTGGGAAACCCGTATGTATCTTGGCATGTCAATGAACTGGAAGTGGAAATTTTGAAAGCCAGTCTGAGAAAGAGGGCTGCTATTCATCTTGACCAACACACTTTTGAAGGGTTCCCGGGCAAGCGGAAGCGTTTCCCGGCGAATGCTGGCATGAGACTATATGCCTCGCTCTAGCTACTCTTGTGTTTGTGAAGGTATGAGGGTCCCGAGCTGGAGATGTGGTCTCTAGGGGTGCTGCTCTACACCCTCCTCTTCGGTGAAAATCCCTTCTGTGAGGTGGAGGAGGCCCTAAAGGCACAGTTGTGCCCCCCCTTTTCCATATCAGAAGGTAAGGGGGGGGGTAGGGTTTCCGTTTGGTGCTCCTGTTTGTGAGCAGACGTCCTGTTTACTAATGTGGCGCACTTTCCTGGCCCATTTCTGAGTGGCGCACAGTGTATTTAATGTCGGCTATGCATTTGCACAGTTAAAGCAGGTTTGTTAGCCAAATGCCTGTGCTGGTGTCATGCGGTATCTATATTTGGCACTGAGCGAAGCGCCAGTTGCGGTAGCTTTGGCTCCTCACTCGTCCCCCATTAGAGCTGTACCTGCTGCTCTCCGGGCTGCTGGACCCGGACCCCGCGGAGCGGACGACGCTGCTGGAGCTACTGCGGGTCCCCTGGCTCCGACAGCCGATTAACCTGGCTCATTACAGCTGGGAGGAGGTGTTCCCTGCATACCGCGGTGAGTGCTGTGCGGGGCTCGGCACCCCTCTGACCGGGAAGGTCTCAGATCCAGCTCTCGGGAGTGTACCGGCTTTACCTTCAGAGCTGAATAAGCTCTGTGAGCAGTGAGCTGATGGATTGTTCTGGACCTGTCAGGGTGGCAGAGCCAGCATAGGAACAGAGCGACACTGTGGATAAATCGGACCAGAACAAGCAGCAGCAACACCCCTGTGCTAAGCTAATAAATATGCACTGGCTCTTGCAGTGGATGGAGGAACCATTTTTTCCCTTAAATTTCTTTCCAAAATAAAAGTTAAGGTGATTGCCTGTGAAGTAGCTGAGGTAGTCGTCTTTCCTAAAGAAGGGTTCAAAACTTCAGATGTGGTATAAAAGTTCATTGACCTGTACACACCTTCTCCCACCAACCTCAATGACCTCCTGCATCGTTACAGACTCCTCCTTCCACCAGGGGTCGAGTTCAGAGGTTCTCCGAGGTGACGGTCCATGTGAGGGTGGAGGCTTGAGCTCCATCGAGGCGCTGCCGTGCCAGGAAGATGATGATGATGATAACGACACTGAGGAAGAGAAGAGGTCCATGGCTGCCCTGGAGAGCGAGCTCCTCAAGTACCTCTCTGATGAGTGAAGGCTGACGATGTGCTATACAGCTCTGGTTCTGAGCGGCCTGTGCCCACTTCATGGAGATTAAAGCAGCATTCAGCCATGAGGGGTTGGGGGAGGGGCTAAAAGGAAGAGGCACTGGCTGGGCTG
>JAODKM010000026.1:181559-197963 GCA_026780845.1 Petrocephalus sullivani
CTTCATGGAGATTAAAGCAGCATTCAGCCATGAGGGGTTGGGGGAGGGGCTAAAAGGAAGAGGCACTGGCTGGGCTGACTAGCTTTGATTTGTCATTGGGCACTTAGTAGAGCATTTAGCTGGCCAATCGTCTGGGGGCTGTGACATCATTACCTTACCTTAGTTTTGTTTGGCAGCTTTGGTTTATTTACGGAAAATCGCCATCGGGTCTTCAACATGCTTTCGTGTCACTGTGACTTGATGCTGTCTGCTATTGATTTGTTGTTCACAAAGATGAAGAAATTGTTTGGGTTTTAAATGTTTTTAATAAATAAAATATACGCATTTATTTGTTTGTAGTTTGTAAAATAGTTTTTATTAATGTTAATGTTTTTATTATTCAGTTGATTCTTCAAATGATCTTTTGTCAGTCAGTTAATCCAAAAATTCAGACAATGACACGTTCTCTTAATATGATAGTATAGTTATTTTAATTTTGTATTTTTTTTATTCTAAATTAAATACGATAATGTATGAGAATGTGATAATAAAAAAAATAAAAAACGGTGTACAAAGCAGTCTTTAATGCCCGGAACTAAAAGTGCGAGACCAGTTTCTCGACGGACATATTTTCAGCCGGACCGACATGGTATTACGGGTGTGCGTACAGCAGGTAGAAGCTTCTTTATAATTAAAAAGAAAGTTGAAAACTTTAATTGGAATGATGAATGTGAATATTGTGATTTGTTTGTCAAATGCATAACTGCTTAAAAACTAACGTGAATATACGGAGGCTTTCGATGAACTCGGGTAAGGTCAAAGTAACGTGATGGCTTTATGTGTTTTTAATTGATTCTGTAATATTATAGGTGTTCCGATGGACCTGCCGGATAACACCCGAGCCGTTTCACTGTACGCGTACTGTCAATTCTGAGCAGCGGAATTGGAGCCTTTCGGTTTCTTTGCTCAGGCGTGTTTGCTCTAAATTCGATGGTGTGCTTGAAGAGTATGAGAGCGGACTGCAGAAGCCTTCACGCCGGCCGGTAAGGGAGGAGGTACTGCCTGACCTGGTACAGCTGGGTTTCTCCGAAGACCAGGCTGAACTGCTCCTGAATGGAGCCTGCAATAACCGACCCGGGCAGACGGGGACGCTGCACCTGTGCGGCATTTCAAACCTGGTGTCCCTGGGCCTGAAGTCTGCCAGCATCCTGAAGGTGCTTGAGAAGTGTCCCAAATTGTATCGGGTGAAGGGCTTGCAGATGCAGCAGCGAATCGACAACCTTCGAAAGCTGGGATTAGTGGAAGGTGATCTCCACAGCCATTCCCTTCTAAATACAGCGTATCTTTTGCACTTTCATTACATATTGTCTTATGAATGTTCTGTGTGCTTGTGTACTGACCCCCTAGTTTGTGACTTTAAGGAGGGAAAACTTAGTATTAAGTGAAATGATCAGGTGCGTATTGTTGTAGGCCAAACTGCATCATCTATCCATCGTCCAGTGTGTCATACACTTGTTTTATAATCGTTATAATGTATGATGCAGTGATGTATTTTGTACCTTGTAGTAAAAGCCAGATGAAAGCATGTGACCTAGTGCTTATCTTCGGTCCACATGAAGCATGTGACATAATTACAAGTGTGTTCGTCTCCAGGCAGCCTGCAGAGGGTGATCAGCCAATGTCCAACACTCCTCACTCTCCCCCCCAAGAAGTTAAACCTGGTGTGCAGCTGTCTCCAGAAGAAGTGCCTCTTCACCAGCCAGCAGGTCACAGAGATACTCCGGGACTCCCCGAACACCATGCTGGAAGACCCGGGCCAGCTGGAGTACAAGTTTCAGGTTAGGGGGTGTGGCCCTCGCTGGGGGCAGGCTTTAACATCACCCAATCAGCTCTGAGCTCATTTAAAGGGAATATTCTGCCCTCAAGCTTCACCGAAAGGTGCGCTGGATTTTCCATTCATACGATTATTTATATATGTTGTGTCCAGAAATTACTTACTTATTCAGTGGGAGGAATCTATAGGTCCTGCTATCCTCGAGGCTTTCCCCAGCCATCTTACAGGCAGGAAGGCTTATCTCAACACTGTCTTGGTTATTACACACTCGAGCCCTTCGCTCCCTAAAAGCCAGGATAGCCAAAGCCAGTAGATTCTAATGACTCGCTTCTGCCCCCTGCTGGATAGTGGCACATCTCTATCTTTTGCAGTACGCCTATTTCCGCATGGGGCTCCGGCAGGCTGAGATGGTGCGTTCCGGGCTGTTCCGCGTCTCGCTGGAGGACCTCCGTCGCCGACATAGCTTCCTGGAGCGCCGCGGCCAGTACCAGACGCCCGACAAGAAGGGGCAGACTCGCATCGAGAACCCCCGTCTCAAGGACGTTGCCTGTCCCTCCGAGGATGCTTTCCTTAGCCGGGTTGCCCAGGCAACGCAAGAGGAGTTTGGAGTGTTCCGAAAGCTGCTGGCAAGGGAGCAGGAGGAGGAGGAGGGTGACGAGGAAGAGCTGCAGTTGTGCAGCGAAGAGGAAGATGGTGGTGGTGGTGAGGAGGAGGAGGAGGAGGATGATGACGACGACGTGGAAGGAGGTCACAGCAGGGAGGACAGAGGCAGCACAAACCATCGAAGGAAGGGGAAATGAGTGAGGTGGGGTGATATGGAGGAGAGAAAGATTGTATTCAAAACTTAACAAAATAAAGCCGAAATGAAGTGGAAGAGAAATCCTGTTTCTGTGTTTTTGTTTTCCTGGAGAGGCAAGAGTTGATTACTATTTTCCTTTTCGGAATTATTCACTGTCGGTGTATGGCACTTATAACTGATTTTCTAAACCACCATATAACCAGTTAAATTAGTTTGGCTCTTTATCACCCCCTGCATGTGTGGCCTGTTGATTGACTGATTGTTTGTTTAGATCAGTTTCTTTAGGGAAGCAATCCGTTGTAAATCTGTGTATCTCGGCCGCGCTGATAGAACGCGATGAGTTCTTCCTGCCGTTGGCTGCTCCACTTAAATGTTCTGTAAACGGACGCATGAGGCCTCCAGTTATGACGATAGCACTGTGTTATGTGCGATTGGCTCATTAGGCATCGACATCTGTTTTTATGAGGCCCCACGACACCTGCGGTCCCTCGAAATCGCCCTTTGCCCCGTGTCTGCGGAGAGCCGGCCAACAGCACTTAGGAAGGGGCCCTTCTCCTAAGCTGAATTCCCCTCCCAGCATGTAGTTTATTACCCCGCCAGGGTATTCCATGCCGGATATGAGACATGAGCGCAACACGGGAAAGGAGCTCAGTGTCAATACAATAACTGGCAAGAGGATGTGATGCATTATTGGCTATGTTTTAAATGATTGCGGTATGAGGTCAGGGGGAGGGGCTTGCTGGCGAGCCGTGTTGCCATGACGCCTCTAAATGGCCTGATGAGCCGACTGCGTGTTCATGTGCTGATAGCGACGCGCGACCGTCCAGAGGGGCCATCGATTTCTGAAGTGGGGAGGCGAGTGGACAGGTGTGCTCTCTGGAAGTTGCCCGTAGGTGGATGTCGATTTCCAAAAGAGTGATCGAAGAGTCACATCTATTGGCCGCTCTTGCCGGGATCTGCCAACAACATAAAATCAGCCGGTAAGAGACTATTTCACTGCCGCCGGTAATGACCTCCTGGACTCGTGGCTAACTCTCTCGCTAATGGCCTATGTGTTTTTTCTCCCAGTCGTATTGATTTTTCACTCTGTTCCTTGGATGGGGAAAAAAAAGCAAATCAGGGGAGAATTAAGTTGATTTTATTTGCCCACCAAAGCATTGATGAATGGTAAATGACCATAATTACAGAATTTCACCAGAGTGGTGGACTTCAGTCACTAGAGTAATGATATCGTAACCTGGAAATGGCTGGTAATGGATATCTCTACATCACTGTCATCTCATTATCAATGCGGCTGATTTTGTTTTGTGTTTTATCAATCCCGTAATAAGACAATTGGTGAAATATTGGAAGTCAGTCTGTCATGCTGATTTGTGAAGGAGGGGAAATCACAGCCTAGGTGGGACTGGTGTGGGGTTCATTTTTCTGGACATAAAGTCACCCTTTCTCATTTGCCTTTTTTGGGGGAAAGATTTTTAGTTCAATTTATTTTTATAAAGCACCCTTCACAACAGATCCACTCCAAGCCACTTTACATGGGTGTGTTCTGATACATTATAACATCAGATTTAATTAAGGAGAAGAGTTAATGAGTTATGGGGTTTGAAAACAGTGATTGTGTACAATAAAAGTGCCACTGTGGTTGTACCAGGGGCAAGGTACAAAAGGCAAGAAGAAGAGTTTCCATACTGATGATGATGGTGGTAATAATAATAATAATAATAATAATAATAGTACTGTATGCTATCAGACACTCCCTCCCATTTCCCCAGCAGTGGCTGACATTTGCTCAGCTCTGAACCAGAACCTGGCCAGGCTGCCTAGCCATGCGTGATCCGGACCACAGCCCCACCATGAACAACTCCACGTGGTTCGAGGACGTGCAGCGCTGGAACATGGACCTGTTCCTGATCCCGGCGGTGACGCTCACCGCCGTAACGTTGCTGGCCGACACGCTGCTGCTGGCCTGCATCCTCTGCTCCCGCGCCCTGCGGCAGGAGACGCGCTACCTGCTGCTGGCCAACACGCTGGCGGCCGACGTGGTCTTCTTGGCGTTCAACATGACCGTGGTGAGCTGCAATGCGCTGCAGGCCAGCATGCCGCGCCTGGCCTGCGAGCTGCTCACCGCCGCCGCCATCGCTGCCTACTGCTGCGGCATCCTCAGCATCACACTCATGGTGCTCGACACCTACGTCGCCGTCCGCTGGCCCCTGCACTACCAGCGCCTGCTGCCACCAGCCCGCACCCGCCGCATCCTCCTGGGCACCTGGATCCTGTCCGCCATGTACCCAGCATCCCAGGTCATCGTCATGGAGGTCACACAAAGCTCTATACCCTGGGACCACGAGCCCTGCCTGGTTCTGACCCTCTTGGGCTCAGCCAGTGGCAACATGATGGTGGGGGTCTACATGTATTACACCGTGGGCGTGATCTTCTGTTCGAGCCTCATCCTCTACTGCTACGCTCGGCTGTACGCCATCACCAGGACGTCGGGCATCTGGCACTGCCGCTACTCCCGCGCACGCATCACGCTGTTAGCGCATGCTACCATGCTCGTGCTACACTTCGGGCCCGGCCTGGTCTTCTCCGTGGAGCTTGCGCTCTTCCAGAGGCACACGCTGGGCAACCGCCAGCTGGTGCTGATGAACATGCTCAACACCAACCTCCTGACGCTGCTACCCAGGGCCAGCGCCCCCTACCTGTACGGCCTCCGCTACCGCGACATCAGCGACACGGTCCTGCTTCTCTTCCGGGGCCGGGGTCAGGTGACTCTGACTTAGGCCCGTCCACCAAGCTGCTTTCCAGGGAATGTTGTCCAAAACATCAGAAATTCTGAGAACCATCCGGCCAGTACATGAAGCATTACAGCTTCAGTATGTAGAGCGTCAACATAATGAAAATCACATGTGAAAATAGAAAAACAACAGTTTAGCCACCCAAAGCCGTGGTCATTTTCTTAGCTTGCACTGGAGATCTAATGTGGAACAAAAATCTCAGCAATTCCAGATGTTTCCCTAGATTTAATCTAGAAATTGCCTATTGGATTTCAGCCAAAGTGAATTCTCTCAAGTGAACATTGTATATTTTGTATGATGTGTAGATTTCTGTACTCTTTTGTTATTTATGTAGACGGTTACAAATTAATGGTACAGACACTATTGTAAATATATAGGTTTTAACCCTAGTGTTAAATGCTCACTAATCATTGACCCAGTTCTGTTTTCATCTCATTGTTAGATTAAAATACTAGGAAGTTGTCCATTTATACATTTTAGAGGGGGCAGAGTTTTTGTTGTCATAATCAAATTGTGACTTACACTACGTGTATACAAACAGTCGACGTGTGCTGGTTCTGTTGAGGATCCTGCTTTCGACCAGCACTTTAGGAAAAGGGCACATTTCCCCGTGAGCACATTTGCTTGTTTAACTTTGTTTGCCTAAATATGGGTTTCCTGGGAAACCATTAGTAAAGGCTTCTGTAGTTAATCGATGGCTCTGACATTCACCCGTCTCTTGGCTTGAGTGCCTGGTGACAGCCCGTCACGGCCGGCAGACGTACACCTAGAGAGCCGGAGTAGCATTTCCACTTCGGGCTTCAGTCAGACTGCGCGATGGATGCCAAGGGGTCCTTCTGGTCACTGCTGTGTACGTTCGGCAATTGGACCAGCGACGGGGGGAAACAGGACAGGCGACCGGACGGCTCTAACTCGTCGCTCGGCGCCGTCGAGGTGTTCACCCGTGGGTGGCAGGTCTTCGTGCCCCCTCGGCAGATGCGTGCCCTGCAGGTCTGCCCCATCGTCTGCTTCTTGGTGGTGTTTCCCATCACCCCCGTCATCCTCACCAAGGTCCTGTCCAGCCCCCGCCTGCGGCAGGAGACGCGCTACCTCCTGCTGGCCAACGCGCTGCTCAGCGACCTGGCCTTCGTCTCCGTGTACGCATTCACCTCGGTGTTCAACGCCGCCGGGGTGGCCATGTCCGAGTGGGGATGCGCCACCCTGCTCTCCCTGCTGGGGGCGCTCTACAGCGCCGGGATCCTCAGCACCGTTGCCATGGCGGCGGACACCTCGCTGGCCGTGCTCTCGCCCCTGCGCTACCTGGCGCTCTGGCCCGTCTCCCGGACGAGAAGCGTGGTGGGGGCCGTGTGGGGGCTGTCCGTGTTCTTCCCCTTGGCCATGGTGGGGGCCTTCGTGTGGTTCCACGCCGCCAGCCCCTGCCAGTCCCACATCTGTTCCATGCCCTTGTTGCTGGTGCTGACCATCGGCCAATCGCCGGTGCTCAAGCTCTCCATGCTGCTGACGGTGGCCAGCATCCTACTTATCTTGTTCCTGATCTTCTGCGGCTACATGATGCTCTGCTGCAGCACACGGAGCTCGGGGACGCGGAGCGGCCAGCGCTGCTCGCGGGCCAAGGGCACCTTCCTCATGCACTACATGCACCTCTTCCTCTCCTTCTGCCCCATGCTGGTGCTGATCATCGAGCTGCTCCTGTACACCCAAATCCACGCCGTCGACCTGCGGGCAAAACTCTGGGTCTCCCTGGTCATCTGCAACGTGCTGCTGGTGCTGCCCAAAGCACTGGCACCCTACCTGTATGGACTCCGGTACCGGGACCTGTGCAGAAGTCTGCTGACTTTCTATG
This sequence comes from Petrocephalus sullivani, assembly GCA_026780845.1. Classification (NCBI taxonomy): domain Eukaryota; kingdom Metazoa; phylum Chordata; class Actinopteri; order Osteoglossiformes; family Mormyridae; genus Petrocephalus; species Petrocephalus sullivani. The sequence continues at coordinate 188,810 of JAODKM010000026.1, forward strand.
GGCTGAGGAAGACTGTGGTTTTTCCAGTAATGTAAGAGTTGGACCCAGATCCGTCCTTTTTATTTATAACATACCTGTATCTGCACCTCGGGTTTGCGGGATTATTTATTTTCCATCCCCTGTAGATTTTTATTTGTAATTTTAAAGCGATCGTGAAAAGTTGTGTATCGAAATCATTTAAAGATTGATTCCTATAATATTATCTTCCGCGTTGGTATTTCAACGTTAGGGGGATTATCTGAATTCAGCTAAATAAGAAGTGTTGTAATAAATTAAAGAATTATTTAAAATGAGTTTTACTTTCCTTAATTGTTTAATAAGGATGTGGGTTGGGAAATGGATTGATGAATAATGGTTTAACATTAAAATTCCGACAAAATGACATTGGATGTTCTTCATTATAGATAAGTGCCATGTCTTCAACAATAACTCTCTTCACCGCTTGATTGGTTGTTATTTACTTTAAAACAATGATTATTTGTACTCACTTCGTGCTTTTCATTCTTGAATGTAATAGGATCTCTAGGATTGTTTTTTTTTTATATCAACGGGTATTGAATTAATGACTTGGAGAAGAACATTTTGAAAACAAAGTGCAATTCCGCTAACGGCCGCTAAAGGGCACTGAAATCTCCGCAGGATGACGCGTGACTCCGAAAAGTAAACACGCTGGGATGTTTAACTAAAAAAATATGTATAAAGTGTAAGCGAGGCTGGGCTAGCGACAGGCAGCGTTCATGACTGCGGCGTCACGATAGCATAGGAGGCGTACGCAGCACAAGCCGGCCAGTGTTTAAACCGGGTCCAAAAGACCTGCCACAGTGGAGGGTCCAGCGGAGCGCCGTCCAAATGTAATCTATACTTACTTCCAGGGGGGAGATACGCCACCTTTTCCGGCGGCTCGTCGGGCAATAAAACAGTACAACAATAGCGTGTTACAAAACAACAATATGTACTATGTATTTAAGTACTTATTTTACACATTTTGGCGCCAGGAACCGACTTGTGGCGTGTTAAAGACGGGGCTACAGCTCTCTGAGTCATTTGTTTTAAAATAATCTGGTTAATGACAAAAGTTATTCTAATATTCTTATAATTTTTCTAATCGCACTTCTACCCTTAGGACAGGGGTTACTCTACACCGTTTCATTAAATAAGTCAATAGACAAAGTATATGGCAAGAAACTTAATTGCACGCCATCTGATTTACTCAGACGCAAAATAAACAATGGATTAACCGGTTTATTTCCGACACTGGATTTTTTTACGGAGACCTAAGTATTTAACTGCATGCAATGAAAAGCAGGTTTTTTTTTCAGAATTACGTCACAGAACCAGAGCCTGCTTAACCGCCCCATGCAGAGAGCCGGATAACCGAACTTCGTGTTTGCAAACAAAAGCCGGCCACGTGGAGTACCGGGGGGTTATGGGAATTGTTGTCTTTCGACGCGTCGTTGTCGCCGGCAATCACGTTAAAATGAACTACATCCCCCACAAACGCCACATAGGAGCCGTCTGATGCGTGTCATGTGGCGATGATGACATATATTCTGATTCTCGGCTGGCTGTTATAACAGATCTCTTTGTGCCGATGCAGAATGTGAGGTCGGGGATAAATATGTGTATTTTGATTACATGATTTAGGCAAATAAGATAATTGGTATTGTGAATTTGAATATAAAACTAACCTAATAGATGAAATAGTTTCTCTGGTTTTTTTCTCCATTTTTTGTCATTTTTTTCCCGGGGCAGATCAACTTGTGTTAAGTTTTGTAAAGGTAAGATCTTTAACTTTTAAACTTTTAAAATATATATGTAGTTACCGGCTATGTTCCCGTCTAGTGTACAACTAGTCCATCAATGTCTGTAGACCATGAAAGGGGCACAAGATATTTTATTGAGGCCATGGTACAGACAATAACATTTTTGTTTTAGCGGTAGCTAAGATTTCTGTAATGTCTCTGTTTAACCTGTTGGCTGATAATGATGACAACGATCATAATACGTATTCTGGTGTACTTTAGATGTAATGGTGGTTAGTAATTGGGTTTAATATCTGAAACGGCTAGCTGACACGTGATCTATGGAGGCTTTTTGTTTACATCGGAGCTGCGGGTTACATCAGCCGTTTTCATTTAATTTTTTATCACATTTCAAAACGAGTCGATGAACATCCATTTGTCCAACGTGATTTTTTTCTTGGAGATGTATAGGATAAGTCGATTTTATTACTTTTCCAGAACTTTAGGGTAGGTTTCCTCTTCTTTTACAGTATTTATTTGACCTTTATGGTAATTGTTTAGAATTTACTGTAGAAATTCGACCACAATGATTTTGAAATAACATTTTACTTAAAGTTCACGTCACAGCTGGTAAAACAATGAAAAGCGGGTTTTGATGCCCCTTTGTCTTGAATATGACGTGCGGCAAAGTTAAAAAAAAATCGTTTTTTTGTTTGTTTGTTTTGCCCTACATGCTTCCCCCTCCTTTGTATATGCGCTCGCATTATATTTTAAGTGGGTGTGAGGAGCGCCTCGTCGTGTCAGCTACTGACGCAGAAATACCGTTCCGAGGTGCGTTTTTGTGCAATGTCGGCGGTACCTTGCAGTCTGTCTGAAGGTTAAAGTGTCTGCGACGTAACCCGCCGTCTCTGCCCGATAAGGAGAAGAGTGAAAAATTAAGATGCAAAAAGTGTTAGGTCTAGAACTGTATTGTACTAACAAAATGCAGCCCTCTTATTTATAATATAAAACCATAATAATTATCATTTTATTAAGACCCCTTGGTGCCGCTCTCCGCGGTCCGCCTCTTCGTATTTCTGAAACGTTCCCTGTTAGTTTATCGTTCCCCACAATCAGAGATAACGCTCCACAATACATTATAGTTGTTGCGCACATGCTTGTGTTTTGGGATCTGCTCCGCGATAGCAGTACCTGGGGGGTGGAGGGGAAAAACCCCTAAACCCAGGTAACAGACTCACTCTATCCTATGGAATTATTTTTTTTTATTCGTATTTATTTGACTGCTTTGTACAGTAAACCTAGACGTATAAGAGCCGGAGCTGGAGGCGGAAACGTCGCCTTTGCGGTGTGTTTTTCTCGGCGCCGGCTCCGCCTTAAATAGACTGGCACACGGAGCAAAATACACGGGGGGGGGGTTCCCAGTCTGCACCTCCTCCTCCGTTAGACACCTAGCTTTTGTCAATTCGGACAAGACCGTGCTAAGACGATTACGAAATAATGTCGTGCGTTAACACTGATCTGCTTCTCCAAGTAATGATAGGCTCGGTCTGCAGGAAGCGCGTTGCGCAAAAGCCTCCCCCCTGTGTTTTCTTTTCGTGGAACTGAACTTTACGTCTAATGTGCTGGTGCCGGGGGCACTGTGCTGTGCAGCTCACTGGGTTAGAGGTGCTTACCGCTGAAACACGTGCCTGATGTTTCCATCTTTATTTACTCAGTTTTAATCGAAGTCCCTTCATTCGCTGGTGACCTTATTGTTTGGCAGGCGTTCGCTTTTTGCTGATGACACACGTGATCCCCTCCCAGGAGATTTTTTTTTTTTTTTTCTCAACCCCTCTTTGGCCCTAAGAAATCTAAATAGCCGGAAACTAGTTTATGGTAAACAGTCTAAGGATGTATTTGGGGTTAAGGCTTCTACCATAAATCGTAGTGAAAATGAGAATTCCTCTGAGTGCTCCATCTCTTTATGTACATGGTTATTGTCGTGTCGAGCCTGGGGCATTACATTGGGCTTGACTACATTAAAACTGTCAACAAAGCCCATTCCCATGACATTTGCTTTGTGTGACATAAATACAGACATTCTGCTTTTGGCATATACACTTAAGGGTGTTGGAAATTTGGGGTGGGGGTTGAATTTTGTCAGCCAGGGTGCCAGCTTAGTGCACTTAATAACAAATGCTGTCAATTTCGGTGTGTCTGACAGGACTTTCGGTGGGATGTCTTTAAATATCAAATTGCTGTTTATACATGTCGGGTTGGGTGTAGTATGTGCATGAATAAGTCAAGCGTATTCCATGTTTACATAACCATAATTTTGTTGAGTTATATATAAGGCCTGTGTTATGTATGGAGTGTGATGTCACCTTTCTTGCTGGTCAGATTCACATACAGTCATGGTGTTGATCCTGGGACGACGACTTAACCGGGAGGATTCCGGTGTCCGCGACTCACCGGCGGTCAAACGCAAAGTTCTGGAGATGGACCCCAAGGCACTGTCCAGCCACGACGTCTTCGACTTTGCCTCGGGTCCCGCGCACGCTGACGGCATCCTGCAGGTGTTCAACGAGTTCCGCGACGACCGTCTCTTCACAGACGTGGTCATCTGCGTCGAGGGCCACGAGTTCCCGTGCCACCGCGCCGTGCTGTCCGCCTGCAGCGCCTACTTCCGCGCCATGTTCTGCAACGACCATCGCGAGAGCCGCGAGATGCTGGTGGAGATCAACGGCATCCGCGCCGAGGCCATGGACAGCTTCCTACAGTTCGTCTACACCGGCAAAGCACGCATCACCACCGAGAACGTGCAGTTCCTCTTCGAGACCTCCAGCCTCTTCCAGATCGGGACCCTGCGTGACGCCTGTGCCAAGTTTCTGGAGGACCAGCTGGACCCCTGCAACTGCCTGGGCATCCAGCGCTTCGCTGATGCCCACTCCCTCAAGCAGCTGGCCAGCCGGTGCCGCACCTACGCCCTGCAGAACTTCACCGAGGTGGCCCAGCACGAGGAATTCCTGGACCTCCGCCGGGAGGAGCTGGAGGAGTACGTCGGCAGCGACGACCTGGTGGTGGGGAAGGAGGAGACGGCGTTTGAGGCGGTGATGCGCTGGGTGTACCATGACGTGGAGCCGCGCCGGCCCTCGCTCTGCGAGCTGCTGCAGCACGTCCGCATGCCACTACTGCATCCCAACTACTTCGTCCAGACGGTGGAGGGCGACCAGCTCATCCAGAATGCCCCCGAGTGCTACCAGCTGCTGCACGAGGCCCGGCGGTACCATGTGCTGGGTAACGAGATGATGTCTCCCAGGACCCGGCCACGCAGGTGCCAGCATGCCGGCGGGGGGGGGGTCTGCCTTCTTAACAGCCAATCAGAACCCGGCTGCATTTACATTTATAATTATTTGGCGACTTTTTCCAAAGATGCGTATCTTTTTTGAGGGGCAAGGTCAGACAGTCCGTTAAATTCCAGGCCCTTCCGGATGTAGCTGTCCAGAAGAGGAATACCCCCCGTTAAAGGCCTAACATTTAAATTACACTGCCGACCGTCGGATTTGAACCTGCGACCTTCTGATTGCGCGACAGTTAGTCTTTCTCTCAAACTTTTAGCTTTGAAATTCGGTAAATGTTTGAGGTTAAACCTGATTGCCAGAGGGAGGGAAAAGAACCCTTTGTGCCAAAAAACAAACGGATTTCAGTGCCTCTCCATGTCTGTAATTAAAGATCAGTGTGCTCTTTTTGGGAAGACCGCAAATTAAAAAGAAATCCATGTTCAAACTAACCTGTTTACACGTGACTCCCTGTGTTTGAAAAGATCGGAAACAGAATAGCTTATGAATACGTTGATACTTCGGAGCCAGGGCTTTGTCCTTAAAAAGAAAAGAAACTTTTGGGGTGGAGCTGAGAGGTGACCATTCCTGTATGACATATTTCTGAATATTGCTCTTCCGGAAAGCCACTTCCAGGGGGCCCGCAATTTTCTCAAATGCTGGGAGAGATACTGGTGTGACATCAGCAGTGCTTTGTGCCCTAAGCCGGCGTTATTATATTCTTATAAATAATGGCTGTAATTAAGTTCAGGCGTGTACGCGTCTTAGTCATTCGCTTATAATTGGGACAGAAATGAGCTTGTTTCCTTCTGGGTGACATCCTCCCCTTCGCCAGACTTGTTTGACGCGGCTTCCACTGTTCGTAAGCGGACAGATTGCACACGGAAAGAGCACAGCACTCGCCAGAGGGAACAGATGCCTCCACCCGGCAGCCTTGCTGAGCGGGGGTGTCAGGTGACGGGTGTCGGGTTACGCAGAGAGGCAGAATGGGCTCTTATATTCCTGTATATACCTGCTCTGCTGCTGGGCCTCACCTCCCACGGGGCCTCGTTTTCTGATGCGATGTTTTCCATCCTTTCTGTGCCGCAGGTCCACGGGCTTCTCGGAGGTCATCGTGGTGGTGGGCGGCTGCGAGAGGGTTGGGGGGTTTAACCTGCCCTACACGGAGTGCTATGACCCCGTCACTGGAGAGTGGAAGTCGCTGGCCAAGCTGCCCGAGTTCACCAAGTCCGAGTACGCCGTGTGTGCGCTGCGCAACGACATCCTGGTGTCGGGTAAGGGGGCGAGAGGCTTATTTTACTCGGTTTTACTTAGTGAGATCCCTATTGTTTATCGCTGGTCCTCTCTGGAAGGCAGCCCAGATGGAGGGAAAATATGAGGCCACATCACGATAACGCCACCCTCTCAGACTTCCTGCCACCCTGCACTCACTTCCCATTGGCCCAGTCAGCGTTCCACAGCTCTCCCCCAGAGAAACCTCTTAAAGGGATGCCGCACTTCAGCGCAGAAGGAAAATGTGGAACGCGGCTGCTGTTCACTTCCCTTTAAAAGCCACATCTGTCTTGTGTTTAGCCAGGCCGTCGATGGCCTCACATGGAAGGCTGCCATCTTCGGCCTCTCCATCTCCATCCAGTTTCAGTCCCCTTCTCTTCTTACACGCTTTTCTCTGCACTGTCCTCAATAACGTCTCCGTTTAACAGCGAGCCATAGCATGAATTAAGACTTTTGGCTTTTTGACCGTTCGACCTGGATGCACGTGTGTGCGCATGTACTTGGCGTTTTAGGAAACTGCGGCAGAGACAGATGCCTTGGGCTTGGCCCTTGGACAATATAAACATTGCCCTACTCCTGTAGGCACTGTGCTTTTAAGTTTGAATTTAAAGTAGCGGGCGCACTTCATGACAGCTCACATGGCAGTGGCTTCTCTCCCCCGTTGAGGGCTATATAAAAATGCCGGCCTGCTAGTCGGACCAGCACTCGGCGGCCTGCCTTTGTGCGGCATGAATCATGCCTGCCAGACATGGCTGATCGTGTGCTGCTGTCACGCCCGTTTGATTTGCAGCAATTTAGGTAGGCCAGTTAATCTTGTGCTTTCACAGTTTTCCAGATATCATTGTCATTTGCGGCATTTAGCTGACACCCTTATCCAGAACGACTTACATTGCATTTATAATCCCAATTCCAGGGAATTACAATCTCCCTGGAGCAACTTGGGGTTAAGGGTCTTGCTTGACCCACCGGTGGTGGGCGGAATTTGCACTGGTAATCTCTCGGTCTATAACCCGAACCTCACACCACTAGGTCACCACCATCCTCAGAGCCTGATGTAATACGGCTTCTTTCATAAAGTAGGTGTATCTGCAGGCTTAGCCTGGTGTAAGTGCTCCAAGTCTGTAGTTACACTGTGGCTACATGGGCGGCCCCCAGGCTATGCTGTGGGTCATGTAGTCCATTGATTGGCTGCGGTTACTTGATTGGCCATGCAGAAGCTCCTTCATTGGTTACCGGACATTATGAAAATGTCAATGGCATAATCGAGAGAACCTTCCTCATTAATTAACAAACAGACACATGCTGCCACTGTCCTTTAGAAGCCTATCTGTACGCCGTCTACTTTGCAGTGGAGCAGGAAATGACTGACGTCTTATTTAACAGCTAGCCTGTTTGGTGGGTCTCGCAGAGGCTTCATTATACCTCCTGCTGCACGTCTGTCCTCAGAACAGCCTGCGTGAAATTCACAGGGCTTTGGAAGTAGGAGAATTAGCTCTTTGTGCTTTGCAAGCCAAGAGAGGCTTTCTCAGTCTGGGGCAAAACCTCAGACTCTCTCAACCCGCTGTTGAGTTCATGTCGCGTTTCTGTTGTGAAAACTGACATGGGCACGTTTTTGACAGTTGCAAAACCACCATTTCCAAACTCTGTATTTTTTCCCCCCTAGGCGTTTATTTTAATTGCAAATGATGGTTTGGCCGCCAGTTAGAGATGGGTATCTACACTGTAATTTACTTTAGAGAGTTAAGTCGCTGAATCTTTAGCAATTGATGCTTTGATGTAAAGTGAAAAAAAAATGAAAAGAATAATCATCCATTCGCTTATACTGCCTAGGAGGGTCACTAGAGATTTATTTGATTTTAATGAAAATGGAATAGAACAGGGGTGTCCAACTCCAGTCCTGGGGGGGCAGAATCCAACACAGTTTGCAGATTTCCCTGCTCAGACATACCTATTAAACATGATAATTAGCTGATTAAGACATGTTTAGATGTGAATCAGCTGATTAAGATGTCTGGATTAACTGGCTAAAGCAGCCCTAGTGATATCCCGATTATGTCTCTGCTGTTGTTTCGATTTTTTTTAACCATTTTTAACATTTATGCGTATGTGAGCAAGTTGTGCCTTCTTCACTCATGCAGTCTTTACCTTATTCTTTCCTTACCCCGACTGCACCAGCAAGAAATACGGTAAAACTTCTGTAACGTGGAACTGAGCATCCATTGTCTGCATGCCCGGCAGTTAAACGCACGTGGATGCTGATCTTTATCTGACTCGCGCCAACCCCCACCGGTCTGCGTGCGAGCATGCCCATCCCACGGCTGGAAGTTTACTGAAAGGAAGCTGTGCCAAGATTTGGAGGGGGGGGTGCCATTCCATTTCCAACCTGAAGGGGGCAGTAAGGGGAAACAAACAGGATGACGCTGGTCACAGCTCTTTGATTACCCATCCGGCTTCAGTTCAAACTCTGTGGACAAGACTTAACAACCCGACGTATTGCTATGGAGGATAAAGGAGCTCACTGGTCACACCTTATCTCTGCAAGTGTGAGTGAAACGTTAGTGAGCTTAGTATTAGGCTGGATGACGACTGTCCTCAATTCAGCCTTCAAATGATTCAGGAAATCTTTAACCGGAGAGGGAGTGAATCCTGAAAGATAAACAAGGGAAGTGATCGCTTCAGCAAAGCAAACACTGCCTGATGCATGCTTATCGGAGCCATTTGGGCCTGGAGTAGAAAATATGCGTATTCATGTGAAGATATGAGCAAAAGTATTGGGACACCTGGCCATCACACCTACAGGAACTTGACGTCCTCTTCTACATC
>JAODKM010000026.1:200680-211395 GCA_026780845.1 Petrocephalus sullivani
GTAAACCTGACTGCATGGCTAGGGGCTTGATTTTATACACCACTGGCAATGGGTCTGAATGAGACACCTGAATTCAGTTAGTAAGAGACGTGTCCCAATAGTTTTCTCCGTATAGTGTACACTTGAGCGTAGGGGCTCCCAAAAGCTCGCAGCCTTGCTTGTCCGCTGTTGCTTCACAATGCTGTTTATCTTCCAAGCCTCTGTCAGGGCATCACACCCAGGTATTTATTTTGCTACCGAGTCTCTAATTATGGTTCTGTGGCTTGATCTCTTTCAATGGATTCGCCATTATGGGCTTTTTGGTCAAGAGCAGATGTTTTAGAAGGATTCTTGTCTCCCAAAGGAAGTGTGCTACTTGTAAAGTACAGCTGCTTGTAAATATAATCGGTCGGCCTTAACCTCAGGTGTCCTTTTAAACTGGGATAAAACGCACACTCTCCACAATGTTCTACAGCCTAATGCGATCCCAGAACAGGGACAATGGTGCATACGTATTAACTTCTAGATTGGCGTAGTTTGCTCCTGGAGAATTTCCTGGCAGATTTTGTTATGTAGTTGTGTTTTGATGACGCAGTTCTAGGTACTGTATTAACCCTGCTTGCATGCATCCAGTGTTAGCGTTATTGTTCTAATTAGCCTCTGGCGGTATATGACTGGGTTACTGGAAGGCCTGTATATCTAAATTTGTCTTCTTGAAGTGCAGCAGGTCGTATGATTTGGTCTGATTGGTGGGGACGTCTCACTGCGTTTTCTAGTATCCTGTAAAATACATGGTCTGTGTCGCAGATTGTAATGTGTGAACTGATTCACCTTTATGGGAGTCTTTTGTGGAACAGGTTCTTCCTTCCCCCTCTCTCTCTGTTTTTCTGTCTTGCTCTGCCCCCCCCCCCATCGGCAGTCTTTTGTCTCTGTCTGGTCTGTTTACTGTCTAATCATAGACAGCTCAGTTCCCCTGTGGCCTCTGCTTTTGTAATAAAGAGTGCTAGGCCCTGTATTCAAACAGCCTGTCAGTTTCCCTCTGAGAAATATACTAATATTGTTCCTTTATTTTCTTCTTGCCAAGATATTGTGTCACATTCATCCAGTCAGAATGTATTGCTTTAGGGAACTTACAATCTACTCTAATTACGGTCGAGAGTCTTAGCTAAACTAAACAGATTCGAGGCTTACTGAAAAGAACAGCCTCTTGGCATACTCAGGCCACGCTCAGAACATACTCTTGACATACTCAGGCAACGTACTCACGGTAAACACAGGATCCTACTGAAACTGCAGGTACATTTTTATCCTGTATTGAGTCACTCCCATCCCTTCTGCGATCCATGTTACTTATGTCATGCATGTTGCAAGCATGTCAGCAGAAGACTTACTCTGACCCCTCCTTTCTTAAAGGGCCTGCAGGCTACGTCTGATATCTCATGTTTCGGGGCAAAATATACTTCTGGGGGTCTTGCCTTTTTATCTAAAGGTGGCACTCAAAATGGCCCGGAACTGCTGTTTGCCAGCGAAAACGGAATGGAACCATTTTTCTAGGGAATCTGCAAACGAGCAAAAAAGGAAACAAAGAATAAGATGGGCAGGCAGGTGGTATAGTGGTTAGGGATGCTACTGTGTAGTTGAAAGATTGCTGATTCGAGTCCCTGACCCACAAGTACCGCTGAGGTACCCTGAGCAAGGTACCGTCCCCAAGCACTGCTCTCCGGGCGCTCACATAGCTGCCCCTGCTGTGTCACATTGTCACATAGGTTAAAAGCACAGGACACATTTTGTTGTTGCGTGCTTTGGTGCGTCAACAATGACGATTAATCACCTTCACTTCGAAATAAAATGACATAACTAATAGCTGGGTGGGTGGGTGGGGGTCAGTGATTCTCAGACCAAAGTCTGTTTGGTCCAGATGTGGGGCAGTGAAGTGAATTATACTGATTTCTGCTTTTCTTTTAACATGCTTTTTTTAATTACATGTTTTCAGTCTCAACCACTACAGCAGGTGGTTTGGTCTTTTATCTCGAAGCAGTGCTTAGAAACGACCGGAACTGTTTAAAAACAAATGGAACAGAATGATCTTTCCAGAGAATAAGGAAGTGAGCGAAAATGAAAATAAAATGAGAGTTAACTATTTGGTGAGGGTATAGGAACGCTCGGGCCTAGGGCATGCGGAGCAGTGTGGACTGACACCCATGGTGCTCGTGCCATGAGCGCCCCGCCTCCTCAGGTTTCGAACCCGGAACCTTATTGCTCCTGCAATGCTTCTGCATTTTTGATCCTCCTGTCAAATCGGCGAGCTCTTATGGTATGCAGGTATCTTTGACATCCCCCGATTCTTTAGAATTAATTAGAGTAACATGTTAATATCCTGATTCATTCTCTCAGCCAAAAGAAAATGGTAATTAGTCTTCCTGCACGCTACCCATGAGCATTGTGTAATTTGACACTTTGTGTGTTTGCGAGTTGGTGTTGGGGTGGCACTCGGATGTAGAGATCCTATTCAGGAATTATTTTGAGGTATGCAACCTTGGCCTTTCTGGGAAGGTCAGCTTCCCAGAAACGTCCTGAACAATCTTGTCGTGTCTCTGTGTGACTGTGTAGTAGTAACATGAACAGTTTCCTACGGGATTAATAACGTTTTTCTGATTCTGATTCTGGTCTAAAGTTAGATGCTGAAGCAGATCAGTGCCTGATTGCCAGTTACAGACAACAACTTTAGTGTTCATGTGAAGAACTGTACTGTCTAAGAAAGGCAGTCAAAGAAAATGTTTAAAGTTCTTTATCCATGATTAAAACAATTTCAAATTAGAACATTTGTATTTAAAATTAGAACACATGCAGATTAACAGTGACATAATAAATACTAAGAAATTCTTCTCTTTTCCAAAAAGTTATTGGTATCTTGGTTAGCAGACCACCCCTTCAGTGCCCAAACCTCTCCTCAGTGCACCCCCCATTCCATGTCTTTGTTAAATTTGACCACCTGCTCAGTTAATACGTTTAATTTCTTAAATAATTTAGCGCAGGGGTGCCAATACGTCGATCGCGATCGACCGGTAGATTGCAAAGGTAGTGCGGGTCGATTGCACAACATTCAAAAACATTTTTTTAGATGCCGCTTGATAGACGTAAAGGGCGGCCAGTTTGCTGTTTCTTCATAGATTTTTTTAGATGCCGCTTGATAGACGTAAAGGGCGGCCAGTTTGCTGTTTCTTCATTAAAACTTTGTTAGGTTACGTTACCATAACTCCTCCTTAGATCCCTTCTCTTCCATGTCGCTTGGATCACCAGGCAGAAAACGCGAATGTATTGCGAGCTAATGCAAAACTCCAGCGAGCAAAGTGACCCAGCTAGCCTTCCAATCTTAAGAGAGATAAAAAATGAGTGGGGGAGCCAGTTCCAGGTAAGAAACCAAAAACTTACCAGTTCCATGTGGGATGGGAGGAGGACTTTTTTCAACATGTGAAATTCGACCTCCATTAATGTATTGAATTGTATTGATTGTATTGTGCCGTAACGGCTCATGCAATGAACAAGGTTTGCCAGCATATACTGTACATTTAATACTGAGCATATGATTTAATGTGGGTTGATCGTTTTGCCCCGGTCACTTTAAAAGTAGCTCGCAAGCCGAGAAAGTGTAGCCACGGTCAGGCCACGGTCAGGCTACGGTCAGGCCACGCTCAGGCCACGCTCAGGCCTCGGTCAGGCCACGCTCAGGCCTCGGTCAGGATACACACTCTGTATTTTCTTAATAATTTCTCCCTTTCACTGCCTAAAGCCTCTGTCACAGCGCTTTGTTTACGAAATGAAGTTCCTCTCATAAAATCTATATGTTCTTTGTCCGGCACATTCCCTAAAACGGTACTCACCAGACCAGTATCTGTTATATGAGGAAACAGAAATAAAATAGAGTTAGTTTGGATCAAAATGAACGCGATGTGTGATTGAAAATGAAACCTGCATTGTAATGGAATTTGAAGATAATATCACTGAATAATTGAGTTCCTCATACTGCTTGCCATATTGTTGATCTAAGGTATTTATCCGTAAGTCTTGACTTCTAAGTAATTCAACTCCACTGGCTCTTCCTGTTGGAACGGCACACTACTGCCAGACGTGACCATGCTTATAGTTTCTCCAGTCTTCTCCAGTGATGTTACACGTTTCGTAGTTTTGCTTTGAGTCACACATATTGCGTCTGGTTAAGGTACAGTAGATTCTCCCTGGAGACCAATATAAACAGTGAAATAATCAACAGAGCTTTGCTGCCTGTAATCAGTAATCAGATGGGAGTTGCAGGCCCTTTGGTTTCCAGTTTATTACAGCAGACATCCTGGTAAATAATGCCTTCCTGTGAATATTTGTTTTGTAATTTGAATCATTTTCAACTGCCATTATGTATATTGAATGCAAGTTTAAATAGATGAGTGTGTGTATAATAGTATATATGTGCGTATGGGCATGCAAACATTTTCTTCGGAATCTGAAACTGGGCAGACAGCCATAAATTAACCTCCTGGGGATGGTGTCTAAGCAGTAATGTGTCTTTTGCTGTGGTTGCACAGGCACGTTCTGTGCTCTACTTTATCAAACACAAAACACACTGACAAAGCAGTTCGGCTTAAGTTGTGACAGCCGACTGTCTCCTCGGTAACAGTCGGTATTGACCAATCGGCGGCGACGTGTCCCGCACACAGGTGTACGCGGTGGGTGGCTACGACGGGCAGAGCCGCCTGAGCAGCGTGGAGTGCTACGACTCCTTCTCCAACCGTTGGACCGAGGTGGCCCCCATGAAGGAGGCAGTGAGCTCCCCGGCTGTAGCCAGCTGCGCCGGGAAGCTGTTCGTGATTGGCGGGGGGCCGGACGACACCACCTGCTCGGACAAGGTGAGACAGCCAGACCTTTTATCCCAGTAACGACCGCATGATGAACTTCCAGAACTGGAGTATGGACCTGGAGATGCTGAAGAGAATGAGAAGTTTTCACTTTATAGGAAGCAGACTGGCCAGATGATGTTATGTGATGATCGTGATGTCATAACACAGGCAAACATGCAGCTGCTCCGCATTAACACAAAAGGAGGGCAAAGGTCAATGGCACCTAAGCATGGGCTCAAATATCAGTGCAGTGCACCTGTCTCCGCTCGTCTCCACCTGCCAGCTGCTGTACACACACAACGTCTTCCCATAGCCAGACATGCCAGGCCCTCTCATGCACGAAAATGGTTGAACAGACCCTTTAAAATGAGACGGGCAGGGCAGGTGAGCAGTGCACTGTACAAACACGTTTATCGCGGGATTAGTAGTCTGTCGGAATGGTGAGCCTGGTGAATGGCCTGAATGTGTTAAGTGCTGGGTATCAGCCACAGAGTAATCTTGTTTTCTAGCACTTTCTGGTTGACTGGTGGAGTCGAAAACACATTTGATTTGTAGCGTGATGAGGATTTGAAGGGCAGTGTTTTGTTTTTTTTTTGTTTGTTTTTTTTTGACAAGTTTTTCTGAAAGGTTTCCACATTCTCCAGTTCTACTCTCGGAAAACACATTTGTTATTATTAAGCAATTATTACTTGAAGTCACAAGCTCCTGGGCTGGTTCTTCTGGGGTTCAAGAACATCTGGAATCATGAATTCCACACCACCCCCCACCTCCTTTTATAGATGGATGTGGAGGCTTATACAGAATGGCCCATGGCCATTTCGAGAGCAGCAGTTGGAAAGTAGGAGGCCGCTTGCCAGGATTAATCTTGGCTTTACCTTCAGAGGTTTCTGGACCAGTGAGAGGAGCATTGTTACCATAGTTGGAAAGCTAGTGTAACATGTACTGGACTTCCCATCCCAAGTCCGTCCCTCTAATTTCCAGTTCTGCTCCCTAGGTTCAGTGCTATGACCCGGAGTCGAACACCTGGCTCCTGAGGGCCAACATTCCCATTGCGCGGCGCTGCATCACTGCCGTGGCCCTCAACAACCTCATCTATGTGTCTGGGGGCCTCACCAAGTCCATCTTCTGCTATGATCCCAGTGAGGACTACTGGATGAATGTCGTCCACACCTTCAGCAAGCAGGTACGGGCTGGAAGAGGGAACACGCTCCTCCCAGGGCAAAACATTCATTAGCCACAAGCTCTGCCTTGCAGAGAAACTGCAGAGAACTGCAACCGTAACATCCACGTTACTGAGAGGCTAGAGATGACAAATAGCTGACGGGCACATTTTATTTTGCTGCATGGTTAGAGGGACTTGGTGCAAATGCAGTACTTCAATTTCATATAAAAAATAGTCTCATGCCAGTTTCAGCATGTCCGCGGATCTGGCTCAGATTATGGCGTGAGGTACCGCAGGGAATCGGAGGCTTGCTGCTGATTGGCCGTCCCTGCTGTCAGTCACTGTGTTTGACTTTCTGCATTTCCCGCAGGAGAGCTGCGGAATGTCCGTGTGCAATGGGAAGATCTTCATCCTGGGAGGCCGCGGGGAGAATGGAGAGGCCTCGGACACTGTGCAGTGCTACGATCCCGCCACGGGGATCATCACGGGGGTAGCCGCCATGCCGCGCCCCATCTCGTACCACGGCTGTGTCACCATTCATCGCTACAACGACAAGTTCTCTCGCACATGAACGTGGGAGACCCAGAACAAAGACGCCCCGCCCCCTTCCGTCCCTCTCCCCAATCACCCTGCCCCTGGGAAGACAATCTGAGCCAATCACAGTGTAGCATTTTATAGCGCTTCAGTTCTACCCCCTGATCACAGGGCACAGAATTTGTTCCACTCATTTAGACAGAGAGCATCCATTATGGCACCAATTACGTCACTTCTTGTTTTGAAATCTGGTCAGTGGGTATGGCTGGTATCAAAGGCACATCTTAATATCAGTTTCTGAATTTCGATTTCGTAGTTTCCTGAAAGATTTTATCCAAACTGATTTTGATGTAGATCTAACATTTCTGATAGTTTAGAGAAAGTGAAACGAAACCTGAGGAAATTTATTTATACACGTCATGAGTCCTTCTCTGTTCTGCTTTTTAATATGGAGCGGATGTCTAGCCTTTGAAGACATTGTCTTACTGATTGAATATCTTCTGTAATAGCAGCACAGTCAGCATATATAACAGGAATATTATGGGTTGGCAGAAAACTAAGGAAATATGCGACCAAAGAAAGAATAGCCGTTTTGGTGTCATAATGGTAATAATCATAGTGTTTTAAAGGAAAAACCCCAAATTATGGCCGGTACCTCCTAGGATTGGCCCACCCCCACCGTTAAGCCAGCCTGCAGGAGCCCCTTGATCTCCGTTTTCTGCAGCTTTGTGATTTTATGCCATGTTATACATTGGAAACTACAGAACTCTAAATAGGACAAAATGCATAGGAAACCGACCCCCCCCATGCCAAACACGACAGATGCACACAATCTCTGTGTGTGTATGCCCTGTGATCACGGACCGCACGATCACTTGTCTTTTTAATTTTTTTTCCTAACATCTTTATAAATGTGATGTGCATTTTATACCCCTTTCTGGGACTGGTAGTCTCAGCTGTGTGACCATTGGTTTATTACTTTATGCATTATTTCATATGACTTTTTTTTTTATAGTTTTAGTCATATTTGTGCCTGTTGCTTATTTGTAAAGATACTTTTTGTTTTTTACTTCTGGGTTTCTTTTAGTGTGTGACTTCGTAGGAGAAACGGTGCGATTGAGTAGCGTTAGCTTGGGTCGTAGAGCTGCGCTTTGTAGCTGTTGAGTGTGCTCATGTGGCTGTTGCTTGTACTGATGTGTGAGGAAATGGGGGTGTTTTGTTATGCTTATTTTCAACACACAGAAGCTCAGGAGGAACAAGGAGCAGGATTGGTAGACCTTTCTGCAACAGAAAGGCATGATGGGTAATATTTTTTAAGCGAATGGATGCATGTCAGGGGTGAAGCAGGATCTCTGGATTCTCCATACCTCATGGAAAACCTGTGAAAGGCTCCTCTTTCTCTTATAAAGAGATACGAGTTCCAATCCACTTATTTTAGGCGCCACGGCTGTAGTGCCTTTCCGTTTTGGTAACAGGAGCTTCAGGGAACCGAGGAAACCTCCAGGTTGGGCGAGTGGAGTGAGTGGAAGCCCCACGTCGGTCTGGAAGCACCACCCTCAGCCGCGGGGGTGGAACCATGACCTGATTTTTTTGAATGACAGGGCTGTGTGAGAATTGATAAAATATTGAACCCTTGGTCAGTAGGTGTGGATTTCTCTTGACATCTGTCGTGTGGTTGTCCTGTGAATTAACATGGTTGGCAAGCTATATTTATAAGGATTCTCTCCCTAGCGTGATAGTGTGCCTTTTCTATGCATCATTTTGTTTGTTTTTGTCGTTTTTTTAACTGAGTAAGAGCCCCAATCATGCACTTTTTTCCTCTATATTTTTTAATTATCAAAATGTACATATTTAATTCTTGTTATTATTATTATTATTGTTATTATTATTGCAGCTGTATCAGTGTTCTTTATTGCATTACGCTATGCTTGTTAAGTATTTCCTGCTAGCTGAGTGGCTGCGAAACTCGTGAGTGTCATGGTTGAATATGGAGTATGTTTTTTGGCTCACTGATGACAGATGTGATTTTGACACCTGTGTTTTTGGGAAGCAGTGAGCTGGAATCAGGAGCTTTTAACTTGCATCAGGATGTGTCAGAAAGGCTGGCTTCACAGGAAAATCACAAGTGGGCTGTGGAGTGTTATGTCTCCATTGGCTAAGCCTTTGGGTTGATTAGTGTCCATTTCGTAAGTAATCATCAGTAATGCGGTCTTTTTGGTGTCCTCGACAAGTTTGACAGTGCTATAGAGATTTCTTTTCTGATTGCTACTTAATTATTGCATGTAACTGAGTGCCTTGGATCTTTTTCTCTTTATTTTTTGGCCTGAGTGGGTGGTAAAGTTTTAAGAAATTTCTGTCACGCATGAGGGAGAAGAGTTGTCATGTACTCGAATCCACCCATGATCCTCCTCCACCCTTCTGCTGTTTGCAGGGTAATGTGAAGATCCATTATCACTGTTACTCTTCTCGTGTTTTGGAGAGAGATTTCCAAAGAGTCCTATGTTTAATGGGGGAACGTAACCTGTCAGACAGTTATAGCCTTCAGTTTCCATCTACGAGTAATGCTGATTCTTTCTGTCTAAGATGATGTGTGACTTCCGTTTATATATTGTATGTGTGTGGTTGATTTTCATAACACTACCAGAAATATAGAGACATGTTGCGTATTTTGATTCTGTTATTATACATCAGAAAACAACCTTTTTAAGAATTGCATTGAAGTAATTATCTTATTGGATAATGTAAAATAATCCAAGGGAACAACTTAAGCTTTTCCCCAGAAAGGAATGCTGGCATGTAATTATGCAGGGGCAGTGAGGTTCTGGAATTTCAGTTAAGGTTCCACTATAGAACCTTTAAAGGCCCTGTTGATAGAACAGGCAAACTGTTACTAGCCAATCATGTTAGATAATGGGTCTGTAAAGAGCATAGTGGGGAAAATGGGTAATACACACATTGACATTCTGATGTAGATTCATTATCCTAGTTTTAACAAAGAACTGTTTCAATAGGTTAAAGCCAGAGGTGGCTATACAAAGCCTCGGTTTTTAAATAACTTTATACCTAAATATGCCAGTATGCAGTGGTTGAAATACTGTATGTATGCGGTAAACTTCCCCTTTCCGATCTTTCTGCCTTTTGGAGGACAAAAATCTTTGTATGAATATTTTTGACTTACCATTGATTTCTTTAATAAAGTTTTTTATACACATAAATACTCCTGTGACATTCTGTTTCTGTGCTTCTGTGAGCATTTCATCCACATGTCCCCAGCCACTTTCAACACAGGAGAATGGTTTAGGGGTTGGCATGTATACATTTGTCTAAGCATGTGCATGCACACGTATCTGTTTGCTGTATGGGGCCATGGATGAAGCTATGAGGATGACACTAAACTCAAGGTCTGCACATGGGTAAGGCTAGAAATGCTAGCCCCCGCACCCCAAGACTGCTTGGCATGGTCCAGACCTCCTGGACGATTCCTGGATTCCAGTCCCCTGGCCCCCCTCAAGGCCAGAAACGCATTGCTTGTTTAAAAAGGCATTCATGAATGTTCATTCATTAAACAGAACTGCTCAATCCAGTATTACTGAAAAACAACACAGCAGATAAAATGTGGTCTGATTTGCATCTTGGCCACATCGGACTGTAAAAACACTGAGTGAGCGTGACAATCGAAACGACTTGTCAAATTAACTGGAAGGTTTGTTGATTGTGTTTTGTTGAACAGGGTTCATACTCGTGAATCTTTGATATGGATCTCCTTTGTACAACAATGGGGCAGATAAACATCACAGGCATGTTAAGAGACATAAAGCATTGTGGCTCAGGAGTCTGGGGTTTGAATCCCAGATTGGAGTTTGCATGCCCTGGCATCTCAGGTGTGGATAGGTTCCAGGCCCCTATGCAACCCTTACTTGCATAAATGGTCAGAATTTTACTGGATAGATTGGAAACCCCTCCTCGGTGTGAATGATCCACCATGTGATTCAGATTAGGCCAGTACTGTTGCCACTACTTATCAAAGTGTGCATCAACAAGTACAATTAACATGAATGAAAGAAGAAGAAGAATAATTATACTTTATTGATCCCCTTGGGGAAATTGACTTTTCACCTCCCCCAACCTTGCTCTCCATGAAAGCAAGCTTG
>JAODKM010000026.1:216247-229512 GCA_026780845.1 Petrocephalus sullivani
TGTATGTGTGTTTCTCTCCATCCAGTGACTTGTTTCCCCCCCCCCCCGCCCCCATCTCCCGCCCCCATCTCCTGCCCCTTACTGACAGCCTGGCAAGAGAGATGCCTCAGTCCTGAACCACCCTGCCATCAAACGCTTCTTGGAGTCCCCCTCCCGCTCCTCGTCGCCCTTCAACCAGGGCTCCGAGACGCCTTCCCTGGTCCCCTCGGAGGCAGAGTCGCTGTCCCAGAATTCCCGGCAGGCTGAGGGTCCCGAGCGAGAAGAGACACCAAGACCAGAGCGGAGACCAGGCCGCAATGTGGGCAAGGTGATCTGA
The DNA here is from genome assembly GCA_026780845.1 of Petrocephalus sullivani. Classification (NCBI taxonomy): domain Eukaryota; kingdom Metazoa; phylum Chordata; class Actinopteri; order Osteoglossiformes; family Mormyridae; genus Petrocephalus; species Petrocephalus sullivani. Next base: position 216,564 of record JAODKM010000026.1, read on the forward strand.
GGGCAGCCTCCTCCCACGTGTTAACCTGCAGCTAGGATAAGAACCGCTTTGTTTATTTGTTTTTTTGTTCGCTTTCCTCGTGCAGGACAGTTTCGGTGTGCTGGCCCCTGCGGACGCAGAGCCACGGTTTACGTTCCATGCCTCCGGAGAGGACTCATCGCGCCTGTATGTGAAGAAGACCATCGTGGTTGGGAATGTGTCCAAGTGGGTGTCCCATCGTGCTCGCCAGTCCAGCACAATAGACATCATACACTGTAAGAGCAAGGGGAGAAGGCCGGGTGGTCGCCAGGGAAACCAGCGGAACTGGGTTGCCATGGGAATCCACAGCAAAGCACAGAGCGGCTGAAACGGCCTCAAGGACTTTCAGATAATTCTGTGCACTGACTGATGCCGGCTTAAAAACTTTTTCTTTTCCCTTCCGGCCTTTGCTCTTAGCTCCGGTTTTTCCTGACTCAGCCTCGGAGTGACAGAGGCTGGGGTGAACTTTAGAGAGGCGTACCAACTGAGGGAGCTCAGACTCGCTAATGTGGGCCGAGAGGTACAGATGCGGACATGTACTGGAATGGAGAACAGACAAAAAAAGAATAAAAATAAACTGTCGTACAGGGTGGGAACAGGATCATATAAAAATGCTTCAGACCACATGTATGCGCTTGAATCCAGAACTCTGTGATTTGAGTGAGGTGGGAATATTCTTAGATGTCACTTAACACAGTTATTTATTTTTGTGAAGACAAATGCAGGCAGTGGTTTAGAAGGCATTGAAAGTCAGGTTCGCAGGCCTGAGGCAGTGAGGTAGTCTTCACGTGCCAGTAAAGCCACCTCCAGCTGTGTGTGCACCTCACCCACACTCTCGTTTTCTCCATGAAGTCGACGTACCGGTACTTGCGCAGTGGGATGTTTTCACGTGTGTTAGAGAATTTAAGGCTTGACTGCTTCTCCCCTTAGAACCGAAAATAAAGAGAGGCTGCTTTGAATAGCTGTTAGGTGAAATTTGTTGAGTAGCCTCGGGGTTGGGTGACAGTGAAGTGCATACGCACACATGTGGATTCTTCTTTTTTTTAGGACAGCCTATTTGAATATCCAGGTTGTTGGGAGAGTGAGACATGCCCCATCGTGAATAATGATCAATACACTTTTTTATTGTCATGTGGTCTTAAATGATCAAGATCAAGGTCTGGATGAACAAAGGGGTTTGCCTGGAGTAGGCCAGGTGCTGAGCATGCCCAGTGCTGTCCTTTGTAGAGCCTGAGGTTGTTTTTGTTAACACTGAGCATGCCCAGTGATGCCTGTTATTGGAGTGGTTGTCGCTCTTAGTCCTGAGCATGTTCAGTGTTGTCCCCTCTACCTCGTGTTTTTTTTAATTTTTTTAATTTTTTTATTTTTTACACAGTTGCTGCTGTTGTTATCGTTAAATCCAAGTGTGCGTGTCCCAGGTTTGTTTGATGATCCTTCCTTTTGCTTTGCCTTCGGATGTTTGTGAAGCAACGGTCTCATGTATGATTGGCTGAAAAAAGACCCCCTCCCCAGAGCTGCCATACACCTGTCAGCCTGGCATTTAGCACCTGATATCATGCCCCAATGACAGACTTGCATACATAAAAGGAAAATCCAAGGGCTTTGTCTTGGCTGGGATAGTCATTACCGGTTTATCTGTCCTCCCCCATCCCCTCCCTCAGGTACATCCCCCCAGACAAAAGAGAGGAAAACGACCAGTCCACACACAAATGGATGGTGTACGTCAGAGGTTCCCGGAGAGAGCCCAGCATTGACCACTTTGTCAAGAAGGTCTGGTTCTTCTTGCACCCCAGTTACAAGCCCAACGACCTGGTGGAGGTCAGGTGTGTGCATACGTCTGCCAGTACTCGCTAAAATCCCCCCCGCGCCAACCCACCAATAACGCGGTAATTGTCTGATGCTCCTGTTTACACCAACTGTGCTCCTGTTAGTTGGACAGATGCCCGGCGCCATTCGGCTAAGGATCCGTGGATGTTTAGGGAAAAGGCCCTCCCTTCAATGAGGTCGGGGACGGGTGGGTGGGACAACCAGGCGTGTCCAAAGCTGTTTTGCCCGGGAGATGTTCATGTTTTTACAGACAGGCACATCTTGTAGTTTCTAGTATTTTGATGTCAGCTTCAGTGTCCTCCATTAGAAGCTGGAGGTATGTTTAAAGAAGATCTATTTGGCTTTAGCGATTTACAGCAAGTGGAAAGTCCACTCTGGTGCTCCCCCCACCGCACTGGACCTCCTGGAAAGCAGTCCTAATGACAGATAATGTCTTAATGGGTTGTATGACCTTTTCAGAAGTTTTAAGCATTAAACCGCTTTCCCCACATAGCTCCGGCTAATGTTTACGATTTAAATTCGAAGCACTTTGTGTCGTAATTGGGGGCAGAATGTGACATTCTTGCATGGAGTTTTCTTTACATTTTCAGCCCCCCCTCCCCCAACCCAGGATATGCACACACACACACACACACACACCTCGTTCTGTGACCTCACATGGAGCTTCCCCTGTGTTCCAGCGAGCCCCCGTTCCACCTGACCCGCCGGGGCTGGGGGGAATTCCCTGTCCGCGTGCAGATCCATTTCAAAGACACCCGGAACAAACGTGTGGATATCATCCACCACCTGAAGGTCTGCGTTCCTCCTGCTCCTGACACATTCACCTGGGGGTTCCCGTTCCCATGCTCCCCATGTTCCTCAGACCTGAAGCGGCTGGGCGCCATGTTCTGTGCCGGGTTCTGCTGTGGGGAACGTGAGAGTCTCGCTTTTCCTCCCTTTGCAGCTTGACAGGACATACACAGGCCTGCAGACACTGGGGGCTGAGACGGTAAGACTAGTTACTATCTACATATCTACTTTGGCATATATGTTTTTAACTGGTCACTGTCTGTAACTAATCTTCAAATTTAACTGTTCTTTCCCCGGTGTTTTTTTTCTTTTGCCAGATTGTATTTAAAAAAAATAATTCTGAAGTCGTGGAGACAGTTTGGCAGGTCACATGGCTTTGTCTCAGTTTGTCATTGGATAGAAATAGAAAAAACAGGAGAGCTGATTGGTCTAGCTGTCTGTCTAAGACTGATGGTGTCATGCTGATGGTGAAGTCGACTGAATCCTCTTCTCTTATCTGTCCGTCTCGCAGGTGGTGGATGTGGAGCTGCACCGGAACAGCCTGGGGGAGGACCTCACTTCCTTCCCCTGCTCTTCCTCCTCGTCGTCTTCCTCCTCATCTTCCTCCCAGCAGGCTGTCGCCGCCCACCTCGCTTCTTCCACCCCCCAGGCTCCCCTCCCAGCGTCGGGGCGCCCGGCCTCCCCAGGGTCGCTTTCCCAGGACCCTCACACTGTCACGGAGAAAGGTCAGCTGTCCCTCTGGCACACCTGCGCGTTTGTGTCTGCCCGTATTCTCCCCAGTCAGGTTCAGGGCAGTTCTCCAGTTCCATTGAGATCTTCTCTAGTGCGTCTGCAGGACGTGCTTGTGAACCATGTAAGAGACCATCTGCATCTTGAAAGAGTGTCTTCTGGGAACTCAGTATGTGTGTGTGTGTGTGTGTGTGTGTGTGTATATATATATATATATATATATATATATATATATATAGACACAGTATATTGGCCTTGTTGCATAAAGGATGGTGCCTTTTCTGCTTACATTGGAGTCGGGGGAGGTAAATAAATGCTAGGGTTCTCTGGGTGATGGGGCCTCCTCCTAGGATGCGACAGTGGTGCAGTGTCCCAACTGGCCATGTCTGACCCGCCTTTTCTCACCTGCAGGTCTTCCCATCAAGAGCGAGGCTGGCCGCTCGAGCAGCTATGGCCTGCTCTCCTCTGAACGCACCCCGTCCCGCCCCAAGGTGCTGGAGAAGATCACTCTAGGCTCCCACAACAACTCCGCCTTTCAGCCAATCACGGCCAGCTGCAAGATCGTGCCTCAGGGACAGGTGCCCAGTCCCGCCGAATCTCCCGGGAAGTCATTCCAGCCAATCACCATGAGCTGCAAGATCGTGTCAGGTACGTCACTGTGGGCATGGGGCTCCGGCAGTGATTACAGTGCCACATCTGAAGTGTTTCCCTTCAAATTGCAGGGATATTTTTCTGGTGTGCATTTCACATCTTCAGATTTAAAATTCAGATTCAGTCTTCAGATTTAAAATTTATGTCTCCGTTTCTGTCTGTGATGGATTACCACAAATGTTCCACAAGACATATAAATAGTCCTTGGTCTGATTAGACTTATTTTGAAGGCTGCCACTTGAGTATGTTATCTGGGGCTGGAGTGCTGCGGCTTTTCCCGGTGGGCCTCGTGCCCACATCTTTGGCAGTTACCGGGTGTTTGTGCGATTCCCGCCACTGTCCCACAGGCTCTCCCATCTCCACGCCAAGCCACTCGCCCCTCCCCCGCACCCCGACCTCCACGCCCGTGCACATGAAGCAGGGGTCGTCCGTCATCAACAACCCGTACATCATCGTGGACAAGCCCGGTCAAGTCGCCGGCATGGGTTCCCCCAGCGCTGCCGTCTCCGCAGGTGCGCCGCTGCCCCCTGCTGGCCCAGCAGAGCGGTAGCCAAGCAGTGTTGCGCGATTAAACTTAAGGAATGAGTCATTTCCCAGATATTTCAGTGCATTCAGCTGTTAAATGAAATGAGTGTGCTTGTCAGTTTGATCGAGACTGTAAATCGCGGGGGGTGGACCGGGTGCATATCGCATCCCCACCTCATTTACCCTGACTCTGCTGTGCCTGAGTCTGGACTGAGCGCCTCCTGTTAACCGGCAGCCTGCCTGTAACCGTTCTGTCCTTGGGAATGCGCTCCTGGTGTGCGTGAGAAAGCGGTGCGCAGCACAGCCACAGCGGCCCACCGTGAGCTCGGACTTTATTTTCCAGGCAGTCCGACGGGCAAGCAGACGTCTGCGGCTCAGGCGTCCCAGGGTGCCCACTCCCCGGCCCCGAAGGTGCATGCTGGGAGCTTCCTGTCCTCCGCGGTGAAGGTAAACGAGTCATTTCCCGGCTGGTTCAGCAGCCCTGCTTCCTGATCAGAGCAGTGTAGCCCCGGGGGAATGCGCTTGTTTGCTCATGATCTTCTCCACCCTGCTCACGATTGCCCCACCTTCACATGCACATGCCGTGCCCGTGTTTCTTCCCGCTGGGTCTCTACAGCCCCCCCCCACCTGAATCCGGTCAAGGGGAGCACCTCCCTGTTCCAGCGTTTCTGGGTTAAGGGCCCCCCCCCAGCAGGCTGCAGTATTAATAATCCTGAGCTGCCTTTCCATAGTACGTTGCTTTTAATGACCACTGAACCCTTAACTGGCCGTGCTTCGGTTTTGAAAACACCACAGGCCATAACGGGGTTTTTTCCCAGAATATCTCAATGGACATTCATATAACTTATAAGACATGTCCATCCGTCCATTTTCTGCAAGCACTTACCCCGTTCAGGGTGGCAGGGGCATCCAGAACCTGCCCCGGAGGCTACGGGTACGAGACAGGGAACAACTCAAGGGACGGCCACCCGTCACACTCACTCGCAGGGGCGATTCTAGCTTGTATGCGCCCAGGGTGAACACAAACCCCAACGAAAAAGGGCAACCAGCATTTTTAAAGATATTTAAATGAGTAAAATATAGCAATAAATTACAAAGGCTAGAAAAAATAGTATACAAATAAAAATAAATTACGGAAATCAAACATAAATAAATTGCACATATACACTTACAGTATAAAGTTATTCTTATACTTATATATTCTTATCATCAGTTAAAGTGAAGGTGATTAATTGTCATTGTTAACACACTGCAACAAAATGTGTTCTCTGTGTTTCACCCATATGTGACATAGCAACGGGCAGCTAATTTAACAACCAGGGAGCAGTACCTTGCTCACACTACCCATGACAACACGCAATGCAAAAGCCATTGCAGAGACTCAGTGACGGGAAGCAACAGGTCAAACCACTGCACCACAATGCTACTGCAAGCTTGGAGGCTGCAGGCATGTGAGACAAGGCAGGAGATACGGAATGAACAGACTTCATATCCACTTTACCAAAGGCAAAGATCCAATCACCAACCCTAGAGGTGTCAAGTCACAATGCTACCCACTGGGCTACTGTGTGGACCGAAGAAATGCTAAGTGCTAATTACAATTCTTGAACCAGACAAACGCAAAGCACTAATTACATGCTTGAACTATACAAAACTATTGAAATTGCAACATTACAATGACCCATTATGCAGCTGAAAAGTAACCTGTATCGACATTGTTTGCTGTCCGGGGGCTATCTGGCTATCAGGTCAGGTTGCTCCACCGTAATAGTTCACACCTCCTCCTCAAAAACAAGTTAATGAATGTCTTCTGTTTCTCTGGCTATTGCAGATATACCACCCAATGATATATGTGTGCGCTCATCACATGTACAGAAAAATACTATTTGCTTTAATCACGTATGGGCATATGCAAAGACAGCATACGGCTGCATGGTAAGCACACAGATAGTCTTACACCTGAATTGCATCAGCGTTTGACTGGCGCGTTGCCAGTGGAATTGTATCCTCCAGATTGGCACAGTAGATAAGTGGTTGGAGAAATACATCTGATGGGGCACATACTTTATATCTCTTACGTTATGCAGTCCAAAAGGCACAGACAGTTTCATGCCAGGAACAGAAACATTCTGGTATCATAATATTATTTTCCATTGAGAATCGCTGCAGAAAATATTAATCCTCCGACTGGGGGTGCAGGAAGAGGCTGGAGGGGTTTGGACAGTGAGCCATAAAACCAAGTGTAGTTTTCTGCAGAGGTTTGAAATGAATTTGACTGCTAAACAAAACATGAATTCAGTTACTAAACACCCCTTACATCTAGTAAAACGTAACCTAATTAGGCTGGCTTGATAACATCACACCTAATATTTGATCTGCATTTTAGAGCTTCTGCACTTGTGATAACAATGTTCCTTGATGAAAACACTGAAGACAAAGGCAGGGCTGGTCAATCCTACTGGCAACATACAGTACCGTTGAAAAGTTTGGGGTCACTTACAATTTTCCTTTTTTTCCTGAAAATAAATAGATCTGAAATACAGTGTAGACATTTTTTGTGTTGTTAATGGCTATTGTAGCTCATTTTAGTGTACTATGTACATTGGTGTACAGAGGCCCACTATCAATGCACTGCCAACCATCAGAGCTGTGTTTTAGTGGCACGTTGTGTTAATCTACGTTTATCATTTTAAAAGGCAAATTTGATCATTATAAATCCCTTTTGAAATAATGATGGCACAACGGAATATGATTGTGCAATGAAACTGGCCTTTTTTAGGTTAGTTCAGTATCTGGAGCTTCAGCAGTTGGGTTCATTGCAGTTGTGGGTTCCACTGAAGATGCAGAAACCGAGAACTTTCTTCTAGAACTCATCAGTCTAGTTTAACCTTTAACCAAGGCCAGTCCTGGCCAATATGGCGTTGGAGGCAAAAATGAAAGTTGTACATCGGCGCTCCCTCTGAATTTGGCACACTTGGCAGACACCTACACTACGGTTCAAAAGTTTGAGGTCACGTAATAATTTCCCATGGAATAGTCTATGTGAAGTGATGGTTGTGTCCCAAATCAGGGGTTGCAGTCCTCTAAGGCTGCATTCGAAGACTGAATGTGTCACATTGGTGCACCAAGGCTGTCCCATTTCGAAGGTTCCTGCAATGCAGCCTAGAAATGCGTGTTTTGTTGGAAAATTTGCTACATGAAAAGCACTGAGGGTACTTTGCTTGTCTCAAATTGAAAATCTCACGCCAGCCAGCCAACCAAAACTGGCATCCCTGGAACCTATCCCAAGATTCATTGCATGGGTTTTTAGAAGGACGCGGCCTGCAAAGGCAAAGCCAAGAGCATCCTATGAAGGATGCAACCCCAAAGCTTTGCCTCTGAAAAGATAGAGGTGGCGCTGGTTTTCACTAACATTCACATGTCACTGACATGAAACAAGGCTGTGGTAGAGTACAGCAACAAATACAGAAAGTAATTCTGCATAATGAGAGCAGTATGAAGGGGAAATCCTTAGATGTGTTAGGTACAGCGTGAGGCTGAAGGAAGTGGTGAAAAATAATCTGCTGCCGGCATTCAGGGAAATTGAAGACCGACCACAAACCAGAGCGAAACGGAATTTAGAAATGAGCAGGCCTTGGATACAATTTGCACATTTCTTTAAAGCATTCACAGTCGGTTCACAGTCCCAGCAGTGCAGCAATGTACCGTCGCATTACGCAGGTGCTGCTGTCCACAAGGATGCATAATTTTATATATTCTTTCCCCTCAAGGCATTTCCCTCCTAGCCGAATTCCTTCTACAAGTTGAGATTTGTCTGTGGTCCCACCGCAACACAGAAAGGAGGAGCGTAGAGCAAGAGTTTCCCACCAAAGCTGAAGCTCCTTCTTCATTCACACTTTGCCCAGCCTTTAACTTCCCAAAGCTTGTAGGAAACATCTCATGCTGGCCTCGTAAAGTTGCCAGCTTATGCATCAACCTCGGCAGATTCATCACATCTCCGCTGGGCTTCGAACAAGGCCCTTAACCCCCCCTAAATGCACCAGGGCCATGAGATAAGATGAGAGTTTCACTTTCAGATGGATATTCAGTATGACTGTTTATGTCCCAAAGGACAGCAAGATGGGATCTTCAAAAAGAAACCATTCGAGAAATTCTAAAAAAGGCCTAATGACACTGACACCAGCGAGCTGCTTGTTGGAGAAGTTGTGCAATACTGCAGGTTTCATTTTCAGCATACAACCCCACAGTACATGTTTTTGTGCAGTGTAACACCGCGTGCCTGTCAGAGAAATGGGAAGGGTGTGGATGTTTAATGAAAGGGAGGAGGCCAGGAGGCGACCTCCCAACTATCATGCACTGTATAACACACAGTATAATACACTCTATAATGAACTGTATAAAGCAGTGTGTGTTGCGCTGCATAATGCACTGTGTGTGTGTTAGGAGATAGAAAGACTAGAAGCAATGGTTGGGCCTGCAGTACACATACAATCATGGGGGGCAAATTACAGGCTAGCCCATCAAAGAGTAAACCCATCAAAAACATGTAGAGGACCTGTCATGACCCTCCCCATCCAGTCACTCTATGTAATGTGTGATGTACCACAATGACATTACAGTATAAGATGCCTTCCTCGGGGTGATGTGTGCGTTAGACCTCTGCGCCTGTGATCCAAAGAACACTGGTTCACATACAGTGTAGTTGCATTACCACTGAACCCAAAGATCCTCTGGATAAAATGTCTTAAAGAAAATCAAAACGGGTCATTCGAAAACTTTGGAATTTATTTGAATTTTTGCTCCTGCTCAGCTCCCAAAAAACAGGGACCGTCTGTGGGTCCCCGAGGACTGGATTGGGAAATTGTGCTTTAAGCTATGACAATGAGTGTTGTAATAATACCCAGAGAAGTGCCTTCCTAAACAAGCAGTAAGCCACCTTCCTAAACTGAACAACATGGCTCTAGAGACAGTGGCCCAGCCTCTCTAGAATTCACCAAAACACCACTAGAGGTCAGTAATTTCTTATACATGCTCTGCACATGGGTTTTAAGCATATTCAAGTTGAGATAGACATGCCACCTCATCAGACATTAGCCATAACCTGTTGAATAAACTGAAATCTTCCAACCCATGCATTAAAACCCATGCACCCCTGCTGCAATGGGTACCAACCCATTACAGCAGATGCTTTAAAAAAAAACAATAATAATCCTCCATGTTCTGTACCCTTTTGTCCTTTGCAGGGTCAAAGTGGGCCAGAGCCAATCACAGAGGTATCATACAGGTATCGCCCAGGATGGTGCACCAACCTAATTGCAGGACACACTCACACTATGAGGGGAAACTCCACATACTTGAAGCCATGGAAAAGAATTGAACCCTGGTCCCATAGGTGTGAGGTAACAGTGCTAACCAATGGCCCACATGGCTGACATAGAAAAGGGTTTTAATTTTTTGACATTTTGACATATTATATATTGCAAGTCATTGTCATGCTAGACGGTTTAGCACAGGGATGCCCAATCTTATCCGCAAAGGGCCGGTGTGTATGCGGGTTTTCACTGAAACTCCCTAATTAGATCACTAATTAGAGGACTGATTGGCCAAAGAGTCCTCACACCTGGGTTCGAACAGCTGATCTAAAGGTTATCCCGAAAACCTGCATACACAGCGGCCCTTTGCGGGTAAGATTGGGCACCCCTGGTTTAGCAGAATGCTGGTGGTCATGTCATGTGAATGTTTTCGGCAGGCCTTAACAGGATGCTCAGGATCTTAAAAATCCCCAGGAAGGAGGAAATCAACCATAGAAAGCAGAAAAAGAAAGGAAGTGAGTAGATACTGATGTCCACAGGACTAAACACAGACAATCATCCGAAACAAAGCAGACACAGACCTGAGCCGAAAGGATGATGTCCTTTAAGATAACTGAAAATACTGGCCCAGTTATGCGCCATATGTGTACTCTGTAGACGAAGCACTCCTGGCTGACCTGTGAGTTTGTCGGTGCGGTTTTACGGCAAAAACCGAAAGCTGAGCAACAAGCAGTGCATTAACCCGCCTATACGATGGTTACTGCACATTTGGCTTACACGTCTGTACTTAAGGACATTATTTTTACTTTCTTGGGAAAACGATTAAACATTATTTAATTGCATTCTGGAATTTTAAGTAATTTTAATTAGAATTAGATATCATAATAGTGCATTTATTTCCTATTGGGTTCCCCTGGCTGACACTACATGTGCAGTTATAGAAAACGAATCAGCACCCTTCTGACCAATTCAACAGAGCTGTTGTATAATGTAAAATGTATAATAACTTTCCAAACATAACAGGATATGGGGCCTGTTGAGCTCTACAGACTGCATGGCAAGAGGGTAAAACAGACACAGCATTTGTGTGATTCTGCCAAACAGCCGCTTGTGAGAAAGTTTATTATTAGTTTTATGCATGTGTGAAAAAAGGCGAGTAGCCATGAAATGACATGTTTGAACCCCCCCCGGGGATTTTTTTGTTATTGCTCAGGCAATAGCCAGAAACCAAAATGACAAGTTTAAACCCCCACAGCCCTCCAGTCTTCAAAATCTATGGAGAAGGACGCCCTCCACCCCCTTAGTTGGAAAAATTTATAGAGGGACCCCCAAGCCCCCTGAAATTTCCAGAGGGGGACCCAAAATTTGCTGAAATTGCCAGACCCAACACAAGACAAATTCCACCAAATGTATACATATCGTTCAGAAAAATATAGCATATAATTCATAAATATCTGTCCACGGTGCATTTGCATAGATTAACTTCAGGGTTTATATGCTTGTCTTGCTAATCAATGAAACCAGTGTTAGACATGTTAGCCTCAGCTTGAATAAAACTGCAGGCAGAAAGGGCCCCAAGAACGTGGCTTGAATTCACAGTGACCCAAATAAGGTCTGAGGTCCGACCTTGTTTAAACACACTTGCCATGCGGGCTGACGGGTGACCGTAACGTAGTGCTCGTGATGGAGAACGCAGCACTCAAAGGGTCAAGAAAGCAAGAAAACCGTGGAAAGGCAGCATCTAAAATTAAACAGTCACATCAAAAAGACACCTTGTGCATTTCTCCGCCCATGCGCTGTGCCGTTATAAACACAGATAGCCAGATCATTTGTACCTTCCCTCCTAAGAGGCCTGAAAACTCCTTCTTTACAATGAGCCAAAATCAATGGTCGTTCATAGCCTTCAAAGCCGAACCAAAAACTTACATGGTTTGATACAGACCCCACTGCAGGGGCCTCCAGGAAGTCTTTGTGACCATGGAGTCTCACGTTTCCCGCGGTAACTTTAAACTCATCAGCGCCTTTAATTTTGCATCTTTAATAATGGATCCGAAAGCGTTCCTAAGAGGAAGAAGTCTGTGATAATTCTGGCACTAAAGGTGGAATTGTGATTTTGAAAATAGAATCACATTATGTGTACTGTCAAGTACAGATCATATTGTACTGGACAATATACGTACACTCTGTGTACAGGTGAAACTTTATACATACAGGGTCTCACCTTAAATGGGTTATATATAAAAAGTAATTGATAGGAAATAAAGCAATTTAATGTGCAAAGTGTACAGTACAGTAGTTTGCTTAGAAATTTGAATTTTTATGTTCATTTTTATGTTCATTTATGTATCATTCTGTAGCAGACTGTAACAGGATGAGTTTAGGGGGTCCACGTGTTATTTGTGAATATTCACATTTGTGGGCATCTTTTGCTCTTAGCCCTCACAAATTTGAAGGGGGAGCTATATATGGACAATCATCCTGTATTGTAAAAAGAAAATGCTCGCAAATTTTAGCATGGGAAACCCCCCATATATAATATTAATAATGTGAACGTACTGTCTGGGATGTTTGGTATTTCTTCAGATTAAAAATGGCAATGCTAGCGGGGGCGCAGGTGAGGTTTTGTCAGGGGGCCCAGAATTTCCACATACACACCTCAAACAAATACCAACGGAAAGACTGCTCTTACGATCAGATGGTCACACAAAAAGACCCCCCCTGTTTAAACTCCCACACACTATAGGCTGCTCTGCACAAAAACAGGAAATGCTGCCTACATCAAACACACAGGTTTCTATCTCTAGTATTATGCCAGTATTGACTAAGAGTTCACTTCGGTGCTTACTAGGGCTGCACAATTATGGCCAAAATGATAATCACGATTATTTTTATCCATATTGTGATCACGATTATTAATTACGATTATTCATTATTTTATATAAGATATTTTTAGTGCACTTTTTATTTTAACCCTCTGGAGTCTGAGGCCTCTCGGCCAGTTTCAGGGTAGTCAGACATGCTTTAACATTTTCAAATATTTCACCATCTAAAAAACATTTATCAAGAAGTGCTGCAGATACTTTTATTCAGCACAAACT
>JAODKM010000026.1:245857-257028 GCA_026780845.1 Petrocephalus sullivani
AAGCCTCTTACACCTAGCACTTTCCCTGGCCTCTTATCATTCCAATTTGCTGCTGCCAATAACTGGAATTCATTGCAAAAATCTTTAAAACTACTAGACAAATGTATCGGCCATGGCTTTCAATGGCATACTTATGGACATTTTTATGACACTTGTAAATGTTTTAATTCTGCTTAATTAATTAATTAGTTAATTTTGTTATTCGGTATCGTCTTGTTTGCACAAGTGCTTTCTGGCACTTGCCAGGCTGTCATTGTAAATAAGAATTTGTATAAAGGTTAAAGAAGAAAAAGATTCTCATGTTAGGCCCGTTTGCCGGGGTGCCTTCATCAAACTGACTCCTGCTGTGCTCCGCATTTGCATTATATGTTAGGGTGCACTGCGCCAAACTGCTCTTAGCTAACGGCTGTCATATAGCTCATGGAAGCAGAATATCTGGTGGATTGTGACACTCTTTGTAGAGAGGAGGCCCAGACTGCATCACTGGTCCCTTGGAATGGTTAAAAGATGCACACTGAATTAGCAAATAGTCCTGAGCCTTCGTCCTGAGGGAGGCACTGACATCTGCCAGGTGCTGTGGGGCTTGTTCCAGGTTAAATGGAGCTGGCACAAGCTGGAAGGCAAGGTGACACCTCAAAGTATGTTCCCCGGTCAACCCCCTGTCTGTGATCCCCCCTCCACCAGCCCTGATCACAGCTGTGTCACAGGGCTTAGGTGCCAAGCTGCAGATCTGGGAGTCATGTACTTGTTAAATCCTTGGTACACTCTCAATGTGATGTGGGCAAACGTGTTTACTATCTTGTAATATTTACTAAATTATTACAGTCCACAGTCCTGTACTGGATAAGTGGTTGGAGGACAGATGGATGGGTGGATGAATTCACTAATGTTCTCAGCAAATGCACCTTGTAGATCTCAATAGCATGGCCGATGCCGTTGCATATACTTCTGTTGAAAATGATAAATCATGTGACCCTGGTGATGCTGAATCGGACCTCGGCGGAGCTACCCGGGGCTCTCACCTCTGCCCTGGTCCCGAGGATGAGGTCCGGCCCGTCAGCCAGGTCGCCTCGTGAGGCTCCGATGGTCTCCACATGGAGCACCTCCATCTGCCTTGAGGAGTCCGCGCTGAAGGCTGCCCGGTAGCTGGTCTCGGGTGCGAGGTCGGCTGTGCTGAGAGTGGGCTTCTTACGGACCTGTTTGGACGGCTTTGCTCCAGGCCAGGGCCGATACTCATGCCTTGGAGGAAGATGAAGGGAAAATAGCCCGTAAGATGATGAAGCAGTTTTCCTTCAAAGGTACAACGGCATGGCCACTTGGGGGTTGATGCAATCTCTATGGCACAGTTACATGACTATCAAGCTAACTGCTGGTTTTATCTATTATAAATATTATTATATGTATTATATAGCAGTTAATATGGCCAGCAAGCAGCTAAGGTAGATTATTCTCCACACGGTCAGAAAAGGTGTGAGATGAAACTAAGATTATACCCCTGTCCTTATTTCCATTTCTCAATAGTTGTCATCCATTAGGTCACCCCATCCGTGACGTCGCTGCGCAAATCCTTCCCGTTTGATGTGTTCCCATAAGAGAGCAGGCTCGTTGCCTTCATTGTAAACGGGAGGGGACAAAAAGGGTCTTGAACAAAATAGCATTTATTACTGCAAGATAGCTGTACCAGACGCTGCAGGGCTCAATTAACTGCAAGCGCCGCGGACTGAGGAGGAGGGAAAAAACCGGCAGAAATAAATTTCTCCGGGCCGGAAAGCCAATCATTGGAAAGATAATTAGTAACGATCTGGCACAAATTATCCAGCGGGGTAATGAAGTCCGGCGTTTGTGGGGGGGATTCAGCGCGACCGCGTTTGGGGAGGGTGCCGAAAAACTGCGCGCAAAGGGTTATATCAGGTGATCGTCTATTTATAACTCGTACAGATTCTCCCCTGCTTACTAATATTAAAAAAAACCTGCTTCCGGCGACCAACTAAATATACTGTTCGCTGAAAATCTGGGTTATACGTTATAATTCAGCTATATTTTAAACCGGGTGCTCAGAAGTGCTGCGTTATAATGGGCAGCTTGTTGCGTCCTTCCAGTCCGGGTTTCCTGAGCCCCTGCAAGCGGGCGAGCTGATTAATTTGCGATATTAAAAACGCGCAAGTCTGGGAACAGGGCACGCACCAAAGGAAACATTTATGCATCATAAATTTAAGTGAAAATATTTTTATTAAAGATAAAAGTATGTTCGAAATAGCCTGTGGTGATGTGAATACAAGTATATACTAAAATATAACGGAGTTTAGTTATTAAATGTAGTAATGTGGATCTTATTCTTATCCAAAGTACTCCAAAGGTAAGGCATTCTGCTGCGGACAAAGTTGCCGGAGCGCTGCGCTCTGCTGGCGGTACCGGCGCACCGATGCGCCCTGGTTCTCCGGTGCTGAAGGAACAGCTCCCGCGGCCACGTACCTGTACGAGCTCGCTTTGGCCGTCCCCGGTGACCGATCGCCCCGTTTCTGCTTACTTCGCTCCTCACTATCGCTTTTCTGCTGGTTCGCATTTTTTGGACTATCCAAAAGGGAGTCTTCTTTATTACCGTTGCTAATCCAGGGAAAGCTCTCCTTTTTAGGAATGGGCCAGGGCTTGAAATCTTGTTTGTACTGAGTGACACTCTGAAAAGGCACGTCGGGGGGACGGTAGTCCTCTCGGGGCTTGTAGCTCGGTTCCTTCCGTCCCCGCAATGATCTCCTGCTGCCCGCCTCCGCAGCTGCAGGTGATGCTCTCTGGTCCGGAGCGGACGGTCCGGATCTCTGCGTCCGGTCCGGCGGTACGTGCTTGGCTACCGATCTCACCTCCTGCTCCGCGATCTCAGAGTAGTTCTGGATAGTGAGCGGCACCGAGAGGTCGGATTTGTCGAACTGGTTCCAGAACCGAGCCAGGCAACACACCCTACTGATGCACGGCCAAGCCATTTTATTTATTTATTCTTTGTGTTAAAAATCAACGAAAAGAAAAAGAAAAAAAAAATAAAGCAAAGGGGCGATTTTAAAGGCGTTACATGCAGAAAAAGCGACGCATGGCGATTAGCGGGGAGCGGAGCCGGCGCGCCGTCCCCGTGGCCGAGTGCCGGAATGCCGGGCTCCGCCGGAACTCTGTCAGTACACGTCTACCTCACGTGGGGCGGAGGATCCAGCCCGATGCGGAGCGAATTACACCGCGACCGGGGCGCCAGCGTTATTTAACATCACGTGTGCTAAAACATCTGGGGGGGATGCAGATGCATCAGCCGCGCAATAGTTCGGATGCACGTTATACGTGTAGAAATTAGCTTTTTTACTGAACTTTTTGTTAAATGTTACAACGTCATTCACTACCCCCGGCCACTATACCCTCACCCACAACAGGCTGCTCCCCCTCAAGTTTTCCAGATAGCAAAAATAAAAATAAAAAGAAATCTTATCAGAATATTCATTTGGGACAAAACGCAAGGGAATACATTATTGAACCCTTACGGTATTGCGCGATTAACTATTCCTGTCGTAAAAGTAACAGTCCATTCACTTTGTCGCTACCACTTGAATATTATAAAAATAAATGGAAAAGTGATACTTTTTGCTATTTTCGGCCACTGGTGATAACGGGGAATGGAGAATGGGAGTAAAATTATCGACCAAACAGCCGTTACGTGACTAGAAAACAGTATCATTACAGCAGCCGGGGAATTATGAAACATTTTAATTCTGTATTCAAGGGGATGGCCCCCGATTCCTTTCTGCTGTGCGCAAAAGTTCTGACCAAAAATAGGTCACAGCGTTTGCTTCAGACCTGTAGAGGGGTAAAGCAGAACTTAGCTTTTCTCCGACTTTTTGCAGGCGGTCTTTTATTATAGAGGAATTCTACCAAATATGCAATTCATATTATCGATTGCCAGTTTTCTTATCTAATACAGTGTTTATCCAGAGAAAACTGTAGGCATTTAACTAGACCTAGTCGTCTGTTAAAAAAAAAACAAAGAAACGCGCGAAATATACATTTTCTCTCTGATTTGTGAAGCATATTTAGGGCATAGGGAGAGAAAAAAATTATGCAGGCTGAAAAGGTTGCTGTTTTCCGAAAGAAATGACAAAAACTGGCACACGCAATCCTGATGTGCATCTGCCGATAGTTCAAATATTTACAACAAATGCACAGTATACGTAATAAAACATAATTAATATTATTGAATTAATATTTCATAAATATTTACTTATCCTTGTGACTCTGTTGTCTACTGGATGAGTAGCTGAAATAAGTGTGTATTTCCTAATTACCATTACTTATTCTGATACTCAATTCAATTCAGTTTATTTTTATATAGCACCCTTCACAACAGAGTTGTCCCAGGGCGCTGTACATGGGTGTGTTAGAATACATTGCTATATGCAAGACAAAACAAAATGGAACAGAGAAAATTAAGTACATGGAATGAAAGAAAGAAAGAAAAAAAAGAAGAATGAAAGCCAATTGACAACGGAGGAGAGGAACCAAAACTCCCAAGCAGGGAGAAAAAAAACCTCTGGGGGTCCAAGGTCAGCTGGCTGCCCAACCCCCCTGGGCATGCTAGCATTGCAGTAAATGAAAGAGTGAGCATGCTCGCTCAGAGTGGCGCAAGCCAGAGTCCAACAATAAATACATCAGTCCTCCATGCCAGCCCTTGAAGGCTGCCCCGACGATGTATCTACGTATCCATGACGTCACCCCATTCTTGGGACTGGACTAGGACTCCAGCTCAGATGGTGCCCACCCCAGGCACCATCCGGGCATGTGGGAAGGCAAATGGCATTGATGGTCTGAACCCACAATGACACGCTGATGGACTGGTGTAATTGGCAAGACATGGCATGTACAGCAACACCAGCGGCCATAGTTACGTTGTGTTATGTTTGGTAAGCTAAACTGAAGTAATAGGTCTTCAGACGGGATTTAAAGACTGAAACTGATTCGGCATCCCGAACAAAGGCTGGCAAACTATTCCACAATATGGGGGCCCTGTAGCAGAATTCTCTACCGCTAACTGTCACTTTACTTATACGTGGCACAACAAGGAGACCTGCATTCTGTGACCTAAGTGCACGATATGGCTTGTAGGCTTGGAGTAATACAGTTAGGTAGGTAGGTGCTAGACCTTTAAGTGCCTTATATGCAAGTAGGAGAACTTTGAAATCCGTTCTGTACCTTACAGGAAGCCAATGCAGGGAGCTTAGAGCAGGGGTTATGTGATCAAACTTCCTGCTCCTGGTCACAATATGAGCTGCTGCATTTTTAATACGTTGCAAGGTATTTATTGTACGGTGTGTGCTCCCAGATAACAGAGCATTACAGTAGTCTAGCCTACTATATACAAACGCATGTATCAATTCCTCAGTGTCTTGAACATTGAGGAATCGTCATAATTTGGCGATGTTGCGTAGCTGTAGGAAGCACGCCTTTGAGATGGCATCCACATGTAATTTAAATGAGAGGCTTGTATCCAATGTGACACCTAGATTACGGGCCGAGCTGCTGATGGAAAAGTCCAACCCTCTGGAGTGGAGTGCACAGGTTATAGCGTTGTATATACGGTGTTACGTACCCGTGTCTTCCAGAATGCCTCTCTTGTGTGATGGCATGCTCCCCCCTAGAGGCCGAGGAAGTAACAGTATACAGTATTACTTTATCACCTAGAATAGACCGTAAAGACAGTCATGAGTTCCTGTAACGACGAATGTTATCTGTCCGTCCTAACTGAGCACAAGCCCTTCTTTTGGGAACCCCTGTGTATGTTTGTTTGTTTGTTGTTCAAACTAAATGCTTAATTGACTATTTAAAAACACGGAACCTAATATTATGTGTGAAACTACAAACTACAGACCCTGGAAAGTTCCGTCTCGCAATTGTCTCGTAAAGTGATGGTCATGGAGCGTGATGGTTTTTGTAGTTTTTATTCTAGCCGAATTGTTAATTAATGGTCCTCGATCGAATTATCGGTTTATTATAGATTCTAATGCATACATGCAATGCGTAGATTTTTTTGTTGCTTGCTTTACTCCCTTTTTTTATTTTTATTTAGTATATATAAATAACCTACTTTAACCTTATGCATGTCAGTGTTTAAGCTGATGTCCGAGCAACTGACGAAGAAATACTGTTATAACTTAATTGTTTGTTTCCGCGGTTATTTGCGAAGATTCTTATTAATCTACTAGTATTTATTTCCTGTTTGCTGCATCTCTGTTTTCATTATACTGCGACATAAATAGTGTGTAATATATACTGGGGTTTAACATTCTGGACCCCCAAATAAAATGTCACCTTGGGGGCTCTCACCCCACTGCCATTATATAATTATATAATTTTAGGTACCCAATGGCCCCTGTAAAGTGCTGCCCCCCCCGAATCTGTCAGGGTATCCATGGCCCTCCAACGTCTCCGAATATACCTCTGTATATTAATTACTAGTACAGTATTAATATATATAGTGGGAATGAAATAGAGGAGTGGCACGGCTTCTTGTTTCCGGGGGGACGGAAAATGAGGTGACACAAGCGGCGGTGCGTCCGCAGAGGGCGAGCGGCCGGTGTCGGTACACGTGGGTCTGCCGACGCGCGTTTTTTAACTGTATCGGATGGCGAAGTAATTTCTAAACAGCGATTGTATCAGAACACGAGTGCGGCGTTCCCCTTGGTTAATTTCGCAGTTTATTCTGCGCCCAGCATTCCGTAACTTCCCTAAAAGTCACGCCGTTCTAACGCCAGATCGCTGTTCGGTTTTATAAACACTCTTGGACTGAACACGAGTGTCCGGAAAGGGCGACGGGGCAGTACCTACGATAAAGGCAACCACGGCGAGACGATGGAGCATTTGCCCGACCGCAATTCGAGATATAAAGACGTGGAGTACTGGGATGAGAGGTATAGGAGAGAGGAGTCCTTCGAGTGGTTCGGAGACCTTTCAAAATTCCAGCACCTACTCGAGCAGCATGTCAAGAAGGAGGATGTCATTCTTGTTCTTGGTATGTATTTTATGCATTTGATGATGTCACACTGCAAAGACGTTCAGTGCATGCATAAAGTCCTTATAAAATACAGGGATATGATTTCCCCCCTAATTCATGTTTCAGTTTCTGAGTGGCCACCAGGAGGCGCTGTAATCACATAGTTTATTGTACGATTAGAATAAATGGATGATGTGTCCCCTGGATGCCCCTGTAATAGCCAGCGGCGAGACGAATGCGGGCTTTGGGTTCGTCCTTGGATTAAACGCAGATTTGCAGCTGGGGTGTCCTTCGTGTTTTTTAGTCACTGCGTGTAAACTGAGTAGCAGCAATATACGAAATATTTTTAAGGATAGATGTAGCCTATTGTGTTAGGGTAACACCCCCTCCAGTATAATACTGCAACTTAAACTACAATTTATTTTCATGTCGAAGTGTCCACAGGATTGAGAATTCCAAAGCTTGAACTACCCAGACTTACTGATGATTAATTTAACCGCTGTTTTCGTAGATACATTGTTCACTGTCGGTGTGAGCCGATTATCGCTTCTGTTCTCAGTAGACAGACGTTCCAGTAAACATTTAGACCAGGTAAATGAGGTCTTATGGCAACAGAGTCATAAAGATCTGTCCTTACGTAACTGCTATTGCGCTGTGAATCTCTTAAAAACATGATTTGCGATTACAATGCTATAAATGCAGTCGTGCATATTCATATGAGGATTTTAATAATATAATTACGGTACAGGTTTATCAGAATAGACACTTGTATCCCGCATTCAGTCACACCTCTCGAAATGGTATAAGTGAAAACCGATAGAAGTGTTCGGCTGAAGTTAAACGTCGTCTTCTGCAGTAGTTGCGGTACCACGGCTCTGCCCTTAGGTGGCGCTGTTGCTGCGCTTTTGCACTTTGCGGCGCTATGAGCTAATATCTTTTTTGTATGCAAAACCTTTCTTTTGGGGATTTGATATATGTATCGGGGAATGACAGGGGCTTTCTACATTCTTAGAGGGGCAACTAACTGCAGACCCCTTATGTCCTAGTATGCTTTTTCCCGCCCGTGTTAAGTTTTTGGATTAAATTCCCACAGGGTGTTAAGGGCTGATAGAGGATCCCTGTCATGGGTGTGATCAGGTTCTCATGTGAACCCATAAGTCTCCATGCACATAGGACACATGTCAGCATGTGTAGGCGTGTCTGTGTACATTCAGAATGCGGTGGCACTCAGTTCAAACGGCGCTCTAGCACACGCTGAGTACACGCACTGTACGTGTTCAGGCACGTGTCAGGCACAGCGGCGGGACACATGGGCGTCCAGCACGCCGGGCCTGCGATCGACTGGCAGCGCTCGTCCCCAGCGGGAGTGCTTAGCCGATCCTGCCCGCCATGGACACCCTCCCCCCACCCCCATGCTGCTCTGTGATACGCGGACGGCTTTGTAGAGCACGCGGGGAGCTGGGGGCTGATTGCATTTCAGACAAGCGAGCCGGATTGAAGCCCCTCTCCTGAGTGCCCGGTGCCAGCTGTACACACGAACGGGGCCCTCGCTCGCCCCCCCCCTTTGAGCTTTGGGTGGAGGGGCTGTATGCGATGGGTGGGTGGGCCGCGTCTCATCCTGTCAGTCTCTCCAGCCCTTTGTCTCTCATGCGTCCCCCCCCCCCCAAACTGCGAGAGCAGCTGTGCCGTCTGCGGTGGGGACAGGGGCCTATGAAACTCTGTGTGTGTGTGTGTGTGTGTGTGTGTGTGTGGGGACAAGTGTGCATGAATGTATGTGCCGGTGTGTGAGAGTATCCACAAATGTGTGTGTGCGCGCATACAGTAATGTTGGCCTGTGATATTGCTGAGGGACAAATGGAACCGAAGTCTTTATTGGTTAAAGAATAAAAATGTCCCCCATGAACAAATTCCTGCACTGTTTGTGGAGTAGGGGTCACTGATGAACTGGTTCTATTGGTTAGTTTCTGCATTATAACTCACAAGTATTCAGGGCCTAATTTCCTCCATGGCTCGGGACCAGGGGTGGAGCCCCCCGGTGGCACACTCACTTTGGTGCATGACGGATTGCTGACCATCAGGAAACCAGAGCCTCGGGGGGAAGCAGGCGTCACGGGAGCGTGAGTGTCGAGCCCATCCTTTGTGGGCCGCCGCAGTGACCCGATGTTTCCAGGCTGTGAAAGGGCCCCGCGTAACCAGAGACGGCAGCTTTGTGCGCGGCGATAACCGGAGCAGCTCGCGAGCGGAGCGGGGCCCTGCCAGGGGCCTAATCGGGGCCCCTGTGGCCACACTTTCCTTAATTGGTTTGTCACCAAAGATTCCTGCCAGATTAAGGTGGCTGGCTTTTAGGTCTCTGCCAGGCGTCTGCAGCGGAGGGATGAACGATTATGCGGAGCAACCAGGGGAAGTGTTTTTTTGTGAAACAAAAAAATAATGGCTGACTGGACAGTGCTGATGGGATGGGACTGGGCTAACGGGATGAGATGGGGCTGACGGGATGGGATGGGACGGGGCTAACAGGATGGGACGGGGCTGATGGGATGGGATGGGGCTGACGGGATGGGATGGGACAGGGCTGATGGGATGGTGCTGACGGGATGGGATGGGATGGGATGGTGCTGACGGGATGGGACGGTGCTGACGGGATGGGATGGGACGGGGCTGATGGGATGGGACGGGGCTGACGGGATGGGACAGTGCTGACGGGATGGGATGGGACAGTGCTGACGGGAGGGGCCAGTGCTGATGGGATAGGACAGGGCTGACGGGATGGGATGGTCCAGTGCTGACAGGGTGGGATGAGACGTGGCTGCCGGGACTGTGGACTGAATGTCTAAAACCGTCAGGCTGCAGTTCCTATTCTTCTCATTCAGAGATGGAGAGGGGGCTCTCTTTGATGTGATAGCGCTCCCTCCCCTTCCTCCCCCCCCCGGGGTATCACAGAGTGGAGCTTCAGAATGTATGGTGGGATCTTCCACGCCAGGCTGCAGGCCAGATCCAGTGGGCCGTTCCAAACCCAATGGGTCGGGTATTTTTTACCCCTGCTCCGGCTGGCCGGCTGAGGGATGGTCACTGCTGGTGGAGGGCTGGGAGGAGGGCTCAGGGTGTTGTCTGGGATGTCAGCAGCGGGGGTGGGGTCCTCCCCGGATTCCATTTTCCGCAGCGTCAGATAGTAAAACTGGATTAATTCTGACAGCCGCTGACAGGATGGAAAGTGGACAGGGGAAAGCCTTTGGGGGGGGTGGGGGGGCTATTTTGATACCAGTGGGGAGTCGGCCAGCGGCCACCTCCCAGAATCCCGGCTCCTCGTGACCCCCCAGTGGGAGCTGGCAGGTTGCCCCCCTCCCCAGGGAAATGTCACGAGTGCGGCATAGCGAGATGCCTGCGTGCGGGCGGACGCCCCCGCCGAAGGCCTGTGGACAGGAATAACCACGCCCGCTGCCCGCTGCCCGAGTGCCCGCTGCCCGCTGCCCGAGTGCCCGCTGCCCGAGTGCCCGCTGCCTGAGTGCCCGCTGCCCGAGTACCCGAGTGCCCGCTACCCGAGTGCCCGCTGCCCGAGTGCCCGCTGCCCGAGTGCCCGCTGCCCGCTGCCCGAGTGCCCGAGTGCCCGCTGCCCGAGTACCCGAGTGCCCGCTGCCCGAGTGCCCGCTGCCCGAGTACCAGAGTGCCCGCTGCCCGAATGCCCCCTGCCCGAATGCCCCCTGCCCGAGTGCCCGCTGCCCGAGTGCCCGCTGCCCGAGTGCCCCCTGCCCGAGTGCCCGCTGCCCGAGTGCCCGCTGCCCGAGTGCCTGCTGCCTGAGTGCCCACTGCCGTGGGACTCCTGGCCCCATGCAGAGCCCACATGGGCCTCGACGAAGACGTCGCCTTCATCCATCCCAGCCGAGTACCAAAAACGGACCCGGCGGCAGTGCCGGAACTTTCTAAAATGGGGCGGCTTGGTGTTTTTGTCACGCATTCCTCTATCAGCTTTCTCCGTGGTTTGCTCCATAATGTGGTGACAGAGAGACAAAGAGCGGATCTTTATGGTTACAGTTTTGCATATAATTGCTTTTGCAGTATGTCGCTAAATGTCATGTGGATTTGAGTTTGGCATCTTGGTTTTGTTTCTTGACCATTTTTTTTCCCTGACCAAACAAGATGATACCTTCTCCCTACCGGC
>JAODKM010000026.1:287389-298675 GCA_026780845.1 Petrocephalus sullivani
CAGCGCCCCCCCACCCGACGCCCCCGGGTACCCCCCCCCCCCCCCCCCCCCCCACCCCCCCCCGTCTGTCCTGATGTCCCCCCTCCCAGCCTATGGGCCAGATTCTCTGTCATCAGGAGCCCCCAAGGGGACGGCAGACGACTGCGGCTCTTGCGGGGTTTATCGACAAGCCGACAGGGAAGAGACTGCCGTTTGTTCGGCCGGGGGGGGGGATAGATGGCCGTCGGATGTTATGCAACCCCGGGCACTGGCAGATCGGCGAGCAGCAGCAGCTGTCTCAGTCCTGGCGGCCTGCCACCCTGCCACGCTGCCCGGGATGGAGGCCCTGTCGCCTGGGCGGGAGGGGCCGCCCCCTGAGGCCGGGGCCGTGATGTGAGCCTGCGCTCAAGGTCGTGACCTTGAGGTTCTCCATGGGCAGGAATGTCATGACCTTAGGCTGAGTCACTCTTACGCACGGCGCTCTGTAGTCGACCTGCCTGCAGCTATACGCATACGGCTCCCGCCCCCGTTCTGTACCAAGGGCAAGTTCAAAGCTTGGGACCAAACTCCCCCCCCCCCCGTAATTAAACTTACACCAAACGTAGGAGGTATGATTTCAGCCTCATCTTTAGAGGGTTAGGATTAACCCTAAACAAGAGTTTAGGGCCCAATGTTCTGAATGAATTTCTGGTACTCTCTCACTCTCTCTCTGGTTGCATTTTGTGTTGTTTATGCAATATGTGGCCTTTTTTTTTTTTCCTTTTTCATTTATTTTTTGAGCACGTCTCACTGTGAAACATCTGCTCATGGTCTCTGCTGTGGCCCGTGCCCGTCTTCATGAGCCTGGCCCTGCCACCAGGACTCGAGAGCATGTGGCAGGTACCTTTTCTTCATTCCAAGGACGATTTGCTGAATTAAACTTTGAGCAAGTATATGATGCTCACAGCGTCATAATAGAAGGATGGGTAACGCGTCAGCGGGGGTCTAAGACAAGGCAACTTCTCAACTCTATGAATGCATGATGACCAATTTAGGGAACAAATGCAGTGAAATACACAACCACTGCACCTGAGTCCAGCATTTTGTTGCAACTTTTTGGGAGAAAATTATCTATCTATCTATCTATCTGTCTGTCTGTTTGCCACACATATTTCATGCTCCACAGTGATTTTCAAATTTGTCGCCTAAGCAACTCTGCCTATCCGCTTTCATTACAATCTTTCATCCCGGTGCTCACATCTCTGCACGGTGCGCGTCTCCGACCGGCGACTGGCACACCGCAACCCGAAATCTCCGAGGAAAGGGGGGCGAAGCGCCCCGTTTATCCAGCAACACGGAGCTGCGTATGCGGAAACTCGTTGCTTTATGCGGGATGTCGAAGTAGCGATGAAAGTGTTTAACTCGGGCTGCAAAAACACTTTATACTGTCCCAGGGGCCCTTGCTCAGGTGTGCAGCTCCAGAGATAAAAATTGCGTTTCTGAAATGAGATGAATATTAAGCCCGGGTCGGCTACTTGAGATCTCCACCTCGTTATGCTGCATCGAGTCTATATAACGAGGTTATGGGGAATATCAACATTGCAAATGGCAACTCGCTTGAGTATGTCTACCGGGGCTGCAGGAATCGTTTTCCGATCCTCTCCAGCGAATGTGTTCCGCCCACTTGAAATGAGCCCTCGTTTTCGGGCATCGATCTGAGTGTTTGTTTCTGCGAAAGACGCGGGAGCACAAAGCTGGAGCAGATGGGCCTCCTAATAAAAAAAACGCCTTTGTTTGCTGCCGAAGCCCAGCTGCATCGGCTGGCCCGGTGCTCAGCCTCTCAGAAGCCTTCGTTTTGGGTTTAATCGACAAATATAGAGATATATGCATTACTTGCGTAGATGATAATGCGTTATTAGGAGGTCCTTTGTGGCCATGGTTAGGGTTAGTGCTCTTTCTGATCATTCTTATTCCATTTTGTTTTTTTTCTGGTTTGTTTGTTTGCACGGCACCACGGTGACAGGAAAACCGCAGGAGTGATCTTTGCGTGACCCATGAGGTCTACATGTTGGCTCTATTGGGGTTTTTATTTTGATTTTTGCCGTTTATGAATAAACACAAGACTACGCCCCACAAAATGTTATTTCACCATTTATTAGTTCACCAAATACAGTGAAAATGGCATCATCATATACAATGAATCATTCTTAGAATGTCATGACGTTTTCGTCGCTTTTTTGCTTCATAAAATGACGTTTCATTATTGAAAATATTAAGGTTTCATGCACAACAAACCATATTCAATTTCTGTAAAAGAATGTTACAAAAGATTTTAAATTAAAAAAAAAAAACGTAACGGTAATGTCCAAAAATCTGTCAAATAACAGCGCGTTATTTGAGTATACTCGTAAACAGCGCAACAGACTCTAAAATCGCCAATTCTAACGAATCCGTCAACGAAGCCCAAGTCACAGTTATACGATTTATCAATAATAGTTAAACATTGATGTGTGCAAAACCCGAAACACATTCATTAAGTCTTTTTCTTTAAAAAAACAACGTCCCACACTGGATATTGATTGAGACAGACAAAACCTAATAGATTCTTCGGTAGTCTCAGAATATCCTCTCCAAAGTACAAACTTTTTTTTTTTGTTGATGAATTGTAAGACGTTAGACGAGCGTATCAGTTTAAATAACAAATAGTTAGATATAAAAATACAAATATGAATTTTGTTAAAAAGAAGCGTGCCGGGGTATGAATGGTGCCGGTGCCCGAGTTGGCAACGGAGAGGACGTTCATGCAAACAAAAAAGAGGATGGAGGAAAAAAAGTCAACTTTTATTTATGTAAGACAAAAACATAATCGCAAAATCGAAATAAATAATAACAGTAATTCGAATTATTCCCGTCAGTCTTGTTTTTAATGTTTTCATGTATTTGTGTTTACCATCCCTGGTGGCGTCCAGAAATCTCTCCCGATGTTTTTGAACGCGAGGTGTGAAAGCGATAAAGGGCAGGTGTCGGTAAATTAAGAGCCGACCTGTATCACCATAATGTAATGTCTGGGGGAGCTTAGTAGTGCAATCTCTCTCTATATATGCGTGTTGGAGACGGGCAAACTGAAATGAAAGGGGTGGGCTAAAATAATAATAAAAAAACATCCTTGTGTATAGATTTCCCCATTATTACATACACCAGGTCTCATCTGGTTGGGTCTTCATTGTCCGGTTCTTCTAGGCTATTTTAAAGACAGCTCTAGCAAGCAATCGGAATGCATTCTACATGTGGATAGTGCTGAATGAAACAGCTCATTTGAATGCTGTTTTGCCGACTGTGTTTTCAACATAAAGCTTTATCTCGGGAGACGGTGGTCTTCTTAAGTTCTGTACAGATATAGAAATAGAGTTTCGGGTGAGATTTCGCTTCCAGATGTTTGCTGCTGCTGTTGGTTTTTTTTCTTGTGGGTTTTCTTCCCTTTTGCTGCTTACGGCGCGTTTTGGCAGACGGTGGTCATGAAATTATGGCAAGTGCATCATCCCTCGTGTAAATCGGCTATGGTGTAGAAACGGAGCCGCGGTGGTGCCGTCTCGGCATCTTGCTGCTCAGCAGTGGTTTAAATCGGGTTTCGTTTGGAGAATTGCCAGCAACCCCAAAATAAATCTCGCTCTTTCTATGCCTTCCGTTGTCATCTTCCCCTTTCCTCTTCCCTTGCCCGTCATCGCCATCGTTTCGTGCCTTCGTTTCTCCTATACAATCCTTGAACACATGCACGTCCGACAGGTGCTTCAAATCGGTGATTAAAATAAAAAGTCTGCAAGGCATCGTTCCCGTTTAAACGCCGGGTGACGATTTGTCTGTCATTCCCTTCAGAACCTCGTCTATTCGGTCGTCTTCGATAACCACTATAGAGGGAAAAGGAGGGAAATATGATTTTATTTGTTGGCATGCAATCATTTCTAACTAGACACATGGAGCATCATATATTCCGCATGTCTGCCGTTTCCCCACACTGACAGACAATTGCTCGAAATGCATTCACTTGCAGTGATATGATGCAGGCGTCTCTGTCGCATGTTGCCGAGGACAGTCGAAACAGCCCGTTTCACAAGCTCCTGTTTAGCATCCGGCATCTCTTAAAATTAACCAAGCGATAATTCGGGTAGGCGAGAGCGCGTTCCTGAGAAAATGCAATTTCTATGCGCATCTAATTGGCAGTTGACTGTTTGGTGCTGTAGCCTAATAATGGAAATGCAAGTTTAATTGAGTAAACAATGTCCCGACGATATATACTAAGAGGGCGCTGCTGTTTTTCTCAATGTCTAAAAATATTAAAACTGGATGTCCGACTTGTCAACCCAAACAATGTCATGTATGGAGAACGCTTAAGTCTTTTTTCCCCACGAGGTAAATGCGTCCCATGTTATTCAATTATGCACACTTTCGTATTTTTCTGCTTCGTATATCTGCCTGTTCTGCCTCGACTGCATCTCCTACTAGTCCAAAAATAGGTGGTTCGTGTCTTGCTTTGCAATATGTGTTGACAGTCAGTATTCAGGAGGCATAAGGTCTATATGTCACGCATTATTTGCTCTTGTTTTCATACTTACGCACCACCTAGCATTGCTTAGGCTGAATTATCGTTGATGTTTGCTATTAACACGTGCGCAGCCTTTGTTTAGAGGTCTTTTACAACTACAAGAGTTTGATACCCTAGTGCTTACCTCGTTTAGCTCTGCCAATCTGTCCCAGTTTGGGGGGTCTTTTTGCCTGCGATGCCCCAAAAAATGAGTTGGTGTCTTGCAGTCCGCAGCTGAAAGACATTTGACTGACTTCGCTATCCGCTCCGTATCCGCTCATTTTCCCCTCGTTGTATGGCAGGACCTCGGACATTATGGCACCGGCAAAGAAGCTCTCCCGAAGAGGTAAAAAAAAAAAAGAAATACGGATGAAAGCGGTGCCTATGGACTTCCGCGAGTAATTGCACTTCTCGGGCGATCCTCTTGCCGCGATCTCAAGCGCAGATGTAGCAGCTCTTTGGCGCAGCCGGAGCGCACGACCCAGTTTGCCGTGTGTATGGGCGCTGCGCTCGCTGGCGTGTTCGGAGAGGTCTGGTGAGAGAAATGGGAGATCCCGGGATCATAAAGGAAACCCGGGCGGAACAGTGAAGTCATCCATCCGGGTTTAAAGTGATGTGTGTGCGCTCTCTGTGAATGTTTGTGTGTCTGGGTGCGAGTATGTATGGGAGTTTGTGTGTGTGTGTGTGTGTGTGTGTGTGTGTAAGGGAGACTGGAAGGAGGGGATGAGAGAACCTTAGGAGGGTAGAAAGAGTGACATCAACAGGCGAACTGTGTTATTAACTCCAGTATACCAAAACAAGTACAGTACCGATCCATTCTTAGGCTGGGCTTCTGGAGGGTGCGTATCGTTTTAGATGCCATACCAAGGCAGGCAGCCAGCTTTCAGGTATAAAATTGAGATGAACATTATATTACCGTGCACAAATTGCAAGGAGATGTTATGCTTAGTACTGCATCTGCAAAGTTTGTGGGGTGACGGAGCTGGCATTAGCCCGTACTGTAGAAGTACGAATATTAGATTCATGAACTTAATCAGCTTGCTCTGCAAACGGATCATGAGTATCTGAACTGTTTTTATTTCCTCTCGCGTCCACTATTAGATCTGCAAAAACGTTAGAAAGGGGACAGAAAGATAAAACCACAAAAGGGTCTGCGCCAAAGTATACGCCTGCTTCTTTCACTTCCATCCAGAATTGTTTCCTACACGTCTCTGGTTCGATTTTTCTTAAGAAAAGGGACAGCGTTGAAAACACCCAACAACCGCAAGGCAATCCTGTTAGATCGCCGAGGTCTTTGGCAAATGCGCCTCTTAACCTTTAACGTTGGGTGGTTCCTGAAAGTCAATTTTGTTGTAATACTTTGCACCAGCTAGTCTATTTCACAGCAAGTCGCCACAGGACCCCGTGCATGAAGGGCACATGAGCGTTACTCGCAGTAATATATTCATGATGCTTATATAAGCACGAAGTGCCGGCTCCCGTCCCCTGCAATGGCCCCGGCGCCTAGTATTAACAAGCCGGCTCCTGCAGTTTCCCCCCCGTGTTATAAGATTTCCGTACAGTGCCGTAGCGAAGGCTTTTGAGCAGATCGGCGGTGCTGCTGATGCAGTCGTCAGCAGAGGACGGTCGCTGCATCCTAATAGCGATCCGGTGTGAGAAACACCCCACTGCCGCAGTCTCCCCGGTGCGCCCCGCTCCCTTCGCCGCGATTAACAGCGCGTTTCAGCCGTATATATCACTGCGTTTCAAGCCTCGATTATTTTCCGCATCGCTCTTTCCCCCCGAGGGGCTTTTTTTATTAAACGTTTCATGCGGAGTTGGCGCCTGTTAACCTTGAAAGTGAACAAACACAAGTGCGCCGGTCAACTTGTTTTCGTGTTAATTCCCAAACAGTATAATCAACATTTCCATAAACTGCGCCAGCTTTAATAATTCACTCTGGGGACGTGATCAGTTTATCTGCTCATGTGTGGGTCCAGTATAAGGGCAGTTTTGCAAACGAGAGGGTCTTGATTATTGTGAAATGTTTACTTCTAACATTAACTATACGTGAAATTGGTATGTTCGTATTCAGCACCAAGGCTAGCGTTCAAGTATGTACGTGGTTTGGTCGCTGAGTCTATATCGTTGTTAAATTTCATTGCTAGTAATCAAAGGCCAGGTTCTAATTTATAAATACCGTCTGCTAATAAAAATACATATTTGAAATTTATGCCCCGCTATTCACATTAATAAGATGTTCCCCCTTTAGTTCAGGTGTGGCAATATAGCCACAAACTTGCTGCAAACCTTAGACGTATATAAGTGGATGTGCTAGTTGCCTCTTATGCAAGAGGCCTTTGTACAGAGATAGAATGTATAGCAGTACTTTACAACACTGTTATTCGTTGCTGCTATGCATCTTAATGTGTCAGTCTGGGCCAGCAGACATATCTAAGTAAAGCCGCACTCAGTTTCTGTGTCCAGATCCGGAGAGTAACTGCCACAACTTGATTAGTGATGTTATATAATGTCCACAATCTGCCAGACCTCTCCCTCTCACGGTGGGGATTGCAGGCCAGGGCAGGCGGAGGACAGCAGCTGACTGATGTGGAAGTCATATCTAGGCAGATTGCATTATGGGGCAAGGCTGGGATGCAGTGGATGGTGGGATAGCGGGGTTTATTGAAACCATGAACCAACCAACCAAGCTGTGCTTCTATCACCAATGTCACCGCAGTTCTGTAAATACTCAACAGCAAACAAACAGCTCAAACAGACTAGTCAGATCCTACCGGGTATAATTTAGAACATAGCTGTTTCTGTAAGTAAAACATTTTGAATCAGGGTCCACCCTAGTCTGTCAATCACGGGGTCCATAGTTGATGTTTTGATCAGAGCAAATGTTACCTATAAGTCAAAGTATTTTTTATTGTCAGCTTCAGATATATGATGCATGCAGGTGAAATATCATTCTTGCTGGCCAATCCGAAGTAGTAAATGGAATGCAACAAAAGACATGGCACAGACTAATAAATATATTTAAACAAGAAGCTGTGTTTCCTTTGCGGTTTCCTGTATTGTGGCAACCAAGAAGCTGGACCTGAAGGTCGTAGGTTCAAATCCCAGCAAGGGCTCCTGCAGCTTTCTAATCCTGCAGGTGAAATTTTCAGTAGAGTAACCAAATATAAGTAGGAAGTGGCAGGCCCCTTCACGCGGGACCTGAAGCCCACTAACGAGGCGGTCGACGTCAACCCAGTCGGCACCGGGCGAGGAGGACTCGAAGGCGAGCGACAGGCCGGTCGCATCTGATTTGCAGTGCGGGGGCATGCCTTCTCAGGTAATCTAATCACTCAGGGACAAGCCTCGTGATCCTCCTCGTGGAGAGAACTTCATTTAAAGCCCCCTTGACAGAACTCCCCATCCTTAAGGCTTGTAATGCCAGACGTCTCGTTCTAATTAAATGTGGGGCGGAAATAGACAAACTCAGAAATTAAGCCAATTTTTGTCCTGAGTTGTTGTTTTTTTTTGTTATTATTGTAAAGACAAAGTGCCTACGTACGCGTGTAAGTCACCTGCTAACCAAGAAGGAGGATTTGCCGTGGAGGTAGGAGATAGGCAGGCTACGAAACATCCACACGGCCCGGGTGTTTCAGGACAGCAGCGGCCCGGTTCTCCAAAATTAAACTAGACTGGCAGCATTCTGTCATTTGTCAATCTTAACACGTGGCTGGGGAAGGCGTCCTGAGAGTCGGATTGACAGTGTAGATATACGCAGAAGGACAGTCTTCCCATCCTTCTGTTATAGGGTTTCAGTTTCAGAGGCATAGACGTTTTGCCCAACAGGCTCAGTGAATGACAGCAAGTAAATATATATGCCTTTTGCCTGCATGTGGTTGTATCTATACATTAAATTAGTGTTCAGCAAGTGAAGTGAAGCTGACTTTCTTCATTAAAATATCTCAGTATGAAGATAAGGTGCCTTGGACACAATTTTCAGCTAAGCAACCAAATGTTGGCATGTAATTTATAAATCAGTCTGCATTTTAAATGCAAAATAGTTGCTCTTGAACCCATCTCTCTGAGTATGGGAGTTTATAATGCAATAATTCCAGAATTTTTTCCGTCTTCATTTTTGACAGAATCTTTTTCATTTTATTGTGTGGGACTCATCATCTTTAAGGCCGAATCTGTGGGCTTCCTGCGGTGCTGCAGCTTCAGTAATCTGCTGCCGATGGCTCATAAGCGAGCGGACCGCACATGGGACAATGACAGGGCCCATCGCGGTGGCAGGTGCTTTCTCCTCCCAGCATGCCTCAGCTCCCTCTCTCCCTGATCATTAGGACCCTTCAGCTGGTTCATTGATTCTCTTCCTATTAATATAGTGTATATATATATATATATACACAAAGCTAAACAATCAGATTTATGTTGATTGGATGGTTGATTGGGGGGGGGGGTGATTGTTGTGTTTACCTAATGCAGTGTTTCCCAACCTAATTCTCGGGCACCCACAGACGATCCAAGTTTTTGCTCACTCCCAGCTCCCTGCCAGACGGTCTACATTTTTGCTCCTGGTAGGGAGCTGAGAGGGAGCAAAAATGTGGACTGTCTGTGGCTGCCCAAGGACCGGATTGGGAAACACTGACGATCAATCACAATATGCTGATATACAGTCCATACAGCCATATCTCTTCTGGCCTCCCTCATTAACAAGGAGTTTTTCCAGCTGCTGACAGGATTTATTTTTTTTGTTAATTACACCATTCTCTGTAAACTCTAGACACTGTGGAGCATGGTGGCTCTTTCTGAGATGCTGGAAGCACTATATTTGACACTAACAGTCACAGGGCGTTAGATTGTGCATCTTAGCCATTGTAATGCTGAGCCAAACAGTGAGCCGACCTCTTGACATGGGGGGTGTTTCACATAGCAGTTTCCCAATTAGCTGGATAACTTATGACAAACACGAAAACTGTCCAATAGGGGGAGATGTAAGTGACACTGACATAGGACAATCCTTGCATTTGGCTTAAGTTATCTGGCTAATAAAATTCTGCTTTGTGTGCTGCATATAAACAGTTTGCATCCTCATGATTGGCTCTTTGCATTAGCTAATAAACTAGCCACTGAGTGTATATAACTACCCCAAAATATAGACCTTGATGTATTACACAGCGATACTATCCATGCTTAGCTTCTATTGAGCCGTCTAATTACAACAAGCAACTTCATATAGAAAATTAATATTATTTTTTTTAATTCAAGCCCACAAACCCACAACCTTTACAGAGGACCGTGGAGAGACTGGTTCCCATAGCAACAAAGCTTAGTGTTTGTGGGGGCTGTCCCATCAAACAGATCCAGCACATGTGTTGATGTGTTTCTTGTTGACCAAGGGACTGACTGCTGGTGGGTGGGGGTAACTGGAGGAACGATGCTTTTGTGTCAGGGGCTGTATTCTCTTGTTATCGGCCAGATCAGAGTATTGCACGACAGGCTTGGCATGCGAGGTGTGGGTTGTAGTCGCGTTCCTATGGTAACTGGGTCAGGCAGGTATGCCCTCCTCCTCCATCCCACCTAGGTGACTGTGGTAATTAGTGGAGGTTGCCGTGATTTTTGGTCCCCCCCTCCCCCCCTCCGACAAGCTGCAGACATTTAAACATACGTGCTGCTGATCTATGGGTGGCAGGATTTCTATCTTTGTAAAGAGACACAGGTGAATGGGTAAGACTGATCTGCAGGATCCAAACAGTCCAGAAATCATTAATAACTGCCACAATACACGTTAGCAAGGTTCTTAACCTGATTTTTTTCCTGTAAATTATCCAGCTGTATAATTCTTATTTTGACGGGTTGCTTTAAACAGAAGAATAACCCGGTCTGGGTCCAGGGGGAACCATGCCTGCAGGGCTACTGATATCCTGTCCGGTTCTGGAGGGCTGAGTCAGCTTCACAGTTTGGGTTTGCCTGTGAAGATTTGCTGATTTTTATTGGAGCTGAAAACCGTGTTGGGAGGAAGACATGCACACAGTCTCCAAGTTCCTCCAACATTTTAAGCTATTTTAACTGCCTTAAAAAACTGCAGCCTTCCCTGGCTCGACTCTGCCACCTGGTGGATGTATTCGAGCAGTGTCAGGTGATGTAATGCTTGTATGTTCCCCTGATGCTAGCAAATCTCCACAGTGCATTCATGCAAAAATTCACTAGTAAATACATTAGGATGGAACGTCATATTTTGTTGTTTTAAACCTTAAACATGCTGCCCTGACTACTGGGTTTGTGATGTAATGGCTGTAGCTCAGTCAGATTGACATAGGATGGTCACTGAGCAAACAGCCAACTGCAGGGATCCTCAGTTCCAGTCCAGGAGGGCCAGTCTGCAACACAGTTCACAGATTTTCCTGCTGCAACACACCTACTAAACCTGGCAATTAGCTTTGAGCTAAATATGGTGTGTTTGAGCAGGAAAATCTGCAAATTGTGTTTTTGGGAAATATGGGAACCTTGGCCTACTGCAAAGCTGTGAGCCATGCCTGAGGCCTACTGCTCTGTCTGCAGGAGCGCCCCCTCATGGTGGCAGAGATCATACACAAAACCACAGCTGTCACACAGAGTCTTCCCTGAACCCCACAGCTGTTTCTGAAATGCCTGAAGGATTCTGTCAGGCTGACCCCACCCACTGAGGATTTATAGCACCATGAGAGTCCCACCTGCTGTGCTACCCCCCCCCCCCACCCCACCCCCCCCCCCTCCCCCCCCCCCCCCCC
>JAODKM010000026.1:305659-351486 GCA_026780845.1 Petrocephalus sullivani
CAGGACAGCATAACCTGCTGGCCTTACCAACACCTCTTCCAGCAGTTTCCCAGTTTGGTCTCCCATCCAAGTCCTGGTCAGGCCCAAACCTGCTTAGCTTCAGACAGAGTATCTAGTCTGAGCTGCAGGTGCTATGGCAGCTGACAACCTGTAACCCAAACACTTGATTCATTCCACCACAGATGCATGCTGGGAAACTTGGTCAGTTGTCTTCTGTAATACATGACATATTATTTGTTGGCCATTTGCAGAAGTACAGGTACATTCGAATTCATCTCTTTGCTTACCCCATCTTGCACCTCCTAGCATGGCCACGCCAACCTCTTCCAGCAGCAATCCAGCTTTTCTTAGTCAGTCCCGCATCCAAGTCCTGGCCAGGCCCAAACCTGCTTAGCATCAAATGGATTAGCTAATCTGAACTGCCAGTGGTATGACTGCTAACATGCTTGGTTTCCCCTACCCCATCTTAAGAACATAAGAGGAAATAGGAGGTCATTTGGCCTATCACGCTCACTCAGAGGGGATTAAAACTGATAAAGTTCCATATTCTAATTACAGGCTCTGAGAATAAGTTCTTTCTCTGCAAAATCTATACCTTGGAGATCACAGTCCAGGGTCAGCCAATGTGCAGCACCCCTGGAGCTGGGAGTTAAGGATCATGATCAAAAGCCAACAAACGTGCGATTGCGGTGCCGAGGGTCAAACCGGCGACCCCCCAATCGCAGGCACAGAGACTCAGCCTGCTGAGCCACTCACCGATCCCGGGGCCACACTCAGGCTCCTGCTGGAAGTTCGGCCTTGCCGTCTTGGTGCCTCGGTCAGGTCGCTGGCCTGGCAGGTCACATGACAGTTTCTGGATGTGCGCATGAGACGGCTGCCCTCTCGCCCCCACCTGCAGTCTGGCCGTGTCAGTGAAGATGAACGTGCTCCTCTTCGCTCCGGGACTGCTCTTCCTGCTCCTCTGGGAGTTTGGCCTGCGGGGGACCCTTCCTCGGCTGAGCCTCTGTGCCGCTATACAGGTGATCTACTTGCTCCCCCCCCCATGACCATATCTCTTAGCATTTTCATTAGAAATATATTGTATGCTGGTGTGTCCAGGAACTGGGGACTAACCCCCTTTTTTCCCCTTAGTGCTTAAATGAATCAGAATCCAAAAGCACACCCTTATAATATTACAGTTGGTTATTTATTACTATTGTATGTTTAAGAAATTGTTTTGTAGCTGAAATGGTTCCTTAGTTATAAAAGTGAAGCTATTCACTGGAGCAGTGTGGGTTAATACAAAGGTACAACAGCAGAGCCTCCTGGGATCTGCTGACTAATGACTCACCGTCTTAGGGGTAACCAGCTGGCGAGGAGCCTGTTCTTAGTGGCCTGTGTGTCCCTCAGCTACTGCTTGGTCTGCCGTTCCTCCTGGAGAACCCTTTGGGTTACGTCAGCCGCGCCTTCGACCTGGGCCGCCAGTTCCTCTTCAAGTGGACCGTCAACTGGCGCTTCCTCCCAGAGGAGATCTTCCTGAGTCGCTATTTCCACCTCAGCCTGCTGGGGGCACACCTGCTGACCCTGGTGCTGTTTGCACTTCTCAGATGGAAAAGGTACTGCACCCGACTCTGCACCCCGTCTGGAAATCTAAAAGCAAACCCCCCTAGCACCAAACCCTTGAAAAATAGTAGAATGAAACCATCCACTGCGCTTTCAGGCCCGGAGAGAGCATCATGGCGCTGCTGAGGGACCCGTCCAAGAGGACGCAGCCTCAGAAGCTGACTTCAGACCATATCCTGTTTCTCGGCCATTGTGGTAGTGCCTCATTCACAATTACCTGGCCATTATGTGTCTGGTGACTGATTTTCCAGCTACCTTACTGGATGCATAGTGTACCATGTGACCTTGACGGCCAATCACAGATCGTCGGGATCCTGTTCACCTCTAACTTCATCGGCATGTGCTTCAGCCGCTCGCTGCACTATCAGTTCTACGTGTGGTACTTCCATACCCTGCCGTACCTGCTGTGGAGCGGGGGGGTGAAGAAGCTGGCCCACCTGCTTAGGTAGCCCTCTCCGTCGATACTGACCTTCATTCAGGGGGAGCGCAGGGTTGCCTTGTCCTGACCGTTACCTCTGTCCCACCAGGGTCCTGATCCTGGGGCTGATCGAGCTATGCTGGAACACGTACCCGTCCACGGTGTACAGCTCAGCCGCGCTCCACGTGTGTCACCTTGTCCTCCTGGTCTCCCTGTGGCTGGCACCTCGGGAGGGTGGGGACAAGCTCAAACGGGCTTGAACGCAGAACCGGCCCTTCCCTTCGCTGCATGATGAGACATGGGTTGAGTGGCGGTGGTAGTGTCATCTTAAACATCGACGGGGTGTCTCTGCCCTTGGCCCAAACCCATGGAGCTTGTGGGGGCTAGCATAAACGCCTCCCTCTTCCACTTCCTGCCAACAGCCAAACCGATACCCAGGGAACTCCTGCTCACACAAAACACGGAAACGGGAAGCTCTTAGGTGTTACAGACTGACTCTTGGAGCCAGCCAATAAAACTGGGAGGTACTTTGTGCGGCAATGTAGGAGTGAGTATGCGTGTGTGTAAGGATTTTTGTTTGGTTTATCCAAGCTTTTACTTGGATGTTTACATGGTTTGTCTGTTTGGTTAAGTTAGTACAGTAGTAATGCAAGCCTGGTCCTCTTAGTTTTTTCATGATCCGTTAACCATCTGCATTGGGTAACAGGCGCCGTTTTACCCTTGCAAGAGCAGATTTGGCACGAGTGCCTCACTCAGGCATACAGCAGGCACCGAAATTTCCTACTGAGCGGACTGTCTTGTCATTTATGCAGCTTTTGTCAAGTGCAGGTCAGTGGCTTAACGGATTTGCTTTTTGTGAGGCTGTGCTCGTGTCGTGGGGGGGGGGGGGTGTCATCCTTCCCTGCCGGAGGATCGCACATGGATGTGCAGACCTAACATGTTCATCCTTGTCTAAAGGACCGTGTGACAGTAATGCTCAGCGCAGGACAAAACCTCATCATTCCTGAACAAAAATGGCATTGATGGTAATAGACTGTGAATTGCTGGTATACAATCATATAAATTAGTTTAAATGTTGCTTTTTTAAATAAATCTATGCAGTATTGAGAATCATCGGTGTAAATATAATTGAAACATAATAAATTCGGCATTCAGTGAACCTGGTGGACCGTGTGTTTGGTGTGAAAGCTGAAAGAAATCTGTCGCTGCACTGGACATTTTATTTTTCAACTGCTGCCGTAATATGTTCAGAAGCCACCCTCTGTCTGCAGGTGCATTCGCTGGGCACGCGATGTTCTACTGACATCCTCCATAATGTACATGAATGTGGTTTATATTGTGATGTGCTGATTTACCAGGTGTGCGCAGGTACGTATCAGTCATTATATATATTTTATAGATACATACATACACACACTTATCTGAAGGGAGGGGGACAAGCAACCATGTGTGTGTAGGACTACAGACAAGGCCCAATTTCCCAGGCAGTCATACGGTGAGAAATCTTGCTTGGTATAATAGTCCATGTTCCCCGTTGAGCCTTGATGTGCAGTTTTAATGGCAGCTGTGCCCAGCTCGGCCGCCGTGGTCCTTGTGGTGCCTCACATATTGTTGGGGTTGTAGCACAGCATGTTGAGTTTTATATTCTCGTCCCAGTGGCGGATGAGCAGGAAGAGCTGGCGCGCTGCCCCCTTCAGGCCAGCCAGGTCCACACCCTCGGGCAGCCGCTGGCTCTGCAGCCAGAAGTCGGCCTTGGCGGCCACCAGCTCCCACTCCACGAAGAAGCCGGCGCAGCGGTGTTCTAGCCAGGCCAGCGCCACGGCCGTGGCCCAGCTCGAGTCCTCCAGGTCCTGCTGGGTCAGCTGCTCCTCCGGCCGGTCCGGGGGCTCCGGCGGCAGCCCCTCGCACACATCCGTCTCCGAGCCCCTTCCACTGTCTGCCTGCATCGTGCCCCCAAATGGGTCCGGGGCAGCCTCTCCCAAGGTCGTTGGATCCAGGGTGAGGTTGGTGGGCTCGCTGCTGCGGTAGCGGCTGGCCCTCGGGCGCAGAGCCGGAATGCTTGCGTCGGCACTGACCGCGTGGCTCAGGCCCCGCTGGGGCTTGGGGCCCGTGTGGGTGCTGGTGGTGGAGAACGAGCAGCGGAACGGGGGACTCAGGCTGCTTCGGTGGCAGGTGTAAGGCGAGGCCCTCTTCAAGCGATCCAGGGGGATCTGGATACACTCCGAGTACTGCTCTGTCAGCAGGAAGGACCCGGAAGCCAGCTGCAGCCATATCTGTGTGTGGGGTGCATTTGGGTTGTGAGCACACCTGCCCCCTCCGCCCCCAGGTCATTATGTGATGAGTAGTGTATGGGATTCAGGTGAGGTTGCATTGTCCAGCAGGGTCTGGCATGGACAGGCTTACCAGTGACAGGTAATCCCCGTCGTCCAAACCTGGATGCCTCTCTGTCTCTGCAGACAGGCAGTGGGGCTTGCTCTGCAACTGTCTGCTCGGTGATTCGGTGGCCCGGAGTCGGCCCAGAGTGAACCTGCGAGAGGGATATGTTCTCTGGGACAGTAGATCTGGACCCTGTGGTTTGTGCTTTACGGTTTCAAGTGACTCAGGACAAGGTGTGGACCGGTAGACTTCCTCACCTGGACCCGAAGAAGCTCTCGACAGACCAGCTCTCCATTGAGCGCTGAGAGCGTGTGGACACAGCCGAGGGGCTGGCGGGGTTCCAGCTACCCCCGGTACCTGGGGAGGGAGAGGGAAACGGGAAAAGTTAGAGAAGAGCAAAGCAGCACTTTGACGTACAAGCCCGTTTGGCTTATGATCTGGTTTCAGTATTTTTTTTTAATCTTGACGTCATCTCTTGGTGGGCTGGCATCACTATAGGAATATGGGAAGATGCCCCAGATAGAGGACCAGCTGAAAACACAAGGAAGATGGCTGGTCATTACTCACTGCTGTCCCAGGATGTCAGGCTGCAGGGGGAGGCGGGTGTGTCGTCCCTGTCTGGAAGGAGGACAGGCTTGAGGGTCGTGCTCAAACCCTAGTTGGCTCACCAAATGGATGAGCCTGATCCAGTGCCCCTCCCTATGAGAGGATCTCAATCCAACCTCAGCTTTCCATCGTGAGTGATTTGGCACAAGAACTGCGGCAAAGCCATAAGGTTCTTGACTCCTGTCTCAAAGCAGGATGCCACAAAATTGGTGTGGTGGTTTTGCAGGTGTGTCGCTTTGAGCAACAGCTTACCTGTGCCCATAAAGGTGTCCTCAAAGTCTTCAGAGTCCCTGGTAGAGGGTCTGTGGTCGAGGGCCATGGAGTAAGCCCTGCCTCGTTGCCGTGTAGTAGACCGTAACCCTAGCCAAGGACAGTGGTCAGAGGTCACATGTGACTTAGGGCTTGTGTGATATAGTCTATAGCTGCAGTTTGTTTCGAAGCAATTTCCCCCATCTGAGCAAAAAGAACAAAACTAGGACTGAACGATTTATCGATTTCAAATCGAAATCGCGATTTTAGGCAATGTGATTAGCAAATCGCAAAGGCTGCGATTTAGGATATGCATTATTCAGCACGTCAGACCCAGGGTTTAAAACTATCGTGAGAGTAGTTTTGCAAATTCAGTCCGTCCTTGTTGTGTAACAGTCAGTCTCACCAATCAGAAGTGCCGTGCTCCTAGTGTGCCAATCATACTCACCAATCAGAAGTGGCCCAAAGTGACTGCGAATACGGCCACAAACAGACATGTGAAACCCAAGGAGAACGTTACATTCACAGTGCAGAAAAATATCGGTTCTGCTGCTGAGCTATAAGTGAATTACCTCCCTATTTAATGGTCAGAAATTGTTCAAAGAAAGGTCCTATTATTAGGGGTCCAAGCGGCGTTAACCGCAAGATCCACAATGTTTTTATTACTGCAATTGTTTTATTTTCATTACTTAATTTAACTTAACAGTCGTTGCTTTTGTGATAGAAGTTTTATGCGTCATTGTTCTCTGTTAATTTGACCCTTGTGCACATGAGACTTTCCGGAAACACTTAACTAAGGCTACAGCGGTCAAGTGCCGTTTGCAAATGCCGTACTTAAAATGTGCATGTAAAATCACTTTACCATGTTCGGTTTATTAGGTGTATGTTCTATATAACTTTTGTGAGAATAAGTAGATTTTGGATTGAATTCATATACATTACTTCAAAGATAAGAATGGAAATATAACAGTTCAGATTTCAATGTATGGTTGTGCTCAATTACAGTTCTCTTATACACATATAGCGAATACAGAGTTAGAAAAAAAAAAATCGCAAATGAAAATCGTATTCCCAATATCTGTCAGATAAATCACAATTAGATATTTTCTTAAAATCGTTCAGCCCTACACAAAACCATAATTAACCTTAAATATTATTGGCCTAAGACTTATGACCATCACCATCGGGCATACCCCTGTTGCGCACTTCTACAGAGCCCACGGGGCCCTTGTTGGTGGTGGCGTCAATGGCGACGAAGCTGGTGTACATGCAGGCGATGTTGCACGCCTTGCTCGTCTGGATGGCTTTCATGCGGTACCTCTTTGCCGGTCCTGGAATGGAAAGAAATGCATCACTTCCATTTGCTGTGCCAACCTTCCGGAGTCTGTCTGGTCCGGCCCTCACCGTGCTCCGCCTCCGGTTCCCTCTCCGCCATGTTCTCGAAGTCTCTGATGACGGACCGTGCGGTCAGCTGATGCACGATCTCCCCCCAGTCACCTGCCAATCGGTCCTGGTCCTTAGGCCTCCACAGCGAGGACAGATCGACAACAACCTCCCAGGATACGGGCTTGCCCCCCAGGAGACCATGGATGACAGAGCGACACTGGGCAGGGGGCTCCGCGGCTTCCTCGGGTGAAACGGCGGCAAACAGGCACTCGGGGTCCGTGAAGTTGTCCCAGTCCAGGGGGGAGGCAGGGAACACCAGGCTGTCTGGATTTTGGGGAGGCGTGGAAAGGATAGAAGATGAACAGTACTGGAGGTGTAGGTTACGGCGGCTGGTGTCTGTGGGCTCCCACTCACTGGAATCAGTGAGGCTCCTATGGGACAGCGCCTCCCGGTGGTTCGGTGGCACCCTGTCGTCACCCTCATCCAGCCGGCCCCCCAGTGCCTGGTGAAAGGAGACCTTCTCGAGAGCGTGCCGCAGGCGGTAGAGGTCCAGTTCGCCGTGAGGGGACGAGAAGCTGCGACCCGACAAAGCAGATCGGGCCAGCGCCATCCGTCTACGCTGGTACTCTTCTGCCTGTAACGTGAGGGGGATATGGTGGTCCGAGTTAGACCACACCTACACAAAACTCCAGAAAAGTCACAGGTACACGTACTTCACCCATTCAATGGTATAGATCTACTTCCCAGAATAAAATGTACATTTTGCCTTACTGTCCCCCCAGCCTATAAATGAACCCTTTCTGCGATGGGAGGTGCCTTCAGGAAGCACAATTGATGGGATAAACTCAGCTTCTCTCATTGGTCACATTTTGGGTCCCCACTGAATAAAATGCAGTGAAGAATAAACCCCACCCATTATTGGTTCTGAAGTCCTCCACTTTGTTAATGCTCTCTCCTACCATTCCAGTCCCAGCCTCGGTGACTTCAGAGGAGCTGGTGTGAATCCATGGCGACTCCCAGCGAGACAGGGCCCTGGGCTCTGGGGGGGGCATTCTCTCTAGGCCATGAGGTAGAGAGCCCGTGTCATGTTGGGGCACTGCAGAGTCCGAGGGGGAGGAGCTATGAGGTGGGCCCCTGTCGCTGATGATGGAGCAGTGGGTCAGCATGTACTGGTCCTGCACATATGAGGCCCGGGTGATCCGTCTGCGCACGTCGTTGGATGAATCGGACTCAATGCCTGCAGTCCCAAAACATGTTTGCCATCATTACAGGGGCTGGCCGTCCAGCTCCTTCCCAGCTCAGCCGTTTCGAAACGGACATCGTGGGTGAGGGTTAGTCTCATGGCTGCAGGGGCCTCACCATTTCCAGCACTGGTGTCCAGGGGCCGGGCGCAGGAGAACTCGGAAGAGATCTCCCGGGAGATCTCTCTGAGAGCCTCTT
Source organism: Petrocephalus sullivani (assembly GCA_026780845.1). NCBI lineage: Eukaryota > Metazoa > Chordata > Actinopteri > Osteoglossiformes > Mormyridae > Petrocephalus > Petrocephalus sullivani. The sequence goes on from JAODKM010000026.1 coordinate 313,737, forward strand.
CGATGTCCCCGTGCTCAGAGGATGCGGCCTGCAGCTCGAACAGCTCCATGGAGCGCGGGGGGCACAGTTCATCCTGCGAGTGCCCCGACATGGAGCTGCGGGACAGGCCCCTTGAAACACTGGCCTGTTGTTATCAGAAAAGGACAGATCTTTATTTTTAATTAGCAGGACGGGAAAAAACAGTTCTGTCACGGGGCTCAATTCCCCTTACAATGACTATCCTGTAGGTGAGGAACAGGTTTTAGAAACAAGAGGGTATTGATGACACAGTACAAGACATTTTTAATACGGGAGTTTATATTGGCATCTTATTCAGGGTTCCCCAACCTTCTGACTTATGCTGCCTGGGATTGACTCCGGGCCCCTCCTGGAGTTTTCACTGAACAAGCCCCAAAGGGGAGTGTTGACTCAAAACTCACGTCATTCTTCTTGCTTTGGAAGCCGGACATGTCGTAGAGGGTACAGTATCCCATCAGGCAGCTCCCCGGGTAGAGTGGAGGAATTTCACTGGGCGAGAGGAGAGCCTCCATGTCGTCGGGCACGTACCAGTCGATACGGACGTCCGTGAGCACCGGCTCCAAGGCCTTCTTCAGCAATCTGATCAACTGAGGGGGAAACAGCTAGTCATTGCTTATCTTCCATTTTTTTTCCAATACACCCACAGTAGGGGGCGGTAGTGTCCCATTCTCACCTTAGGCTGCAGCCTCTCTTCCGCACCAAGGAACTCGGCATTTCCACCTGTAACCTTGGCAACCCCCTGCAGCAGCCGTCGGCAGGCCGAGGGCCCCAATCCAAGGCCAAAGCACCTGGCAGCCAACAGAGTTTTTAATATGCATTTCTTACCAGCGTTTCTGGCATACAGCTTTCTGACACCAATAGAATCGCTGCTTGTTGGTCTAATGCCGAGAGAGTGGGGCGGACGGCAGGAAGGGCTCAGTTAGCCCACCTATAGCCGCATCGCCCAGCCTGCTTATTCATTCTGGTACAGATTCATTTGTCTGGCTTTCCCGGCAGTTTTATTTACAGAGTTCTTTTCCGTAATGATTCCAGTGATTTACTTTCTACACCTCACCCGGCCATGGAGTGGGGGTTGAATTGAAACCTCTTTAACAAATATTTGAATCATTTGGCTAATTGAATGGATAATTGAATACTTTGGTTAATTGATCCCCATTTGTACACCTATAGTACAGACTGATCATAACCCCACAGAAGGGGTCACAGATACCACTACCATCATGCATCTGTGTGAGGGGGCACTGGGATTGGCTAGAGCGGCTAAAGGGACCGGTGTGGTTGGAGGAGTATGGCAGCAGGACAAATGAAATTAGCCCAAGCGGCGAGCCGTGTCACCTGGGGGAGGGGTGCTGCAGCGGCGAGCACTTAGCCTGATTACTGCCCGAGACCGAAACTCATACAATGTCCTCAGTGTCCTCCCCTCCCATCGTCAATGCTACAATTCTATGCACGTGCACCAGCTCCAGGACCGATGGCTGGAGTCACAGACCTGAAGGGATTATTTATTACCACATTTCTACGGTAGGGGGAGGGGGGCAGCGGTCCACCTACTGCTGGCTGATATTCTAGACCAGTTCTCACCAGGATAAAGACTTACTGGCTAAATGCCTTTACAGATAAAGCATGACCCAAATCATGAGTGACGCTGACTAAGGGGTTGGAGTGCAGTGGTTTGCGGGTCCCACGCCCATACCTGGCCGTGCTAGCATTCCTCCGCACCAGCTCAAGCACACGCCCTACGTTGCTGACTGTGCCATCCGTGATGAGGAACACTTGCCGAGGATAGCCACGGCGTCCCGGCTGCTGGTACACCCAGGACAGTGCCCCCAGCAGATTTGTGCCCCCCAGGTCTGCATTCATCTTCTGGGTATATTCGTAAGCTGCGGTTACCGTCTCCTGGGGGGGGGGGGGTGGAGATTAAAGCCATGTGGGTGAAACAGCCAGTTAATCCTTAAACGCAATGTAATGTAAACTGTGTGGACGGGAATCAATCACTGTCACGATTACAGATGACATTTTGGGAAAGGAGGGAGAGGAGAAAGGCAATTACTGAACACCATAAGTGAATGAGGTTACCATATGGCCTTTTGTTTGTTAAACACCCGTCTGCACCTCCAGGCACGAGTACCTCGAGAATGTGATACTCCGCGACCATAGCAACCACGCCAGGAACATTGATTGTTCTCGGGCAGAGTAGCACACAATTTGATTTATTTACAAGGGACCAACCGGCTTTAGAGGTTTCAGGTCAAGGTACATCTCAGAGTTGTTGCTTGTAGTGCACCAAAAATCACATGGAACAACAACAGATCTGGGTTTCTTTCAGAAGGAGGGGGTGTTAGTCAAATATAACTAGTCTCATCTTAGCATATTTTTCCGTATTTGTGACCGGGAAAGCCCATGATGTGTCGTTTGGCAAACAAAACACAGCCCTGTCCCAACATCACCACGACTCAGTGCTGCCATAGCAGTTGTGCCCACTGGGTGCTTACGCTGGTGCACAGCTTGCTGGAGAGGAACAGGGTCTTGATCAGGGAGCCGAATCCCACTATGTTAAATAGCGTGCCCGGTGGCAAGCTCTTTATGGCTAGCACCATTCCTTCCTGGAAGAGACAACGACAGGCCATCAGAATCCATTCTTAAAAGATCATGGACTAATGTAAGAACCACAGCATTAAATGACAGGACTGATCCCGAGACACAGCCCTACAGTAGTAGGTTGGTTCTCTTTGATGAGCCACAGAAATAGGACTACAAACATGGCCTCCCTTAGGTAGGCATAGGCTAAAAGTGCACCTTGAGCCGTTCCATGTTCGATCCACTCATGCTACCGTTGCGGTCCAGAAGAAAGAATATCTCACGGGTGGCCTGATACAGCTCCACTGGCTCCTTCAGCAGGTCGGGGCAGAAGTTAAGCATCAGAACTGGGTTGAACAAGATGTCTTTGTGGAACCTCTTCCTCACAAACTCCAGCTAAAGGAAAAGAAACCGCCAGTGACCCACATCCCAACCATGACACAAAAGAAACATTACATTACAGAGTGCCAGGATCATAGTTTAGCCCCACCTTCTTTTCAAGCTCCGCCTCCTTCCTGGCATATCGAATGAAGTCGCGACGTGCGCAGATCTGCTGTTCATACTCCTGGAAGGTGAGATGGCCCCTCTCTAAGATGACCTGGGGATGGTGTGGTTCTGTGGAGGACAGGACAGCTGGGGTCTGCTCCATCCCCTAATTACCAAGGGGTTTATATGTAGCACTGTGACACTTCACAGGACTGATCTTGTTGATAAACGGCTCCTTCACATAAGCTCTTAAAGGAACACTGGGTCCTGGAATCAATCCAGTTGGACTTCTCATCTAGTAGAGCAAGTGGGGCTATCAGTATGCTGAGTTTTATTAATGTCCACATTTAAGAAAAAGTCTGCATTTACAGCTTTGGCCATTCTTAAGGTCCCTAGCTTACCGCTCAAGTGCAGTATGATCTCCACAGCCCGGTCATAGGGGTGCTCCTCTGCTAGGGTGATGTAGGTAGCAGAGGCTGACTGGGCACCGGGGTCTGCATCGGCCCGCAGGGCGTGTGTGGGGCTCTCCAGGCCTGGTTGGGGGTCACATGCTGGTCAATGCCCAGAGTATCCTTACTAGTCATCCAGTTCCTCAAAGGCTTGAGAATCATCCCTGAGATATTTGGAGTTCATTTCAACAGAGACATGATTGCAGCTTTGGCAATTCCCCGAATGACATTAGATTCACTAAGTGCCCCGTCACTTGCCAATTTCTTTTGCATTATGAGATTAGTTGTCCTGTGGAACCTTCAAGGACATTTATACCAGCAAACTCCTTGCATTCCTAGGTGCTGCTGGAACCATCTACACCTGCCTTCTATCTTCAACCTTTTGATGCTCTAGTCAGAGCATTTCTCCAACACTTGTTGGGCTCATTTCATTTTACATGAAAGTTCAAAATATTGGCTCCAGCTATCAACAGCTGTTCTGCCCTCAATGTAAACGTTCCTATTCACTCGTGACACTCCAGGTCCCGCATAATGGGGGAGGGTACAGCAATATTACGGGCTTCTCTACTGGGACCCCTGCCAGCCTTTCACCACTGAATGTCATTCTACACACCAGTGGAGGATAAGGAGCCCAAAAGCTTGTTGGCTAGCCTTTTCCTGCAGACCGCTCTAACAAGCAGGGACTGATTTTCAATTCAATTCAATTCAATTCAATTCAACTTTTATATGACGCCTTTCACTAAAGAGTTGTCACAAGGTGCTTTACAGGGGTGTGTTGGGATACCTTACCATATATTTAAGAAAGCATAATGCATAATGTTCAGGTTTTTCTTAAGATATGAGGAAAGTGTGCAAGGATGAGGTCTAAGAGGTGGAAGTCGGACTCACCTGCGAGGAGGCAGGCCCCCCGCACAAGCAGCTGGAAGCTGAACTCGTAAGGCAGGTAGTTGGTGGCGGGGCTGGTGAAGATGGCGTGGGCACACCGCTGGTGAGAGCCTGGGGGGCGCTCCTGTTTTCCCGAGGCACCTCCAAAGCAGCTGGTAGGCCTAGAGGAAGGAGGGAGTGGGATTGGTGCATGCACAGATCTTCAGATGCACAAATAGTGAGGGAACAATTACATACCCATTTTCCTCCCATCGTCCAGCACGCTCGCCACAGTTTGGAACCATCTTTCCCCTGACCAGGGGGGTCAGCACCAAAGGGTAGACCAAGCGCACTGCACCATTCTCGAGAGTGGGCAGCTCCATGGTCGTACTCAAGATGACCGTCACCAGGTCCAGTGGGGCGATGACTCCGGTACCGATAATGAAAGTGGTTCTTTCCAGATCCTCGTCGAGGACGAGATGCCCTGCAATGGAACCCCCAGTCATCAAATGCAAGGCTCTTCTCAACACAGCCGCTGATCAAACTCATCCATGCAGAAACCCCGATGGGGTAAATAACTTTGGCTTTACGAGGACTGGTTATAACAATCGATCGTGCACACCGTCTGCTACAACATCCAAATGATGTTTGACATTAGAACCAGCAAAATGCATTGAAAACTACAATTCTATGGTATAATCTTCACATAAACAAATCACTACAATATGGAAATCATTCCCATTTGGAACAAACAAAATCAAATGCTTAGCAGATTCCTTGACCATTTTATAAAGAACATTTATTTTGAAGAGGAGGTGATTTATGTGAGCCAAAAATTAATCCATTTACCTTTAAGTGCCCACTGCAGACCGCAGAGCAATTCGATTATGCCAGATTAATAAAGGCATTTGCTGCTTGAGGGGAAGGTTCCCTGGCTTTCCTGTCACAGCACGCACATCCTGCCGTACCACAATGCACTGGGCTAATAATCTGTGCAGCGGTGAAAACTAAGTTTTATGCTAATCAGAGATATTGTAATATTGTTTATTTTGCTAGCTGGTTACTTCTTTCCCTGCTCAATGCCACAGATTCGTAGGTGTCCAGCAGCTCAGTCTCTTCGGAGGTACATTTTTTCGGGACCAAGGCTGTGCAGTTCCTCACCGTTGGTGCACTGCACGTCCCGACCCAAGCTGCCACAGCAGCCGCAGTCCTTGTTTCTCCCGCACTGTGCGTCCAGGTGGCTGCTGGGACAGCAGGCCAGGCAGCAGTCTTCCAGCTTGATGCGGCTCTGGATCTGCACGCCCACCGCACGGCTGGCCATGGCCGCCTCGAACCCCACCACCGCCTCCTTCTCCCGCAGGGGGTACACAAACACACCTCGGGGAACCAAGAGGCCAATGGCGGCGGTCAGAGGCATGGTTGTGGGTGTTGCTAGGAAACTAGACCCCCCCCCCCTCAAGACCCATTATACATATTAAATTAGACTTCAAGAACTAGACATGTGGTTTCAGTCATAAGAAAGTAGGATCAGAAGTAAAATAAAATAACTTAAAATATAATGCTAATAAGCCAGTTAATAATAATAATAATAATAATAATAATAATAAGGGAACATTACAAAATAAACACAGCAAACAGTGGTAGTAATTTAAAATAAACCAAGAGTCAGTAGACTCTAGAATATTTATAAAAGCAATCCGGGGCCCCATGATGTTGTAGGGCAGGGTATGTGACCCGCAGGTGGACGGCCTCAGCTAACCTTCCACTGACTCGGTCTCCGTGTTGGCGTAGGTGAGCCTGGCGGTGATGCCCAGCGAGCAGCCAACCGCACATGACTTGACGCAGGAGGCCTTGAGCAGCAGTGGCTCCCAGGTGGAGCAGTTCCGGAGGCCCGGCATTGTGGTTCGAGGCGTGGGGTGTGTGAAACAGTAGGTGGTCAGGAGATCAGCGATTCCTCCTTGCCCGTGTGGGAAGCCTTGAATTGGGTCCATGGCGAGTTGTTGGAGAGGGAATGTACGTTTTATCAGTGAATGAGTCAGGAAAGGTTGGAGCTACAGATAAATTATAAAACCATTCACTTTGTTGATATGTACCATAAATCTTCAGCTATATGGTACATATATAAACTGTGTGGTCTTAGGCTAGTGAGGAACAGCTACGTTTTCCATGTGCAGAAGCAGCAATCTGTTCTCATGGTAACTGCCATCTTCCTCTAATAAGGGAGCGGATTAAAAAAAGAAAACATTCATATATTTGCTCCTATTCCTGTGTGATATTTACAAGTCGGTCTTCACACCCCAAGCCAGTCCAGCTCCCGGGCACTCCGTGTCCACGGCCGCGTGGCAACGAGCGGGGAAGCGAGCAATCCGCTTAAGGTGCAGCTCAATCATTAACTGCTCAGTCAACGGTGCACCGACCTCAGGTCTCTGCACACTCTACGTGCACACTCAGGTTTTCTGAGCCGGAGTTTGTGTCCTGCATATGTGGTCTGTCAGAGGCCCAGGACCTAGCTTTAATTGGGTGGGGCCACAGGACTCTTCCTGGGGGGACTACAAGAAATCCAACTTCCAAAAAAAGCCTCCTTCTACAAACATTAAAAAACCTGACTGATGTCTAAACTCCCAGAAATATTTGATGGGGAAGGGGCGTTTAAGGTGATTTGCTAAATGCTGAAAGTTCTGATTAACACTAATTCGCAAAGGTCTTGCTAAACATTCTTCCAACCAGGGATGTAGGAAACTTAATTGTCAATGAATTAATTCTTTTCTTACTCTTGTAAGTTTACCCCACCCTCACTGAAAGGGGTCACCCTTTTCTACTACACTTAACAACAAATATTTGACCAATGAACTGTTCCAGCTTTTGCTAAAATTATAAACAAACCAAGTGAACGTTCTGCTCCAAAAGGGGAGGCAAGCCACATGGTCTAGCAGTACTGACAGCAGCTCTAACTGCAGGTAGTGACTGGTCACTGTTTGTTTTTGCCCAGGTAATGGTCATTTTACATTCACTCTCAAGTAAATCAACACCGGCCATCTGTCCAGAGACCCTACTAAATAACCATTACGTTGGATCCACCGGGTGCACTACCGGCTACAGGGTAATGCGCAAGTCGATGCCATTTCTAGCGGCACTAATGTTGCGCATGTTAATAATTTGGAGCCTAATAACTACCTGAAATCCATGCAACAAAGGCACGTGCATTGTTCCAAGATGCAACAAAGGCACGTGCATTGTTCCAAGATGTTCATAAACAGTGATTCAGGCATTTTAACTATTAGGGAAGTTTGAGGAGCAGATTCCAAGGTGTCTACAAACGAACTCGTACTCAACTCAGAGGCTCACTGCTCATGGAACATCTTACATTTTCACCTCCAGAAATTAATCTAAAAGCACACAGGCTACAAATCAGATCCGTTATAATTTTTTTTCTCCCAGCTCATTAACATTGCACGTAAAATTGATACGCCTTGCAAACTCTTTACCACCTGAGACATCACATGGGAAGAAATGCACCGAGATCTTATCAATATTCAAACCCGTAATTGTGCATAACGTTTGATCGATCAGATTTCTCCCATAGCTGTCAGGTGCCACGATTCGCCTATAGCCGGTGATGTACTGACGGGTGGGCCGCTGTATCCGATGCCGATGAAAATAAAATTGATTCAAGGGGGCTCATTTGAGTTCCCAGCGCATCCTTGCCTATAGCGGTTATTCAACTGTTTGACGAAGTGGTTTTAATGGGACAATATATTTAATGGGCATATGAGATCGTCAATGAAACATTTACGCATGTAATTTATATACTATACTTGAAAAGAGGCACAAAATATAACCCATTTCCTACACTAATGGTACTAAAGTTTCCTGTCAAATGGAGACGCACTGCATAATGTGTCTAGAATATAACAGCCATGCTATTCAATTAAGTTAAATAACATCAAAAATCAAAGTATGCAATGGTTTTCAGTGGATAGAACAGCAGGTTGTTGGATTTTTCCAGTTACGGGACGCACTTACTTTGCGTGCAGTATCTGGCGGCGTGGGATATAAACGTGGTCTTTCAGCGTCCGGGCGCTTTGCTTCCCCTCATCCCCGTGCACTTGGACGCCGATGGGGGCGATGGGGGACCGCGCTCGGCGAGCTCTCCGGGGACTCAGGCGGGGCGCACACTGGCGGCAGCTCGGAGGCGCGTCTCCTCCGGCAGCTCTCCGCGGAGTCACGCCCCATTCCACTCCGCAGTCAATGTTCAGCGGCTGACTATTCATGTAATAAGTACCAGCGATATAAGAAAGCATACTAGGATGCATTCTGGTTTCTTATATAAAGCATCATGAGACATCCGAATGGACACAAACTTTTTTTTTTTAAACGCTGCACTGTTGATCCGAAAAAAAATTGTTACATTGCATGTATGCAACATGTATGCAATTCATATTATAAAATTGCCACGTCGTCTGTTTCCTAAGGAGTGTTTGCAAAATGGCAAATCAGAACTTAACACAAAAACAACACAGTATAATGATTTTAACCACAAATGGGAGTCCAGAAGATTTTGTCGCAGGAATTAACAGTGTTCAGGCAATTGGTTCTGACTGTGGATTGTAAGGCGACGGCGATGACAGTGACGGTAATGACAGTGGATGTTTGATCCAGGCCTATCTTGACTACACGCACAACAGTCTGCATAGCTTTTGTTGAGCATTAAAGACGAGATTAAGGACTGAATTAAGATTACGAAATGGTCTAAAGTTACCTGCAAATTTGATTTTGGACGCCTTTAGCTCGTTTGAAATGGACTGTTGGGTGTAGTAACGTAACTAAGGCGCCTCCCAGCTGCACGTCTTCCGTCAACTGGAATTGGCTTTCCTACAATAACTGCATGTAAATATAGACAGAAAGGTTAACAAAGGACTGTTTTTTTAATAATAATAATACACCGTTTGCCAGTCCACCGCACTTGTAAGCTCACTGCAGTAACTTGGGATATTAAGTTGCGCGTTGGATGCAAAAGTAGAAGAAAACACGGTCCCTCGTAAACTTCTAAATTCTAAAACCGGTCAATTTTTCTGCAGCCGCACGGAGGCTGGAAGGTCGAGCTGTTCCCTTTTCATTTTCGGATAACGAGCATAACGAGGTGTCGGCTTTCGCGGGAGCACTTAATCCTCTAGTCGAGCCGAGATAGAAACTAGCGATAATTTGATCCGACGCATCCTAATGAACACTAACGGGTCAGGATATCGCCAGAAACCATGGAAACGTTCCCAGAAAGACCACGGAAAGAACAAGCCATTAATGCTGTGCTCCGTAGCTGGCTCCATAGTCCATTTTGCCGTCAAAGTAATTGACTGGTAATAATGTGTTTCCAGTTGGAGGTTTTTTTAACTTATGTACAGTGTGTTCATATTCATGAATATATCGTGGGAATGAAAGTCTTTTTAAACAACTGCAATGTATATATTAACTATTTGCAAAATTTCATATTCGACAATACAGCTCGATGCTTTCTGACATTAGAATTAAAAAACAATCGCAGCTTTTTACGATTTAAACCAGAATTTACGATTTGGCCTGCTACTTTCACCACTACCCCTTAGTATTCTCTCTAGCTGTGAGGTTTCATTATAGTCTACGTTGCTATTAGGCTATTGTTAGTTATCTAAAACAATGTCTTTGAACCAACCGCAAAATGCCACACCAAAATTCCCCCGTTGTTAACTGACATGATTTATGCCAGTAATATTTGGTAATGCCAGTCAAAGTATTCACTTCTCGAACTCTTCCAATCAAAATCTATCGACGCTTAATTGCAAAGGCAGACTCCACATTTGTCTTTTCGCGCCATCTGTCGGCTACTTCTGGCTACGCACCATTTTCATACTTATTAAAACTGCACGCATATTGCAAAGAAATTTCACAAAAACTTCATCAGCACACTTCAGTCCACAAGATTGCATCACCTAAAAAAGAACTCCCTGTAATTTAAATATATTAAAGCACGCAGCAGTCCTGGTCTGCAAGATCTGAGGGCTCTTTGAACATATAATGTAGATTCTACTGCATTTAATTCTGGATAATGTTTTGCCTCACTATAGGATCTCTTACTAAATAACAGCTTTCATCTTTAAGTGATCTTGGGTATCCCCTGCCTTTATAATTACGTCTGTTCCAGATGCCCGCCTAATTAATCAGACTTAATTGGTTTGCAGATTGACAGTCATATGTTTATCATGACATTTATTATTTGCTTGTGAGATGTGACTTATTAACACAAGTGCAAGTGTCATTAAGATCTTGAAGGACGTGCACTGTGGGTCTGTTAACTGATCTATGGTATTCTCCTCTTATATTGGCCAACCGGATGAGCAGGGTGGAGGCCACCAGGGTGTATCATACTGACGGGGCATCTCTACCAGGGGAATGGGTGCTTAAGCTGCCATCTCAACAGGGAAGGCGAGGAGCGACCAGAAAGCTTGCCTCTTGGAGCTGAATCAGAGTGGACAAGTAGGGCCTCCATCACACTGCAATGACAGTCACAGTCCTTTGGATCATTTTGGCCTGATATGAGACCTCCAAGTCCAGTGGTGGCAGTGTGGTGTATGCCCAGTTCCATAAAGCCTGAAAAAGATCAGCTGCATTATGTAATCTGAAAATCAATATATTGGGAAACAAATGGGCATTGTTAGATCTGAATCTTCAGTTTGTCACATTATGAAAAGTATTTGACAAGGTTTCATATAACAATATATACCACGAATTAACTTATTTGTAGCTTCACTGGTGTTTCAGCAAATACAATCCAGAGAATATGATATTGCATAAACTAAACAGCAGTAACATCCACCAAGCCTCCATCTGACATCAAAATATTGGAAACTCTTTAATTTCATTGTTTACTGGGTGAGGACATGTGGTACATTTCGCACTGCCAATTCATTTTAGCTCCGTTTTGTTTTTAGTCTAATAGCTGAAATGTTGCCTATGTTCCTTGTCCATTCTCTCCCTTCTTAGCCTGAGATAAACATAAATCAGTGCTAGCTTTAAAATCATGCACCCACAAGGCCTATTGTTGGGGACTGTTACAAACCACAGCCTTGTACCGTTGTAGCAGACAATTATAGACTGCATGCTTTGTGAAGCTTTCTTTAAATGTAACAAGAACAGGCTACTGCAGTTCTCTCAAACGCACAGGAAAACTTCCATTTTGAAGGACGCTTTGCACTCATTTTATACAACTTTGCATTATTTGTAATTTACGCGAGACACCATGATAATGTGATAAAAGAGGGACATGATAAACATTACCAAAATGACGACATAATACTTTAGTTTTTTACACGTTTGGTGCTAAATCATGCTTCTGATGCCTGCAGCAAAGTTTAGCAGGTGAGTCTCGGTGGCCTAAATCAAATCACAAAGCCGACGTTCCCGGTGATCGCTGGTGAGCCCATGGACACGCTGTTTGCCTTTAGCAAACAGTTCGCAGCGAGAGCTATCGTGTGTGTGTGTGTGTGTGTGTGTGTGTGTGCAAATGTGCACAAGTTCGCACTAATAAACACAGGTGGCCACAAAGAAACTTGTCGTTACGTACCAAGCCACTGGGCAACTCAGAGTCCTCATAAATTAACGCCACAGGAAACCTTAAAACTGCATTTGCGACACCTACCTAACAGACCTACACGCCAGTTGTAATTACAATCATAAAGCCAATTACAACCTCGAAGACAGGCGGTGGTACAAATAGAGCGCATGCGCAGATGCCAGCTCTTCGTCTGCGGCGTCCGGCGGCCGAAGCCGGTGCATGTTTAAAACAAGCACAGTAAGGCTACGTAACTAGCCCACGGAATGATAGGAAAAGTCATCTGAGGAATTATTTGTTACTGATTTTGCAATATACGCCAGTATATAACCAAGTCAGCGTTTAGTGTCTTTGCTGGTCCTGTCGATGTTTCGTCTAATCAGCTATATCGTATAAATTTGTTTTTGATAATTGTACGTTTATTTTATTACATTTAGCCATTTACGATCCTAAGTTACTTACGTTTATTTGATTCTTGACTACTTAGCTCGACTATAGCTTCAGTTTCATCTTATTGCCCACCTAGATTAATATCTGGAATGTCTGGAAAGATATCTACTGATCATTTATATTCATTTTTTCCTTGCTATAGATTTCACTGTAATGGCTGGGGAGCAGAAACATGACAGCCCCTTAGAGCAGTTTATTCTATTGGCCAAATTCACGAAGGGATCAGCGCTAATAGCCCTTATCAATCAGCTATTGGAGGCCCCGGGGGTTTACGTCTATGGAGAGTTCTTAGAACTGCCTCACGTCCAGGAGGTAACCCAGATACAATCTCTTCGCCTTTGTGATTGACAGCCCATACCGTCCATCTAGCTACCGTCGAGCTTATGATCCAATTAAATTAATTTGATATTAATTGACATGTAGCGTTTCCCCCACACGATGTCACTGTTTCCATGCTGAACGAAACGGCAGTTGATTAATTGATAGTCTGATAACACTACCAAGATGACTCCAAGGCTTCAGCAATACACCTCTGGTTAAAGCTCAAGTTTTTGTCTGTCACAGCTTTCCAAAGGTCCTAGCAAGGAATATTCTCAGTTATTAAATATATTTGCTTATGGAACTTATCTCGACTACAAAGGTAATGTGCATTGTTTCCTTTTAAAGAGTGTTTTGATTGAAGCCATTCATAAATGCATTGTGTGCCAAATTAATGTATTATATAAGCTGCATTTTTGTATCGTATAATCTTTTTTAAAACGTTCTTTTTACAGAAAATGAAGTCAACCTTCCTCCATTAACAGATCTCCAGAAGGACAAACTGAGGCAGTTAACCTTTGTCAGTCTGGCAGGTTCTATGCAGGTACACTGTAGCTAATGATATAGTTGACAATGCTGTCCCATGTAGTGAGCTCCCTGAAAAACATTGGTTTTGTCTGCTAATAGTGGAATTTTATTTGATTTCAAAGTTTTTGGGGGGTGGGAAACTTGCGTTTTTTTTGTACCTTGTCAAAAAAGGTGCTGTACCTTTAATGAAGTCTCTCCCCCAACAGTATATCCCATACTCCAGGCTGCTCAGAGACCTTGAGCTAAGAAGCATGAGGCAGCTGGAGGATCTGGTCATTGATGCCGTCTATGCTGATGTCATCCGTGGGAAGCTGGACCAGCGTGGGCAGCTGCTGGAGCTGGAAGCCTGCATTGGCCGGGATGTCCGACCTGGCGAGATGGGTCATATCGCCCACACCCTGCAGGAGTGGTATGCAGGGTGGATCAGGAATGGAAATTAAGGGGAACCTAGAGGCAAATCTTGGCTTTAGTTACTCCACTGCCTCATCCTCCTAATGATGTTTTTGAGTAGGTTAGTCTCCAGGATATTAGCTGGCGGTGATGGATGGCAAACACTATTGCTTCACACTTTCTGAGGTTGGGGGTTTAAATTCTTCCACCATTGTGCATGTTTGTGGAGGGCACATGATCTCCTCGTGTCATGTGGGTTTCTCCCTGTGGTCCAGTGCTTCCCAATTCAGTCCTCAAGGATCCACAGATGGTGCTCGTTTTTGCTCCATCCCAGCTTCGGGTAGAGTGAAAATGTGGACGGGTTTGAGAAACCCTGTTGAAATCAATAGACTTTGGGGTTGGCTTCGAACAAAGTGGCTGTGGGGGTGTGTGTGTAGGGGTGGGCTGCCGGGTGGACTGGCATCCTCGGGGGGGGGGGGGGTGCTTGCCTTGGTGGACTCATGGAGTCTCTGCAGGTGTTGCAGCTGCTGGTCTGTGATGAGAACCGTGGAGCTGCAGGTGGACAGGGTCGGCCAGATTCGGGCGAGGAGTCACAGAGTTCAGCAGCTGATGGAGGCTGAGGTGTGGAGGGAGACAACCTTAACGCTATTGTATAGTGTTCAGATTAATGGTAGCTGGAAAATGACCATGGTCACCGATTTGTGTGTGTGTGAGCCTGGTGTCTGACTCTCCAGGTTTCTGACATCCAGAAGTTGCTGATGACCGCGCCTGTCGTAATGCCCCAGAATACGGACCCTGCCTTGGAGCAGGAGGGTGCCAGGGGCAACACGGACTGCTGGCCGCCATTGAAGAAGGCATCCAAAGAGAAGGGGCAGATGCATCTACGGCAGTAACTAATCAGCCCTCTAGGGGGTGCTGCTGTACTAGATCCTGTGGGGGTGATAAAAGGGATTGGGGGGGGGGGGGGGGCTAGATATATATATTTTTTTCTATGGCCATAGTAATCAAACTGCATTTTATATCAGCAGCTTCAATCAGAATATAATCTATTTTAGTTCTGAAATAGTGTAAAGGTTTGGCCACTGTGATTTGTGAAATTTCATTTTCTTATCAGAAATTGAATTAAAGTGCAAATCTTTTCTTTATTTGTATGTTAATAGAACTGTAGGCTAAACTTATGCTAACTTTGACTTGTTCATTAAGTAGCTTAATGTTTTAAACTTTTTGTTATCCTGTATTTTTTTATTGTATTTAAAAGTTCCTGGTTTTTGTGTAGCTGCAGTTAAAATGTAATTTGTGATCGGAAACCCTTTTTTTGAGGGTTTAAATGTATTTTTGTTCCTCTGACAGATTTTTGGCCTCGTCATTTTTGTTTATGATACTGGGCAACTGTCTTTAAGAGGCTAAATATGACAAGGATTGCTCGAATAAAAGCCTAGCCTTTTTAATGGAGTACCACTGATGCTTGGGTGTTCCCAGGGGAAGGGACAAGCTGTCTGCAGCTCATGGGGCATTATGGGTTTTTCTCCTCTATCCCAGTGACCTACTTTTCAATTGTTTACGCCCAAAACAATGGTGATGGGGGGTTTTTTGTAACTGTGCATAATACTTGGGTGTCACTCAACATGACTGCGTAATGTCCTCCTGTCCCACTACAGCGCACTGGGTCTTTACAGTCGGTTTGTTGGCACCTCCGCTCGGCTTTCAGAACTTTCAGGCAATCCTGGGGCCACGCGGCTAGGTTTCAGTGGGATCGTTTACCATTCCCTGTAAACAATCAGGGGAAACTGCAGGGGTTATTTGCACTTAACCACTCCCAAAAGATCCCACCTATCCTACCTACATGCCCTGTTCAGAGTTTGTTTGCTCTTCCAAAGGTCCACAGCTTTTGTCGGTGGGGGCTGGTCAGCATGGGGCAGGATGGGGCATCTCGCTCTCTGGCAGTCGGAGAGATAGAGGAAAGCAGTTTGGGCCAAAGGAGGAGTATGTGTGCCTGCTCCATCTGAGATGGGAGGGGGCTGTCTAATCAAAGGAGATCAAAGCCTGGGGGGGGGGGGATGAAAGGATGCGGTCCGGTTATGCTGTGCCATCTCTCTCTGCCCAAGTTAGCACACAGATCACAGTGGCACTGTGTGACTTGGGTCCCTCTGTCAGGAGGGGGTCAGGTTTGTAAATGCGGGGGGGGGTGGGGTTGTAATCGGTGGCAGCAGAACAAGGCCTTTTTCATGTCCTGGAAACTCTGGGCCCTGGGGAGCCCCAGGTACTTAACCCTGGCCACACGCATGCACACACTCTCATGTGACCAGGTAATTTTCATGAAAAAAAAATGTCTGAACACAGAACTAAATGCTACAGACGCTTGTGCTCCGCCTGAAGACGCGATGTCGCTGCTAAATGCACACAGCTTTTATGTAATGACTGTAAGTTCAACTGGGTACCACAAAAGTGATGAGAACTTCCAATATTTTAATGGCTGAGATGAAAGCGTCAGTCTGATCAGAGGCGGCCGAGCTGTGATCGTTAGGGGGATGGCTTTGAAGTGAGACAGCTCCGAGGACAATGCGTCCATTGAGAGCGAGCTACAACGGCGGGAGCCTCTCTCTCTCCCCCTCTCGTTCGCCCATTCTCTCTTCTCTCTCATCTCCATCAGCAGCCTTTCCTCCTCACCATACTCGATATAGTCCATCTTTCCCCTCCCAAGTTTGTGTTTAATGCTAATGAATCCCACCCCCACAATACAATCAAGCCCCCCCCCTTCTCTACTCTACCCAATTGGTGATTTTTTATTTTTTTGGAGTTTCCAGTCTCCAGTTGCACTCAATCTGCTGTGACCATCTTAATGAATTCTGTTTGCTCATTGGCCACAAGACAATAGCTCCTCCCCTTCCCTCTCATCCCAGCCCCCCCCCCCACACCCTCATTGTGCACCAAGTGGCTCTATATATACCAGAGGATGCTAGGCATCTACTGTTACTTAAGTAAACTTGTAGACAGATACGACAGTGCGGGAGAGGCCTATTTCAGTAAGCTGGAGGGGGAGGGTTGCTACAGAAACTGTGAGACGAAAGGCTCTGGGGTTGGGGGGGTTGTCAAAAAATTCTTCTGGAAGTGGTATCAGGTGCCTTTAGAGATTACAGAATTTTTGTTTATATGTTGCCTATTTTCATCATGCTGCTGGCGTTACTGCTGATTTTGGGCCAGGTGTCTGCCGCGCCCCCTGCCAGAGAAACATACAGGATGCCCGCCAGTGCACTGCAAGGTATGTACCTCTGACGTATTAATGCACCCCCGTCATTTTGCCATGGTATGAGCTCTGTGGGGCGTGAGCTGACATTTAGGCATCTACCAATTGCCTCATCGGGGGAGGCCCTCTACAACACCTCAAGCCATGAGAATAATCAATGTATGTTATTTATGTTCGGCACACTTCTGTCACTGCATTAGGGTTTCAGTCCTGGTGTGTAACTGACCCTTAGATGAAATGTTTTTGCAGACATTTCTGCTTAGGATACAAAAAGCAAGTGTTTTAAACCCTGTATAGTTGTATAGGACTCTAACACCGATTCACTCAGGTCTTTCCCAAGTTACTGTGCTTCAACAGATCCGGGGCCTATATAACAAAATGAGATTTGCTGGTTGGTCTTATTCCTAAACTCCAGCTTCAGAAAAACGGTCCCCTGACCTCTCTGCTTGAATGAGCACAAAATATATCCCACATTATAGCCTTAATACAATATATTTTAGTATGCATTGTGGTGTATATGGTGCAATGTAAGGAAGGTAGGGATGCAGCAGAGCGCAAAACATGGTCCTCACCCTGCCCTCCTGTTCCCCTTTCCTCATCAGAGAGGCACTAATTAAACCTTCAATCAGAATCACCGTCATTAGTGGTTTTCTATTGCTGAGCTCTGAAGAAGATTTGGCGAGGAGGTGAGGGTGAGGGGGGGGCGCTGAGGTGACCTCCGCATCCTTGGCGACCCCCCAGAATGAGTGTGGTTTCACGTGCTGCGTCTGTAGATCCCAATACAGTTCCTTGTGAATTTGTTGTCACGACAACATGATCAGTCAAGAACGAGGGTGTGTCTGGCCGGATAGGGTATATGCCTTTCCACACTGACGCAGGAGCTCGACATCTCCTACAACCACTTGGGGGTACTGCCTAGTGGTACTGTGTGTTCTGCTACTGACCCGGGCCACACGGGGCCACGTCCTCCCCACAGCTCTCTCCGATCGTGGCACCGTGGTTCTGGAGGCTGCCTTGGTCAGTGCCTTGTCGGCCCTGGAGCTGGCGGTGCTGGAGCGTAGCTGGGCTGAGTCGAGCTGCCGGGGGTGCATGCCATGCCTTTTCCAGGACTGCGGACAGCGCTCCGGACCCTGTGGTAAGAAGCCAAGTGATTGGCTGCAGGACCATGATCTTAGTCACATGATGGCTACATTGTTCTTGAATGACATCATTAGAAGAAACGACCTGATATGACACGCTTGTCGACAAACCACATACCAGCACAATTTAAATTTTAACACCCCCCCCCACACACACACACACACACAATGGTACCTTCCAGCAGCCCCAGGCACAGCATTGGAGGAGCCCACCTGTGAGACCATAGGTGACACTCAGAAGCTGCTGGACGAAGGAGAGCGTAATTGGGCACTGAGCCAGGCATGTGGCTTCTATCGCTTGCGCTGCCCAGAGGCTGAGGTGGACAGGGGGCGCTGTGTACGCTTCATGGGGGAGAGCTGCAGTGCACGCGTGCTCCAGTGTAGCCTCCTGAGTGCCATACGCAGCCTCGAGCCCCTGCCCAGCCCTCCAACGGGCATGAAAGGTGAGCATCCAATCATCTGCTTGCCCTTCCACCATCCAACCCCACTGCTACTTGCAATGCGACTCCTTATTTGCATATTTTGGTTTGTTCAATTCCCAATTTTCTCCTCACTCACCCCTCCTTTGGTGTATCCACCAGAGTTCTGTGGGCACCGGGCCACATCTGGCCAGAATATCACCCAATCGCGCTCGAGAATTGTGGGTGGCAAGTTGGCTGCCCCTGGGAGCTGGCCCTGGCTGGTCAACCTGCAGCTGAATGGGGGATTCATGTGTGGGGGGGTGCTGGTGGACAGCGCCTGGGTGGTGACGGCCGCCCACTGCTTCTCGGGGTGAGCTGGACCAGCGGACAATTCTGCACACCAAGAAGCAACAGAAATATATTCAATAAAACAGCCCAGCTGATGAAGGAAGGTTCATTCTAGTAGTGGTCTATTCAAGTTGTCAATTCTGTATTGAGTTTGAGTTGCTGAAGCTACCGGTCATATAGATTTAGACTAGACTTTGTATTCTGTCTTCATTAAACCAACATTACGATGCTAAGAATGGCCTGTTCCATCTCCCTTGTTTCCATTCTTCTGCTCACACAGCAGCCGAAGTGAGAATTACTGGACAGTGGTAGCAGGGGAGTTTGACATAACAAAGACTGACCCTGAGGAGCAGGTCATGAAAGTCAATCGTATCATCGCTCACCCAAAGGTACCATTACAGATTAGCCATCTTCTCTCTGGCTGAGATTTTGTTCCATGTACGACTTCCACCTGAAATTACAGTTTTGTGGTCCATCTACATTTCATCTGCCCTTCCTAGGCCCTCCAACAAAAACCCTTCCACGTCACTTGGTATGCCTGGCCTTGTAGGTAGGAAGCAAGCTATTGCCATGGTGAGCCACAGATTTCAAGACTCCTAAGGATGGGCAGGAGAGTCTTGTGGTTGACCGTGTCAAATGCTCCTGAAAGGTCAAGAAGGATGAGGACAGGTGACAGTTTGGCTGACCTGGGAGCATGTAGCTTCTCAGTAACAGCCAATAGGACAGTCTCTGTGGAATGTGCTGCTTTGAAGCCAGATTGATTAGGAACTTGGAGGTTGTTCTGAGAGAGATAGAGAGATAGTTGATTGTAAACTATATGTTCAAGGATTTTTGAAACAAAAGTGAGAAGTAATACTGGCCGGTAGTTGCTGATGTCTGAGGGATTTAGATGAGGATGGGAATGACCCTGATGGGAATGCTGTTGGTACATGACCAGATGTTATGGGGCCATTAATGATAGTGGTGACAAAGGGGAGTACACATCAAATCCTTGATGTGTAGCATAGTACTTGCGGAGGGAAAGAATGTCTGGCAGATTTCTCCAATTTTCTCATCAAAGAAGTTGGCAAAGTCTTCAGTGGTCAGCGAGGATGGAGCAGGAGCAATTGGAGGGTCGAGTAATTAGCTCTGGCCAAAGGCATCTGCCAAATGCTATAAATGTAAATGTAAAATGAAAAGATGTTATGGAGTTTGCAAGGATGTAGTGTAAGACGTGTAAGGAGTGGACAAATTCTCACTGACCGCCTTCGTGAAGGATGTAACATCTGGATTCCCAAACAGCTATGCCTACATGCAAAAAACTTTGACTTCTGTTCTTCGCTCTTCATCTGCAGTTTAACCCCAAGACCTTCAACAATGACATCGCTCTGGTGGAGCTGGTGTCCCCCGTGATGATGTCACACCGCGTGAGGCCCATTTGCCTGCCATCCGGCCAGGACCCCCCACTGGGGGCGCCCTGCCTAGTAGCTGGCTGGGGCTCTCAGTATGAAGGTGTGAATGCGGGGGGCACTGGGGCTCCTGTTCTTTATGTCTTTCCTGGGTGGTCAGCAGATGTTCAGCGTGGATGTGAGGTTTTCACCTGGACCACCTTTCTTCATCAGATGGGCCTTCAGCTGATCAAGTAATGGAGGCCAAGGTGCCCCTTGTGCCACAGAGCACATGCAGGAACACCCTGGGCAAGGAGCTGGTCACCAACACCATGTTCTGTGCTGGCTTTCTCAGCGGCGGTGCTGACTCTTGCCAGGTGGGCTTCCGACTCCAACGAGTCCCCTCAAGGAAGGAGAGACATTTTATTAATCCCAACAAACTCGTCTAAAAGCGCTAATTCCTATTGGCCATGTTCCAGGGTGATTCGGGAGGACCCCTGATCTACCAAGACAGGCTCTCTGGCCGTTTCCAGCTGTATGGCATCACATCCTGGGGCGACGGCTGTGGGGCGAAGGGGAAGCCGGGGGTGTACACCCGAGTCACAGCTTTCTCTGACTGGATCCTGGAGGAAATGCAAAGTGCGACTCCAACAGAAGCTATTCTGACTACCTGATATAATTACCCCTCTTTTATGCCCCTACGGCAACAGTCGCCCTGAATATAGTGTTGTTTTGCATGTTTCATGCAGTCTTGCACCCTACTTCCTTGTCATCAGCAGAATCTTCCAGAAGCCGGGAGCCCACCTGTACTGAGCTGTTGAAGACGTCCGAGCTGCCTGAGGAACAGCTGGGAACAGAGTTCAGCGCCTTGTGCGGCTTCTACTCCGTGTCCTGCCCCCCCGCGCTGGGCGCCGCGGCCTGCAGCCGCGTGGCAGAGGAGAAGTGTCGGGGTCGGCTCAGGAAATGCCGTGAGTGGCAAAGCGTCTGCATCGCGAGGCCGAAACCTCTCTGCAAATGACGGGGAGGAAATATGCAGTCGCACCAGTTGGCTAGCTTGTGGTTCGCATGTTTGACTCTTTCATAATTCACTCTTGAGCTCAAAACTGTTATTTCTTCATCGGCTAGCTTACATTTAATGGAGTTAGGTGCAAAGTTATAAATACCTGGAACCACCTTTGTCATCTTGAAGAAAGTAACAGGGAACGAATCATAACTTACACCAGATAGCAATCTGGGAAGTTGTAGCATTCTCTAATATGTAGGACTGTTGCATTTGCAGAGATGCGCTCGTTTCTGCAAACCTTGCTGGACCTCCTGCAGCGTGCTGAAGACTACATCCGGGACAAATTTGACCTGAACTTCTTTACTCAGACCCTTCCTCAGCTGGTGGACCACATCAACAACACTGCCTACTCCACACGAAAACGCAGGGCTGCTCCAACCCTGCCAGGTAAAATACTGCCACTCCTGAAAGTGCCCCCTGGTGGACTAGAGGACCACAAAAATACTTTTCTGTGATTTAACATCTGTTACAGTTAAATGCAAAGTTTTGCAAGTCCTGTGGACTATTATATTTTGGAGAATATTGTGTGTTTTCAATGGAATAACAGGAGAATCCTTTTAAAAGGTCAGGTAGGGGTCACCATGTCACCTGAAGCCTTGGGTCATCGCCCACCTTCCTTTTTCAAGGGGGTGGGACCCCAGGCAGGTGACTGGGCAGAATTCCTGAGGGACATTGCTAAGGACTGGGACCAGCAGCCTACTACTGAAAATGTTCAGTCTCTGCTCAGGGAAAGGAGCCTCTTCTTAGAGGTACATCGTGATCTGAATCAAAGTTAGCTTTGTAATCTGTGCGCTGAGGTACTGTGCGTGATGACAGCTTGTATTGATTGACAGGAGGGAGACTCTGCTGTTGCCCAGCTGCTGGGAGAATACCGCTCGCTGATTGGTCGGCTGAACTCCAGGTTAGAAAATGGTGGCGTATTATTGGCCACCAGAACAGTCAGCATGTCAGCGGAGCCTGTGCCCTGGGAACCAGGCCCAGGATCTCACAAGCTTGGAGGCCATTTCTATTTAGCTCCAGGCCACAGGAGACGCAGAGGTTTGCGTGAGAGAAGGGCATTTGAAGAAAACGGCAAAGGTGTGTTCTATGTTACAGTATTACGCCTATCTGTGTGTTTATTATGTGGATAACCCAAGAGGAGACAGCTGTCAGAGGGCTCCCAGTAACATTAGCTGCGTGTCTTAGCATGTCCTGGGGTGATGGAGGCAGTGCACAACACCAGCCTGATCAGAGATGTGTATCGCTGGGTCCTGGGGATACCTACTAAGAACCTCTCCATGAACTTCCAGGAGGTCAGTTCAGTTTCCATCCTTACATTTTTCTCCAGCTTTGTATTTGACGCCCCTGGGTGGCACCTTAACCCAGTAGCAGGTATGACGCATCCTTCCCCCAAAGATATAGATAAGTGATTGGGATGTGTTTCATGGACTATGGACTATGTCTTGGTTAGAGTTCTTAGAGCCATTTTCCTGGACACTCGTTCTCCGCCCCTCTCCAGGTGCTGGTGGACCTGATGACAAAGAACGAAAGGGGGCTGTACGAGGCCCGCATCCGGGCCACAGTGGGCGGCCGTGCCCTCACCTTCCACTGCTTGGTGGGCCTGGAGAATGAGGCATTCTACCGCAGCATGCCCCAAGTAATCGCCCTAGCCCTGGAGGGACTAAAAGCGTATTAGAGGCGTGGCCTGGAGGTGGGGCAGGGCGGACTATCTGAAATGCCTTGACGATTAGGCACAGAGTCTCAGCTCTCGTGGACAATGGGATCATTGAGCCTCTACTCGCAATGACTCTCTACATGTGTGCCCATAACGACAGAGATGGTTGGGGATGCAGAGGTGGACTCTGCCCTGCCTCCTAGCCATCAGAATTCATCACTGCACTTCCACACACATGCAGCTGATCTAGGGCAATGGACTACAGAACTACAGAACTACAGAACTACAGGACTACAGAACTACAGAACTACAGAAACATGTGTCTGAATGTAACTGTAAAACAGGATTCCATAACATGGAGACTAAATGTGATGCTGTTGGATAATTTGCCTTCTCACATGGCTATGATAGGAGAGCATCCAAACTCCAGACATACACACACAAACATTAACTTCTGATTCTAAGGTAATGGAAACAGAGACATGGTTTTTGTTATAAGTTATTTGACAAATGTGCGTTCACAAAGGTTGAGCCTTTTGTGACCCAAGCAGACTACCTGTTTTTTCCATTTTTTACATATTTATTTGCATGTACACATTCTTTGTATTTTTGCAGAAAAACCAAGAAAATAAGGTGGAAAAAGTGATGTTTTGTTGCCGTTGTGTTTCTGCTTTGCGGTGTTTCTGTTTGCACTATATGATGAATCCTCAGCCTCTTTAAAGGCCTGGATTCCTTCCTCATTTCATTTTGAAAAAGTTTCTTCTCAAACTAGCATGGACCAGTAGACTGTAAGGCAGGCAAGACATTACCAGTATTCAGAAATGAGGACGTAAAAATAGTCTCGGGTGAATGTGAGTGCCATTAACTTCTCCGTTTGCCTCATGTTGTTATACTAGGAGGTTCTGACTGATAACCTGAAGGACACACCTAGACACCAGTAGACCTTCTGCCACATAAATATCCTGGAGGCAACCATGTGATTCTCTAACTCCAACTCTACCAACATACTACATGCATGGTGCAGCCCAATTTTTATATTTTCTTAAACAAAATAATATTCATCACACCTCTATCTCCTCACCTTACTGGTTTCCATCCTAGCCTATTCTGTGGCCTGTACAAAACCAGAACCTTCTGTGGGCAGATATATGCTTCATCAAAGCTACAATACTAAAAATTGCCATGACTTTCCTGGGCCCCTAACAAAGAGACTAAAATGGTCATGGAGAGATCGGGTTCCGCAGCTGCCACAGGTGTTAAGCAATTAAGATTCTCTTCAAGGCCCTAGTCTTGTCTAAATCGAGTAGCTACACTGCCAGCTATTGCAATTAAAATGAGTTTCTGGGCATATTTTTGGACTAAATATTTTGTTGGTCTTAATTACTATGTATAGCAGGCAGGCACCAGTAAGAATTCATCCCAAAGCCCCCCAAGGCTTGTGTCCACATAACTAGTCAACATATGCTGGTGCCTGATAAAGGACTACGCAGAGAAGGACCTCACCTTCACACCTGTCCCGCTATTGCTGTATGAAGTGGGCTATGTTGATAAAAAGAACATACTGATACTATTCTTCTTACCAGATGAACTGGCTTCTCTTCAAATCATCTCTTTTCAGCATCACTTTGGCACCCCCTAGTGGAAAGTGAAAAATCAGTGGGTAAAATCGTCTGGCTTAATAAACTTCGCTGCCTCCTGCAGTTTAAAGATAGATACAGGCATCATTAAAAAGATCAGCTCCTGAAATCAATATCGTGCTTTTCACAAAGATAGGGTAAAGTGTTAAAGATAAAGTATTTAAGCAGAACTCTAGCGCAATCTTGAATGTGTATACATTTGTTTCGTGCCGTGTTTTTTTTTCTTTGTAGTCCTGGAGGTATGTCAGCGATGTCTTTTTTGGAAGCCTCTCTTAACAGGAGCAGATAGCTTTCTGCCAGTATGTACACATCCTCGGTGAAAGGCCGTGCATGTCCCAGACACTATCAGCAGGCCCAGTCTTGTCCAACCAATTTCTAGCCAGCTGTCCGCTCCAGTCCCGAGTGACCGTATGCCTGCATATCCGTGAGATTTCCTAAATGCTTCACAAATGGTTTGTCTGCAAGGGGAGGTGAGAGCCACAGTTGGTGACAGGGGACTGCGTCATGAAAGTATCAAGACAAAGTGGCCCAGTTAGAACCTTTTGCATTATATTGTTAAGAGCTTGTATTTGTATATATTTATACGTGTTGCCCTACAACAACTTTCAATAGTTCAGTTGTTTCTTTTGTAAGGAAAGACAAAATATTTTACTGCTATTTATAACATATATTAGATATTGAAATAAAGACACCCAAGGAGTAATAACCATGATTACTCAACTGTCATTCCCATAACTGTCATTCCCATAAATGTCATTCCCGTAACTGTCATTTCATGACACTAAAACTCTGGGCTTTACAAAGGATGTGCGGGTTGCCAGGTTTGTCTTGCTATTTCATTCAGAGTATCCGAGCTTAATTCTTATATACATTACAGTTACATTTACATCTCCAAAATTCTGTAAAAAGCTCTAATTTAAATTCACTGTAAGGATGACAGGATTCGGTAGGATCACTACAGCCCACCAACTCTGCCGGCTCTCCTGTGCTTGTTATGCTTTATGAAAACCGACTTGGCATGTGTTTTTTCTATAAACAAGCACTTTCGAGATAGTGACACCAATGTGACCTTTGACCTGGTCGCCCAGCAATAACAGCTACTCATGCAATGCCCGAGATGGGTTTCAGGAAGACCGAAAAGGCACTTTGGAGTTCCCAGACTGTTTAGTGGCTGTAAATTGTAAAAAGAGTTTTATTTATTTAAGTATACAGGCGTGAATGAGGCTGAATTTTGGGGCCATCTGTCGCCTGGTGAAGGGCCGTCCACACGCCCGCATCCCGGCTGCCTTAGATAAAAATATGCGACCGCATTTCAGCTGCTCGCCCCCATCCCTCTGCAGATATGCAGCCAGTGGCCATCTGTAGCCGGCCTACGGGAATACGCCGCATCAACAGTGCAACATAATCTAAGTTGTTTGTAGCTCAGGTCTGAATGAGTTACCGAAATACTCTGCCTGTGTCTCATTGTGAATGCTCCCCCCCACCCCACAGACACACAGACAGACACATGCACTCCACGCATCCCCCCCACCCCTCCCCGGCTGACAGCTGACAACGCACTGGTCCACTTAAAGGCAGCTTCCCCAAAAATAACCCCGTGGCAGGCGGGTGAGCAAAGGCTCCACCCAGCGACCAGATGGGCAAAGGGAGACGGGGGTGTCTGCGGGCCGATTGCAGCCTTCTCTTCAGACAATGGGATTGAACTCATCTCTCCCATCATCTCTGGCCCTCCTGGCTCTCACCGTCTGTCTGCCAGGTACGTTTTATCCTGTGAACTGTATGGCTCTGGCTTGGATCTCTTTGTGTTTGTATCCATCACAAGAATTTGGCGTTGACTCCTGCATTTCTGCATTTCACAAATTCTGATGAAAAATGTGTATTGTTCCAAAATTTGCATTTATGACTTGGTCACGTGACCTAAGTGGTTTCTCTTGCATTTTGCTTCTGCCAATTACATC
Organism: Petrocephalus sullivani; assembly: GCA_026780845.1. Taxonomy (NCBI): domain Eukaryota; kingdom Metazoa; phylum Chordata; class Actinopteri; order Osteoglossiformes; family Mormyridae; genus Petrocephalus; species Petrocephalus sullivani. The sequence continues at coordinate 340,210 of JAODKM010000026.1, forward strand.
CAGTTATCACCAATTATCTTAAGTCAGTCAGTGAAACTTATATATGAGTTATTTCATTTTCAAGTTACGTTCTCTTTTGTGACTTATGATTGCATGAATCACAATCATATACTTTTTTTTTACAGTTGTCTGTAAAAAAAAAAATTACTGAAGAAGTAACATTACTCATAGACTGACACATTTTTTTAGATGTTATACCAGTTTATTGGATGAAATTGTAGTAGGGAATTCTACATCAATAAATGATACAGGTTTTCTAGACTACAGTCAAGTCGGACGGAGAGTCGTTCTCTTCCCGATGAAGCTGAAGGTACAGGCACCAAAGCCACGAGAGTTTGGGCGACTTGAAACACAGAGGGCACACTGACACTCCAGTGCTTCAACAGCATAACTCATATGCCAAAGGTCAGAGGTCAAAGGTCAAAAATCTAAAGCGGTTCATCTCCGTCAGGAATTCTGGGACTGAACCTAGAGGGCCTTCTCTTGAGGGACCTAATGAGAGGATACAACAAGAACATCCCTCCCACAGAGAAGAACGGCGATGTCACGGAAGTGAAGTTCAAGCTGACCCTCACCAACCTCATCTCTCTGGTGAGAGTCATGTCTGACTTTGTGGTGCACGTAGCTGTGGGATCTACTGAGATCCAGTTCCTTAGGTTCAGGTGTGAAACTCTGAACAAAGTGGAAAATATCATTCATCCTCTCATGGATGTTTTGCTGTTATAGAGCGAGCGAGAAGAGGCCCTCACCACCAATGTCTGGACTGAACTGGTAAGAGCCCAAGCCAACAGACCTGGTAGTAGAAGATGTTTCTTCTCTGACTCTTGTTTGGCGTTTTATGAAAATTGTAATACGATACAGCGGCTGAGGCCAAAAAATAAATTACCTTTGACATTTTATTGGTTTCCATTACAATTATAGACAAATCAAGAAGGTTTTAAATGTGCATATTCCGGATGAAATGAGGTTTCCTAACATTTGTTTGACTAGCTGGAGAAATTCTGTGTTAATCTACAATTGTGTCCCCTTATTGATTCAGATACGAAAAATCTCTGGTACGCCGATAAATTACTCAGCGTAAGCTTCACAGTGGCCTGTGCGCTTCCTCAGACAGTTATAAACATTTCGCGTGTTTGACTGAGCCTTTCTTTCTAACTAGAACCTGATCTTTGTAAAGTGAGCGGATATTTGGCATTTGTTACTTCTTAGCAATGGTGCGACTATCGTCTGCGGTGGGACCACATGCCAGAATATCAAAACATCACCTGCCTCCGCATCCCATCCAAAAGCATCTGGCTTCCTGATGTTGGGCTGGAGAACAAGTGAGAATGTCTGCCCTGAAATAAAACGGGATGTTTTGTGTGCATTAGTGTGTGTGCATGTATTTATGTTATACATGTGCGTCTGTATGTGTGTGTGTGGAGTTTGCATGCTCTCCCTGTGTTGCACAGGTATCCTCTTGCAGCCTGAAGACATGCAGTTGGATGTACCTTCTCTTCAAATAGCATCTTACTGTGTGTGTGCCCTGTGATGAACTTGCATACCCTCCAGGGTGCCCAGGACTTATGCCCTATGCTGCCTGAGACAGACTGTAAAGATGGGTGAATTTACCAGCCATATACTGACAGTTTGAGCGAAAGAAGCAATAAATAATGCAACAATTTTACCCTATTTGTGCTAATAACTGAAGAACTGCTATTATGCATCATGATATGTGTAGACACCATCCTCCCTGAGGTGACCTTGGATTCCTCACTTACCAGCTCATTCCAAGTTTGCCTGTTTAATCATGAATTCAGTGTTTTCACCCCTACTTCAGAGTTGACATCTTTAGCTCATTCACCCCGTAGTGTGGACGGGAAGTTCGAAATCACACTGTACAGCAACGCCCTGGTGAGCCCCACGGGCTGCATCCTCTGGCTCCCACCTGCCATCTACCGCAGTGCCTGCTCCATCACCGTCAGCTACTTCCCTTTCGACTGGCAGAACTGCTCCATGGTGTTCCGGTGAGCTTAGCAAATGGCTGCGCACTACCACACAGTGAAAACAGTCGCGTAAATGTCACTGCCCGCTAACCTTCCCAATGGCTAAATGTCTCACCGGGTGGTTTGTGGCTCTGTGCCTGTGGTTGTTGGTTTGAATCCCGTGCTCGGCAGAGTAATCACATCACTGTGAGGCCGATGAGCAGCACCCTTAACTCCAAAAACAGCTAACTCTTAGCACTTCTTTATATTTGTGTGTCTCCCTGGGGAGCAAGAAGTTATACGTGAAAATCAAAGTTTTCATAGGAACTCGTATAACCAAAGAATAAAAACCGACTCCTAACCCTAACCCTAACTGTTTGTCTCGGTTTGTCTCCTCGTCATGCATCCCACAGCTCGCAGACATACAATGCCGACGAGATTGACCTCGTTCTCATGTCTGAGGAGGGCCAGACCATCGAGTGGGTTGTCATTGATCCTGAGGCATTTACGGGTAGGGTGCTGGATCGTAACGCCATAGAGAGTGCCCCCACTTCACCCCATCCCCCGGCCCCCCGGCCCTGAACCATACGGCTTGCCCTTTCAGAGAATGGTGAGTGGGTCATCAAACACAGGCCGGCAAAGAAGGTCATTAACGAGCGGTACAGCAGGGATGAGCTGGAGTACCAGGAACTGGTCTTCTTCCTCATCATCCAGAGGAAGCCACTGTTTTACATCATCAACCTCATCGTGCCCTGCGTGCTGATCTCGTCACTGGCCCTCCTCGTGTATTTTCTCCCTGCCAAAGGTGTGACCGTTCTAGCCTTTTCAGTGTTCTGTTGGGCTGCAGGACTACATGCCAAAGTTATTGTAAATTTCAGTGCTGAGATGTTCCTCCCTGATGTCTGGTCATGTCTGCTCCAGCTGGAGGACAGAAATGCACCATGTCCATTGCCACTCTCCTAGCACAGACTGTGTTCCTGTTCCTCATTGCCAAGAAAGTTCCGGAAACCTCGCAGGCTATGCCACTTATCGGCAAGTAAGACCAACCTTGTAGTGTCTCCCCTATAATCTGTGCTCTGAGTTCTCGGTTATGCTGACGTAGAAGAAAACGACCTGAAAATTATGACTATTTATAATTTTTTTTTACCCACAAATTTTATATACAGAAGTGAGCTGTGACGCTTCAGTTGATTGAGTCTCTTTCCGGAGGTACCTGATGTTTGTCATGTCGGTGACCACCATCGTGGTGATGAATTGCGTCATCGTGCTCAACGTCTCGCTGCGGACTCCAAACACACATTCGATGTCAGACAAAGTCCGGAAGGTACTGCGTCCATTCTGGTGGCTGGGGCTGCAGACCAGAATCATTTCATTAATTATACTTGCCAAACTAAATATCCCAAAATGATTTTGGGATTAAATGTCAATACCGCAGAGATGACTTTGATATATATTATGCTAAAATAAAAAAAAAAAAAACTTGAAATGAGTGCCAAGCTAATAACCCCCCAGTGTTTTTTGGAATGAACGAGTAATCGGCTCAAACCTGTGGTCTCATGTCTAGACCAGTTCTAGAAGGTTCCCCTGCCCCATGTACCGCAGATCCTGCTGAACCTGCTGCCACGGGTCCTACGCATGCACATGCAACGCTGGACGCCCGCAGAGCCTCCGTTCAGCCTGCGACGCTGCAGCTCGCTGGGCCTCATTGCCAAAGCAGATGAGTACGCTGTGCTTACGGCCCGCTCCGAGCTCATGTTCCTCCGGCTGAGGGAGAGGGCCGGCCTAGCCCGGGTGGCGCTCCAGAAGATCCGTGAGTCCCTCCTTCTTCTTTCACAGCCAGGTTCCTCACCTTTCCACTAGTGGGGACATGCTTTCTCTCTGTCTAGTTCCTGCCCCCTCTTGCACATCCATTCACTTCTTCCTGGCTCTGCCTTTGAGATCCATCCTGAAATGTTCTTTGCCAATATTTAGGAACCTATTTCTAGGACTTATTCTTACACATCTAGTTGGACTTATACACATTGACATTTTGTGAATACTGATTTATTAATTGTAATCTGAGTTGCACTACTCCTCATACTTGAATCTATTTAATTTACATTTTTTACTATTTTTCTTCATTTATGTTCTATATCAATGCTCCCCAGTTCCAGTCCTGGAAGGCCAGAATACAGCACAGTTTGCCGACTTCCCTGCTCTAACAAACCTTAATCAACCAATTACCAGGTTTAGTAGGTCTGTCTGAGCAGGGAAAGCTACCAACTCTGTTGCAAACTGGCCTTCCTGGACCATAACCGGAGAACCTGGTTCTATGTTGTTTATGAATGTGCCAAGGCAGATCCCTGGTACACACAGGGGCACCTGGCCAAAGAATCTGATGCTGTCTGTCCCCCCAGAGAATGGCCTAGCAGGAGATGGGGCCCAGGACCTGGGGGCTAGCCTGGCTCAGGCCTCGGCCGAAGTCCAGCAGTGCGTTGCATCCTGCAAACACATCGCCGAGAGTGCCCGGCAGCAGAACCGTTTCCAAAGCGTGAGTGTGACAGAGATGTATCATAGGATAACTTGAATCACTGTTGTTGTTTCACTTTCCTCACTCCCCCTGCCGGTCGCTCGCAGGAGAACAACGAGTGGCTGCTGGTGGCCCGGGTGATCGACAGGGTGTGCTTCATCGCCATGTCGATGGTCTTCTTTCTGGGCACCGTCAGCATCTTTCTCATGGGACACTTCAACCAAGCTCCTCCACTGCCCTTCTCCGGCGATCCAAGGAAATATTTACCAGAATAAACAAACAGACCAAACAAAAAATGACTGTCTGATTTTGGAGTAGGCTTCTAAAACTGCTACAACGTCGCAGGCCTGGCTGTTGCCACACCAAGGGGACCACGAAGGTGTCGTCTCCACGTGGTGGTAGGTCTGGGTGAAGCAGAAGAGCAAGATGAGAGGCTGGAGACCTTGCTGACATGGTTAACCTGTGGGGCAAGATGACCTCCAGATATCTGTTTACAAACACTGAGATTTAGTTCGATGTAGGTTAGTGTAGTTTAATTGTCAGAAGCTCCTGTGTTGGGCCCATGTTTGTGTTCATTCTGGATGTAAGGCACCAAAGAAATGATGCACTAACAAGATTGCTGGTCTGTCGCTCATGCGAAAGAGAAACTTTGCCTTTCAACTTAGTCCAATAGAAGTGTAATGCCTTTGTGAATGCCCTCCTGTAATGGAGACCACGAGTGAGCTGTACGTTTGCTTGAAATATGACTGGAAATTGTTTATTCCACAATAAACTGGGATGAAGTGTCCTTTTCTGAGAAGTGAATTAGTCACCCGTCGGAGTGGAGAATGCGATTTTGAATAGGAACAGGGGCAGCCTGCAGCGGTGCCCAGCAACCGGTGTTTACCGTACCCCCCGGCCAGAGCTGTTTGCTAAGCAAACACTGCCCCTGCAGTCAGGGTGGAAGCGGAAATTGCACCGAGGGAGCACGGCTTTAACCGAATCAGGAGTCACTCAATCTTGTTGCTGGAAGGATGGGGTGGGGGGGGGGGGTCCAAACTTTAAATCACTGACACACTTGAGGTGTCTTTTGGGTTCAGGTTATTATTTCTAGCATTGAAATAAATTTGATGGGTTTACAGAAGAAGGGATTGGGATTGCCGGACGACAGCAGAGGTAACCAAGGAGCCACAGGGGACCCCTTCAGTCCAAAGGGGCCCAAGCACGACTCGTTCGTCCCGGACCTCAATTACATGGGTGATTGGGGCCATTGTTCACTGACAGTGGGCAGATCCGGCCCATCAGAGTGGACACCCGTGACATGAAAGGGAGAGCAACTTGAAGTAGAAGTGGGGGGGGGGGGGGTATTAGAGAGGGATGTGGAACAGGACGCCCCACCCCTGTGAGCCCCCTCCTCTTTCTCTGCCACATAAAGTCCCAGAGAGGTGTCTCCTAAGCTGACCCACACTACACTCTGCCATTTGTGCAACCTCTGCTCTTCAGCTCATAGTGGACACCATTGGAGTGACACTGCACATCTGTGGTGGTAATTACCCATAATGCGAATGAATGCTGCTGACACAAGTGTGGCGTGATTGATTCTGAAGCAGTGAAATGGCTTTCGAGCAGGAATTCTGAACTGTTAAGACTCTTTTAAGACCTGCATTCTTCACCAGATCTGCAGGTGACCCTCATAATCCATTTTTTCCATAAATGTCACAAATCTTTTGTCCTGCTCTATAAAAAGGGTCACCTGGTGTTGGCTGACTTTACATGCTTAACGGGCTAATCTATCCGTGGATTTTCCATTGCTTTTTCTGCTCCCCCCCCTCGTCTGTCTGTCTGTATGCTTCCCCTTTCAGGCGATGTCCGCAATAACAGTCCAGCCTCTGCCGTTTGGCCGGCTGGAGCGAGAGAGACACATCGAGGCGCTCTTTCACGCCTTCCGCAAGGCGCCAGGACCTTCCTCAGACGGCCAGGACTCCGTGGGGTTTCCTGGGCTCCGGGGGGTGGGTTTTGGCCGCGAAAAGGGGGAGGTAATGGAGAAAGAGGCAGAAGACGGCGTGGGGCTCGGTGGGAATGGAAACCAGCCTCAGCACGGATACGGGGCCGAAGGACTGATAGCTCTGGATAACATCAGCCAACTACGCATCACAGCCAGGCCCGAACTGCAAGGTCAGAGGTCACCACCATGTTAGATTTTGATCTGTGAGAATCTAATGGTAACTTCATGAACAATTACCAATGTAATTATCGATGTAAAAATTTTCGCTATGTGCAAACTGGTCATCTACAGGCAGCTCTCGATTGAAAAAATTCCTGAGATACAGATTTTAGGAAGCAGTAATGCAGAAAGGCGACATACTTATATACGGAAATTTACATCGTGCCTTTTCATTTATTTAATATGTGTCCTTTAGTAGGTATTACTATGGTATTTCTGGATAATGTGGCTTTTGCTATAAAGTGTCCGGAAGAGTATGGGAAAGTAAATCTGACTTACATAAAATTTGACTTTATGGAACATGTTACTTATGTCAGTTGAGAACTGGCTGCATTTATGCTCCTAACTGCCAGTATTGTCTCGTATTGAAAAGCGTGTCTCCCCCACAGCTCTCCAATCTGGCCCCTGCACCTGACGCTAAAATAAAGTGCCCCCCTCTCCCCTCCCCCGGGCCCAGAGGGGGACATTCAGGAGGGCCCGAGTTCTTTACACTGTGGATGTGCACGTGACAGCAAACGCCATCTATCAGCGAGCGCACGTGTGCCAGCAGGGGGCAGTAAAAATGATCCATCACTGTTGCCCGGTTTGTTTGCAGGTCCTCATTGCGTGCCCCGCAGGACCTATAGCATCACCGCGGCAACTGGCGAGCAGCTCTACGTGGCTGTCGAAGGTAACCGTGGCACATCTGGGCTGCGGAATCATGGGGTAGCTGCTTTCCTTTTATGGACTCTGCGGCTTTGTCTCTGCAGAGAGCTCGTGCCTGTGCCTGCACTGCTGCGGCCCGGCGCGCTCCTGCTCCCTGCGCGCCTTCGACCGTCACGCCCGCCAGGTCTTCCTCCTGAACAGGCCCCCGCGGGCGGATGCGTGCTGTCTGGGCTGCTGCCTGATGGAAATGCAGGCCTTCGACGGCGACGGACAGCTAACGGGGGCTGTGTACCAGAGGTTGGCTAGGAAGGGGAGGTTTTGGGGGTCTCTCGCTAACGTAGCCTGTCTTTGTAACTGAACTTAACGAGCAGCACAGCTGTCTATACAAAACTTTGCGAGTCTGGATGGGTTTCTGAGTGAATAAGTCTTGGAGAGGGAGGCTTTGTTGGTTTCGGCTTTAACCGAATTACGTCAGCCTCTCTGCACCATTCATAAGATTTCAAAGACGGCTGTCATGAACCGAACAGCCGCTCTCTGTAGCCAGTAGTGCTGGAGGGTCATGCTAGGCTGGCCATTGTTGTTTTTTTTTTACATTGCAGGAAACTGTAAAGGGCCAGCTTCAGGACAGAACAGCTGTCACCATTAAAAAGTAGCATTTAAAGCCGCTGCCTGTTGTTCTCATGTAGGACAACTACAGAATACTGAAGGAGCTCTTTTGGGCTCTGTCTTCTGACATCAGCTGTGACTAAACGTAGTGGATTATGTGGGAGGCCCACGAAGTCCTCTGCCACCCACGTCTAAGTGCCGACTCACCGTCCGTTGTCAGGTGGAGCATGTTCACCCCCCTCTTCGAGGTCTGCGACTCGGACGGGATCGTCGTGGCTCGAATCCAGGGCTCCTGTTGTCCCTGCCGTTGCTATGCCAACCAGGAGTTTCAGGTATGCACACGGTTACCCTGCATGTAGCCACGTCCTTATCGTTACCTACTGCCACCCCGGCATTTTTAATCCCAGTTTTATCTAGGAGGTGCTATTCCTTATTTTTTTTTGAGAATACAGGGTCAGCCAATCCCAGGAACAACTGGGGTCAGAGCCCAATTGTAACAGGACCTGCCCCATAAAGTTAACAACAGTCACCACCAAAAGAAATGAACGTAATAGGCTTGCATCCCTTACCAGTTCAGCTCTTGATGTTACCATTTCAAAATGTGTCTTGACGTTGAAATTGCAGTCAAAATGTGTAGAGAAACCGCGAGAAGACCCTGTAGCATTTCACCGTGGCGATTCCTGCCCTGCGTGCACATCAGGTGGTTTCGATGCTCGGAGAGACACTAGGGAAGGTCTGGAAGAAGTGGCCCGGCTTCAGCGAGGGGTACAACATGGACCACGAATACTTCGGGCTGGATGGTGATCTCTGGTTTTCTGATTCTGACTTCCTTTTCCATCAAGCTAGTGTGAGGTGACTCAGAAAGGCTTTCAAGGAAGACTGTTTGTTTCCTCTGCAGTACCTCAAGAAATGAGTCCCAGAAACAAACTGCTTTTACTCGCTGCTACCTTCCTTCTGGTGAGTACCAATTTAAAAAAAAAAAAAAAAAAACATACTTTAGTCCCTACTTGGCAATGGACATCAAGTGTAAAACATAAATGAATTTGTAAATGCAAAGAAGATTCCCTTAGACTTGTATACGAATCATTAAAACTGGCCTCTGTAATAGATGAATAATTCTGTTTTCTCGTGTTCTCCTCTGCAAGAACCACATGTTCTTCGAGATGAGCTGAGCTGTCTGGACACCCCAGACCAAATGGGACATGAAGCAGGAGTTGGACATCCAGTCACTGAGTGGTTTCTTAGAGGAAAACCAATTATGGAGATTCTGGGTGTGCAAAAGATGACAATTAAAGGTTAAAGTACAACCTTTAAAAAAAACACAAAAGCGGGGAAAGTCTGACGACACCTACTAAGCGACTACACCTAGGGGAAAAGAGCTGTAAAAACCTGCACTTCAGTGACCTTCCCTCTGTTTGAACAGGCCTGCTGTTAAAATCCCACAGAAAAATCCAGGACTCCACAAACTCGAAGACAATACCTGCACGCTGGTTACGATTCCAGACAAACCCCTCCTACTCGCAGTATTTTTCTTTTACACTGACCAGAAGTCAGTGCCGGATTAACACTTCAAAGAGTATTCGTCGCTGGGAATCTAGGATTCACACAGCCTCCCCCGACAAATGAAGGTCGTCACCTCCATAAATGCCCGTCAGCCAAAGGCTCTCACCCGTATCATTGTGCCCCAGACACTCAAGCATACTTGCCTCATTCAGGGGCTGACCTGGGATATGCCCGTTGGAAAATGGCCAGACGGACAGTCTCAGCATGTGCCCGTTATAAATTATGAAAAGAGTCCCACCCTTTCCAGGGGGGGAGGGGTCGGTGCATATTGCGGAGAAATTCCTGTCCTATATGTGTGGGGCCTGTTTCTTGACATTTAAACTTTGCTGTCCATTCATGTTTACCTGGTTAGCTTTTCATAATGTTTCTTACTTTTTGTTAACCTTCAGTACAGATTAATAAATGTATACTTTAATCCCATGATGCCACATGTATCAGTTTTAACTTATGAATTCCAATACTTCTGGTACAAGACTAGATTATGCTAATTCTAAGTAACAGTGACCTTTGACTTTTTTAGTCCGTACAACAACCAGTGACAGTTCACACTACCAGAGGCAAACTCTCAAACTTCAGTGTGGTTGTAAAAGGCTAATATTCCGCAACTCTAGCTGAACGTACAGGGCCAACACAGTTTATAGCGCTTCCTGACAATATCTGCAAAGCTCCTGCAAAGTGTGGTTCCTGACTACTCATTCTTCTGAACACAGGGAGAGAAGGGCACCACTTCACACAGAGTGGGTGCCATCAGAAATGAGGAGAGCGCACACGTTCTTCAGCAGCAGATGCATATTCCACATTTATTGCTATAATCAGTAGGTGAAATCTGCCTATAAGTTCATTCAAAAGATACAGCTTTCAGAACAGTGTCACCCACTGGATTCTGAGCAGAATTACAAGGCGTAGAGAGCCAGTCCACCGGGCCGTAGGTCACCTACTTTTCTACTTTAGAAAAACGCTAAATCTGATCCCAAGCCTGGTTTCTGTGGTGCTCTCTCTGTAGCCCCTCTCTGCACCTTGGGGTAATCCTTTGATATCATTTGCTTTGAACACAAAATAAAAAAAATAATATTAATAAAAACCTTCAGCTTTCGAATTTGAGGAGAATCGGGCTGAAGTCCAGGCACAGTGATACAGGCAACACGGCAGTTCCTCCTCATTCTGAAGAGGTTGCTTGGGGGGTGGAGGGGGGGGGAGAGAAGGGGAGTCAGGGCTTCTAAAGCGCACCATTAGGATGGGTCACTTCTGTGGGTTTATACTTCCGGGTCAAAGGTCAAAAGTCAGGGTTGAGCAAGTCCTCCAGCGATCCCTCGAAAATTTCCACTTAGAAATATAAATGTTTTTTTTTGTTTGTTTTTTATAAAACAATTCTAGCTCGAACAACACTGACACGTTTAAAAACACTGCACTAAAGTAAAAGGGGGTTTCCCATCTGAAACCAAGTTGGGTCACGGCCTACGAGAAGGTGTGTTGCTGCATGGGAGACACTTTCCAGACGCGTAGTGTACCACTATATTTACAACGACGGCGGGCTGGGAGCACGCGGGACAAACACATTACACACTGAGAGGCTGGCCGCTTGGCCATTCTCCGGAACAGTCACTGCCCATATCACAGCAGCCGAGAGAATCAGGTCAGATGGTCCTGCGTCTCGTCTGAGGATCAAGTCACATGGTCTCGTTTCTGCTGGGGGGGGGGGGGGGGGGGTTGATGGGAAAGGGGGCGGTCACATGGAAAAGCACACACCCAACATATGATGGTTTTACTTTTCAGAGAAAACCCCCAAA
>JAODKM010000028.1:25485-38627 GCA_026780845.1 Petrocephalus sullivani
GCGGGGGAGGAACGGGCGGGCCCCGAGGACACCCACACCCCCCCCCCTCACGGCCGTCACCCACGGTCCCATCTGGAGCCCCTTTAATATTATCTGGCCATGCTTTTCAAAAAAGCACCCCCCCCCCCCCCGACCACAGAAGGTCTCATTATTACAATTCTAACCATTGTGTCCTAGAATCCCAAACACTGTTTTAGAATGTAACCCCCCCAGCATAACACTACTTTAGTAGATTCCATTTTACACTGACCCCCTCCCTCTTAGTGGTTCTGTCTGCCACAGCGGGACTCCTGTCCCTGATTGGCTGGCTGAGCTGCCGGGCTGCACGTCACTTGGAGCCGAGCAGCTGACATCAGACCTCCTGAGTCTGCTGTGGCTGACAGCCCCCCCCCCCAGCCGGAGTTACCTTGTGCTATTTTTACTGACAGCTGATGGGAAAGAGGCCCTTGGTGTGTTTGTGTTTTTTTTTTTTTTCTTTTCCCATTTTTTATTTTTTCTCTATTTTCTTTTCGGGTTTTGGGGGGGGGGGGCAACGTATAAATCACCTGACGTCCTGGGGGCTGCTGCGGATAGCTGAGCCACTGGCGTCAAGTTCTGTGGTCACCATAGCAACCAGTCACGTGATGATGCTGCGGGCGGGGAGCGCCGCGCCTCTTCTGGCGAGAGCCTCCTTTTTTATTAAAAGCGCAGAGGTATATATTCTGCTTCTCCATGGCGATGTCGTGTGTTTGTTTACCCGTTTACCTCTGATGACATTATCTCAGGGAGGAGTGTCTGTCCCGAGAATCCTGGCTACCATAAGGTGTTTGGATTGCGCCCGCCTGACCGTATGCAAAAAGAGCCCCGAAAATCTTCAGTAAATGTCATTATCGCTGTCAGTGTCACTCTAGCTAATTGTAAAGAATCACTGCTTTGAAAAGTCACCCATACTTTTTATGAAAGGTAGCATACAGCTACTGCATTTGCAGTCAAAGGCTCTGCCGTGTGGCAGAATTTCATTGGTCGGCTGTATTTTTAGGTAGGGAACATTGCAGCGTCAGCTGGGATTGTCCATTTCCTTAACTGGTAGCATCCGTTACATTTAGTATTTGTTTGTTTGTTTGTTTGTTTGTTTGTTTATCTATTTATTTATTTATGCTTGGCATCCTCAGTTGGTTTCTGGATACCCCCTCAGTGATGCTTTGGAATTCCCCTGTATGCAGGCAGGGTAACTACCCCGGCACGAACCAGATGGGGATGATGCCAGCCAACTCACCATACAGCCAGCCCGCAGGGAACAGCTCTGGGATGCCGGCATCACAGGCAGCGCCGTACGGTGTTCCACCCACAGGTAATGCTCAGAGTGACCGCAAAGGATTGTGGGTAATGTCTTCGTTTGTGGTTCGTTCTACAATAATCCTTAATAACTACCCGAGGAAAAACAGTATTACAGGTTTGTTTGTTCTATCCTATAATCAATTAATTTAGTTAGGGTAATGTAAAATGAGAACTGGGGCACCCAGAGAAACTGTCCGACACTACCACTAGCCCTCGATATACACCACACCACCCAGAGCTTACTTACTGTGCAAGACAGCAGTTTAATGGAAAAATGTTTCTGTGCCAGATGACTGCAAAGTAGATCGGGGAACATGGCCCACCGAAGGCTCCGAAACGGCCTCCCTCATCTTTGTATTGTTTAACAAAAAAGAAAAACTGCACTGCGTTTTGAAATGAAAATACATTTCTGAGAGTGAACAAAGGTTTGGTGTGGAATGTTAAAAACGTTGCGTCTGCGCCGTGCATGTTGTGGTTGTGACTCGCACCATCTTTCTCTGATTTAGATTAAGGCCTTTGTAAATTGTACCTAAATAAATCTATAAAATTCATAGGTCTGTCCAAAGCTTTATCTCTGATTGCCGAGTATAAACTATCAGAAAGTGCTTTCCTGAAGAGTACCGATTTGTGCTAACGATATTGAATTGGACTTAACAGCACCTTTCCCTGGCTGCTTGTTACGCTGCTTGCCAGCTCCGATTGAGTCCGTGAATTTCTTCACCTGAGGGAAAGGCATTTTTTCCAGTCAAAAGTGGAATGCTTTTCAAGCAAAACATCATATTTGTTGTGTCTAGTACATGCAACATAATTTAGTGTAATAACACAGCTTGCTTATTTGTTGGGCTGACAGTTGTAGTTGCAGAGATGCAGGGTCTGTAAGGGCTTGACTGTGCGCTCTGTGTTGACTGACTGTTAAACTGGGGTGATGCTGGAAAGTGTGAGTGACACAGTGCCGGAGTGCATGCTCACACACTCAAGAACATTATACAGATATTCTTTATATAGACATTCTCATTTTACAGCAATTAACAGTTTCTAACAGAAATGGATGAAAATTAAGTGCAGATGCATCTGTCCACACCCCATCATGCAAACAGGCATACACACACTCACACACTGCATGCAAACAGGCATACACACACTCACACACTGCATGCAAACAGGCATACACACACTCACACACTGCATGCAATGATTAGTGTCCCTGTGTGATCGCACATTTTCAACACGGTGCGCATACATGTAGGAACATGTCGAAGACATGAGCAGCAGTGCGTGAAGCCGTGGACCGCTACACGCATATGGCAGGCCCATCCTGGGTCACGTGGTGCCGATCACGCTGACTGCTCGTGCCGATTGCAGTTGAGAGAGGGAGACGGCGCCCCCAGCTGCTGTGCGTGGGAAGCGTCCTCCACGGCATCCCTGCAGCCCTGACATTTACAATGCTGAGTGACAGGCTGAAATAGGACAGGCAATGGCTCCCCAAGTCCCTCCAGCACAGTGCCCCCTAACTGCTGGATGACTGGGGGGGGACGTAAGTCACTCACAAGCTCAAGTGTGAAGGACAGTCTGCATTTGTCTATAGGAAACGAGAGGAAAAACATAAAAGGCTCTATGGAAAAAAACACCAAAAAGAGAGATCTTTTTTTTCTGTGGCTCCTTGAATGGCCTGTAGGAGGTGCTGGTGAGAGCATGATGGCTACTGACCCAAAGCAGAGAACTGACAACAAGGAGGAGAGCATTCCAGCTACAGAGGCTGCCAAACCTAAGGTATGAGCGCGATGCTGTATATGCACTCATTCATGTGCGCGCACACACACACACACACACACACCCTTTATTGGGTTGACACTAACTTGCGTGCCGTTATGACTGCTCGGGACACAAAAAGCCATTGTCTGACCAGACTACATGTCCCAGCATGCTTCTGGATTGAGGAAAAATCTCACATGCACAGTGACAGGCTGTGTAAGCCTTTAAGGGTGAGTGGATGGGTGATCACGGGCTGGAATTTAAAACAAAGCACCCAAAATTACGAGTTGGTCCAAGAAGTGTCGTGGTTATTGATGTCAGGCAGTGGCTGTTTTGCTGGCAGGCACTTTCAGAGGGTAGAGGCTGAAGTCTGGTTCCTCTGGGCAGCTGTGCCCACAGCTCTTCTCTGCTGGCAGGTTTCCAAATGCCTCAAACAAAAAAGGGGCGCTGCGATTGTCCCTTAAACCCCCCCGTTTTCCAGTGACCTTTGTCAGTGAGCCTGTTCTGTCCCCAGAACTTGGCATTTTAACACGATGATTAGATTCCAGATGTGGCCAGCATGCGATGCGCTCCATCACTAAGCGTACCTGCCGTTTGTTTCGGCTCGTTAATTTTTCATTCGTGTTTCGATTTTGCCCTCTCGTCTTATTGCCACGGACCTCGTTTCGCTGCTAGCCCGCCCACCACAGATAAGGGACAAGCTGTCCATCTGGTTTCTAACCTCAAAGGCTGGCCGTGGTGCGTGCGCGCGCGCGTCCGTCTGGTTTGTGCATGTGCGCTTTAATTGTCCGTCCTTCACGGTGCCACGTGTCACTCACAGATTCCGCTACATCCCATGGCGCTGCCGACAGGCCGGAATGCTTTGTCCCTGTGTTTTCTGTCCTGATCCCCCCCCCACCCCCCTTGCCCCGGGGTAACATGTCGGCACTGGAAACCCCTCCCACAGCTTCCCCCGTTATTTCTACCGATACTGAGCTTTTGCTGATGACACGAGTTCACGCGCTGAATAATTCACAGCAGCCGATGGCGCCTGAAAGACCCCGCCATCCCTGCGGACGCTGCTGGGCTCTGGGAGCGTGCTGAGGCCCCTGCTAATAGCCCGCCAGTAGGGGGCGATCTGGTGCCGGTTTCAGTCACATAGGAGGTCTTTCAGGAGGAGAGAAGAACAGGGAAAGGGGATCTCAAAATGGGGGATCTCAGTCCCTGCTATCGATGCTCACCCTGCCTTTTTTTCCCTGACCGCCACAGGAAGGCTACAGCTCTCAGTGTATGTCCCAGCCCCCGACGCCCGGCGCCCTGCCCGTCCCTTCCCCACTCTCCCCCAGTCCCGCCAGCCTGTCCTCCTACCACGGCGATGACAGCGATAGCATTAGCAGCCCCGCCTGGCCAAAGACGCCGTCCAGCCCTGTAAGCAGTGCCCCCTCACTCTCCTCCTCCTCCAGTCTCTCTCGTTTTGTGCGTGTGTCTCGTCACGCGTGTTTGAGCATGCATGTGCTGGTAGCAAGATGTGCCGATTTCGATATGTCCCATCGGCAGGGGACCCGGCTTATTTTTTTTGGTTGTCTTCTTCTCTATCTGTAACCCCCCCCTTCTCCCACCCCTCCCGGCTCAGAAGTCCAATTCCTCGACCATGACCGGCGAGAAGATCGGCCGGCTTTACGAGATGGGCGGTGAGCCGGAGAGAAAGCTTTGGGTGGAGCGGTACCTGTCCTTCATGGAGGAGCGCGGCACGCCCGTGCCAAACCTGCCCGCCGTGGGCAAGAAGCCCCTGGACCTGTGCAAGCTGTACATGACTGTCAAGGAGATGGGCGGCCTGGCCATGGTGAGGGCAGAGGGCACGCAGGGGCCACGCAGGGGGCACGGTGCTCTTAGCCGCTAACACGAAAGACAAAGCGGGGGTGATCCGGAAAGGGGAGCGCTCCGGTGTCCTCTCAGTGCTGAACCCTCTCCCCCCCCCCACAGGTGAACAAGAACAAGAAGTGGCGGGAGCTGGCAGGTGCCCTCAGCATGGGCACGTCCAGCAGTGCCGCCAGCTCGCTGAAGAAGCACTACATCCAGTACCTGTTCGCCTTCGAGTGCAAGGTGGAGCGCGGCGAGGAGCCCCCGCCGGAGGTCTTCGCCATGGCCGAGGGCAAAAAGCAGGCCAAGATTCAGCCGCCGTCACCCGGTGAGGAGGCCGCCAGCCGCCTCGGGGAGCCTTCCGGAACACACGCCACGCCTCATCTCTGTTTGATTCCGTTTAGTCTGCTGTGTGATTTTAGTAAGCCTCGCGGTTTTTTTTTTTTACCAGAATCAGCAGGGTGGGTGTGCATTTTTGCACTAAGGGTTTTTTTTTTTTTAAATAAATCCTAGAATATTCAATAGCAGAAGAAATCCCATTGAAGGGGGAAATATCCTGCACTGGGTAGGAAGTGGCAGTACCATCCGCTGGAGGCAACCTCAGCATGACGGCCCCGCGTCTGTCGAAGGGCGTCTCTCACAATGGGCCTGACTCGCTTAGTCCTGCCAACTCCCCCCCCCCAAATGGGCCACCCGATTTGGCATAACGGACAGGAATGCTGAGTTGCCAGTGCCTTGTCGTTCTACAAAATCAGCCAGACTGTACCCCGCCATATCCATCCATCTCTTCTCTCGGGGGGGCCTCAGCTGCTTCGGTAGGAGGGTGGGGGGTGAAAGGGTGACTATAAATAGCTGACGTGATGTCACAGGGAGAGCCCTTGGGCAGCCGAGAGTGGGAGTCCCCTGAGGAAGATTAATGGGGGCGGAGCCAGAACATGCACTGAGGTGACCTCTAGTAAACCCAGCATTTGTAGCCATACCTTAGAAGACCACCAGGATTTTAACTTGTTTTTATTCGTTTGTGCACGTGGTACTGCGTTGGGACTGTTGATTGTCTGGTATTAACTGAGCCTTCATAAAGGCAGCGTCGCTTCAAATGTTCCGCTGTTCTGGGCAGAGCCCATAGATCGCCTTCTGTGTCATGTGTCCAGTGGGCGAATTCCCCACTGACAGCACACAAGGAACAACACATTGTGCTGGAGCTGTGCACATGGCCCTTTCTCTCAGCCACGGCCTCCATTTGCCTTGTCAAGTCAAGTGGGCTCTACTCTAACCATCCATATCGAGGTAGAAAGTGTCGTAGAAGGGAGTCCCCCAGAACCAGGGTGCATCATACAGGCAGCGGGTGACAGGGGAGGGTTTTCACTGGACTTTCAGCGCGAAGCACAGGACAGTGTGAGACGGGGGGGCTGGTGAACATAGTGCCATGTGCGTGTAAACAGTCAGAAACAGCAGCAGCATAGCCGGGTGGAATTAGAATAGTAATTAGAGTACATAGATAATAACTTGTGATTTCCTGGAGGGGGTGTGCAGTGCAGTTATCTGGGTCTGCAGAGAGGCACTGCTGCCTGTTTCTTTTCCTGCGTGTCACATAATATCAAGCTTCACATAGATATTTTAAATGAGCGATGGGGATTCAGCGGCCATGTTGGAAACTAGTGCTGTTGAGCAGTCTGCCTGCAGCATGCCTCCTTCAACCTTACATCTCTTCCTCTTCTCCTGCTCTTCCGCCTCTGCAGCCAATTCTGGCTCCCTCCAGGGCCCCCAGACGCCACAGTCGACAGGGAGCAGTTCCATGGCCGACATGCCGGGAGACCTGAAACCCCCCACCCCGGTAACCACGCCACACGGCCAGGTGACCCCGCTGCAGGGCAGCAGGTAGGTGGGGTGGTCCGGTAGCATAGCAGCGTTAGCACATATGGACCTAATTCCCAGGCAGAACCGCAGAACTACCTTGGTTTACAACCCGGCGGCCCGTTATCTCAAAACAAATCCTGGCCCAAACTTGCTCTTGTGGAAATCGGTATGCGCGAGCAAACAAATATTAATATCGCTTGGCGCTCTTTTAATTGTCACGATTACTTGGCACGTAAACATTACTGATAAATAGCTCGTGGCCCGTTTGCGGCTCTGAGAACACAAATTAGAATGCTGGCAGATCACTACGTAAATAAAGCAATTAAGGAAATGTAAGTGCCCACAGTTGATTAAACAACCTATTTTAAAAGAACATAATGAAGAATTAATTTAGACCGAGTTACATGACCTCAGTATTTTATTGTGACGACTGCTCAGGAATGATTATTTGCGTGCGTGTTCTGTCGCTGAATTTGCGAGCATCTGAGTGTCCTGTTGCTCATTTCAACAGGAGCATGGAGTATTAGCACCCGGCCTCATGTTTGTACATGAGTACCTGAGTGGGTAGAGCGATACTCAGTGTTCAGAATCACACATATTATGGTTCATATTTATAAAGGTGCTCATTCTTAAAATATGTGTTTAAAAATAAAATATTCTGTGACTTGGCTGCTGGGAGCCACTGAGCAATTGTGTGTACCTGTATATATTTGCTGAATTATAAATATGATAAGTGAATTTTCTTCTGCAGTGATAACGGAGTTAAATGCAGTTTAGATTAGATATTGTAAGGCTGCTTGCTGCGTTAATCACTGAAATTAATATGTGCTTTAATAATAGGCCTAGATGTAGCCCCCTATTGTGATTTAGGTGCCGTTAAACTCTCAATTAAATGAAAAAGTTACCAATCATTGTTTCAAAGCAAAATTAACGTCACGCAGGATGTTTATATTGCAACCATAATTTCATTGACATGTTCATACATTCCTGTTTACTAAAACACTTCTGTATAATGGTCAGATATTGCACAGTTAGCCTCAGACAAGCCTTTATTATAAAAATGTAGCCACTACTAGTTATTCTATTACTACTAATAATAATGTTTGAAGAAATTGTGTCCAGAAACTGCTTTTTTCCCTCTTTTTGGGGGAGTGTTTGGGAATTCATTGTATGTATGTCAAAATCAATAGGAAGTCTTAACAAGAACAGAAATGACTGTCAGAGAGAAAGAGAGAGAGAGAGACTGTAAAGCTCGGCCTTTGTGCTCAGTGTGACCGTGATCAGGGTGGTGATGTGGTCCGGTTGCCATGTCTGAATCGTCCCTGACCCCCCCCCCCACGTCACAGGAACAGCACTGTCAGCGTGCAGGACCCTTTCTCAGAGGTCAGCGACCCCGCCTTCCTGAAGCGGAACTCCTCGACCCCTGGCGCCCCCTACCCGCAGGGAGCCAACATGCCAGACGTCATGATGCGGATGCAGTTAGAGGCTAACAAGGACCCGTTCACGGGCATGAGGAAGGGTGAGCTGGCGAGGGGGTGCGCTGCGTCGTGGGGGGAGGGGGGCGGCACACACAGGGGCATATGTAACGCCCCCCTGGCCACTCTGCTCTGGCTATCGGCCGGGCAGATCGCTGGCAGACTGCTGTATGGCCTCAGCCTTCTTCCTCCCCATTCTATCCAAGAACATTGGATCACAGCAGGTCAGACAAACCTTCAGTGTTATCTCTCCCTGCACTCTCTGTTTGGAATTAGCTTTTGCCTGGAACGTTAAAGCCTCCGTAGGAATGCCGGCTTTTATTACATTTTGGCAGTTTCGTAAAGCACTAACTGAGAACAGCTCACGCCGATCCCTAGTCACCGTCGCTGTCTGTGGCAGCATCCTCAGGGCCCTTGCTGATTATCTGTGTGGCGGTGGTGCCCCCTAGTGAAGGACAGCATCCTTGCAGGGTCTTCTGAGTAAGGCAGCACTGTATGTAAAATCGTGTTTAGCTTTTGTGAAAATAGAGATGCAAATGGGGGAAGTTCATTGGTTGGTGGGAGTGGATAGGCCAAAGAATGTAACTGAGGGTGTGCAAGAGGATGCAGGCGCCTGATTGGCTGACCCATATTTTTCAACAGTGGCGGGTGCCGAACCCTTCATGCCGGCACAGATGTCTGGTAGCGGCATGCAGGATATGTACAGCCGAGCCCCATCCAGTGCCATGCCCGGCCTTGGCATGGGCCAGCGTCCACAGTACCCCTATGGGCCCGGATATGACCGGAGGTGAGCCAGGCCAGCGAGTGTCAGTGCTGGCTGGGTTATCATGTGGTGTGAGGCGAGTGTAACCCACGTCTGAGGGCGCTTTTTTACCGCACCAAGTACGGTACTCCTGGCATGGTGCTTTCGCTTTTCCACTGACTTCTGGCCAAGTACCAGTACCAAAAATCCAAGTACCGAAAGTGCCAAGTACTTCTTTGGTACTTGGGTACTTTGGGGCGTAACTTGAAACGCTTTGATTGTCGATTTGGCTATGAAAATAGCCAGATTCTGAAACACAATGCAACTGCCATCTTGAAAAAAATTAATTGCGATATGGTCGAAAGAACAGGTACAACAAGATCAGGCTGGCATAACAAGAAATTTTAAAAGTATTTTATTAAATATACTAGGGCACGGTATTGGAGAATTTCCAAATATAGCGATGTGATTTTGTTGTAAATATTGGAGTACAGTCAAAGCTCCCTTATCCGGGCCTCCAATACACGGGCACCTCCCTCTACCGGGCAGCTCTAGGCACGCGCACGCGCACATTAATGTTACACAACCAGCAGCTGTTGTTACGAGCCCCAGCCTAGGGTTTGGGTGTAACAGAGTGACAGGGAAAGGGGACGTGGAGTAAGGGAAGGATAGGGTGGTGCGGTGGACAAGGGAACACATTTTATTTTCTATTTTTTATGTTTTTATTAACACGCCACGCACACAGAGCAAATAAACCCGGTGCAAACGGACTCAGGAGTGGCTATAGCGCAGGGGTCTACAACTCCAGTCCTGGAGGGCCGGAGTCCTGTGTAGCTTAGTTCTTCCCCTGTTCCATCACAAATGATTGTGCTTGAGTGTTGTGTGGTAATTAGCACAGTGAGTTGAATCAGGTGTGTTAAATGAAGGTAAACCCAAAAATGTTTAGGACTCCGGCCCTCCAGGACTGGAGTTGGAGACCCCTGCCCTACAAGGTATATAAGAAATGCCCAATGCTCCTTCAGAGGCTTTGGAAGCTGTTCCGGAGGATCTGGAGAAAGGGTATCATTCCATCAAGCTGGAAGAAGGCTAAGGGTTGTTTCAAGCCAAAGGAGAATTCCTCAACCATTGACCAGTTCAGAACAATCTCACTGCTAAGTGTTGAAGGCAAGATTTTCTTTTCTGTACTGGCCAAAACGATGACCTTTTATATTACAGAGAATGGATATATTAACACTGTGATCCAGAAAGGTGGAATCCCAGGCTTCTCTGGATGCCTGGAACACACGGGAGTTCTCCTTCAGATGATCTGTGAGGCTAAGGTCAGCAAAGGCAATCTGACTGTTGTCTGGCTGGATTTGGCCAATTCTTATGGATCAATCCCTCACACCCATATTAATGCAGCATTAGACCACTACCACATCCGTCAGTACATGAAGGGAATGATCACCAGCTAATTTGGAGGAATAGAACTACATTTCAACAGCCCATTTTACAACTCGGTGGCAAAGACTGGAAAAGGGTATCATAACTGGCTGCACAATCTCCCCCATCCTCTTCGTCATGGGAATGAACCTCTTAATAACAGCTGCGGAGAAGGAAGCTCGAGGTCCAAAAATGGAGTTAGGCCTCCGACAACCCCCAATAAGAGGTTACATGGACAACCTTACCGTGACGACCACAATCCATGTGGAGGCGAGGTGGGTGTTAACTGTTCTGGACCACATGGCAACGTAAACAATGAAGTTTAAAGAAATCCAGGAGTCTGGTGATCAAGAACGGGAAGGTGACCAACAGGTTCAAGCTGCGTGTGCAAGAGGAAGTGATTCCAAAGATAGAGGAGAATCCAATCAAGTGCCTTGGAACGTGGTTTGATGAGTCACTTACTGACAGGAATAACATCGCCAGTATGGAGAAGCAGGTGGAGGAATGGCTGAGGAGGATCAAAAAATCAAGGCTCCCGGGGAAGTTTAAAGCATGGCTCTATCAACAGAGACTGTTGCTGAGACTCATATGGCTGCTGACTGTGTATGAAGTTCTAATGACATGCTTTGAAGGACTGGAGAGGATGATCAATAAGCACCTCCGGAAGTGGTTGGGAATCCCTCCAAGCTTCACTGCAGTTGGCCTTTATTTAAGATCAGGGCAGCTCAAACTTCCTCTGTCATCTGTGGTGGAGGAATTCAAAGTTGCAGTGTGCAGAGTCGTAATGATATACGGAGACTCCCAGGATGTACAAGTCAGACATGCAGGTGTCATCACACGATCAGGATGCAAGTGAGCAGCTGACTCATCTGTTGCACAAGCTAAGAATCTGTAGAGAAAAAAAGATCATCCTCATAGAACTTACGGTCCCATTGGAAGAGGGGTGTGAACAGGCCTTTGAAAGGAAGAGCGTCAAATACCAGGACCTTCTGTGGGACTGCAGGGGGAAGGCATGGCAGGCATTGAGGTCGTCTGTAGAGGATTCCCTGCACAGTCAGTATGGAGAATGCTCACAGCCATAGGAATGACAGGGAAGGAGAGAAAGGCAGCAGCTCACAGAATGGGGGAGGTGGCAGAAAGGGCCTCTTGCTGGTTATGGAGTAGGAGAGAGGAGGTAAGCAAGAACCCAGGAGGGGAAGATGGGCAGTGACTTGGCCACCACTGCTGACCTATCATCAGGAGGGTGTTGTGGATAAGTGTTGAAACTAATGTTGTTCTGATTCCGATACTAGTATCGGAAATGCCGCCAATACCACCAAAAAATCTAGCATCTGTATCGGCGAGTATTTGAGTCTACGTACCGATCCGATACCATTTTCTTAAACATAACCTAGTTATGCCCGCTAGCTTTGCTTAACACTGCAAATCGGAAATCAATTCTTTTTCGCTGCTCAGAATGCAAACACAGGAAGTTTTGTCGTGTTGCCACAAGCAACCACTGTTTGCTGCAGCGAAGAAGTACGAACGTGCAAGAAGTATGTCCGCTGTTTGGCAGTATTTCAGGTTTGATCAACCAGCCAGTAAAACAGCAACGTATTATATGTCAAGCTGCAATTTCAAGGGGTGGCACAAGTATTAGCAACTTTAACACAAAAAACTTAAAGCATTTGAAGACGCGTCACCCCGTAGAACACGATGGTTACACAAAAGTTAGGACAGAGAAGGACGAGCCGTGCCAGACGCAACAAACATTCAAATGAAGAGAAAAGTTTTCACAAGACAGCCAACGAGCAATAAAGATAACCGACAGGATTATCGAGTTTATTGTACTTGATGACCAGCCACTGTCAGTGGTCGAAAACGTGAACTATCAGCTTCACTACTGACATCTGGAGCTGTGACTCGGCCCCGCTGTCATTACTAAGTTTGGCAGCACACTGGGTGGACACAGTGACGCCGTCATCTTTTACTGTTCAAAGTGCAGTGCTGCAGGCTAACGAGTTTCGCGGCTCACACACCACAAGTCCATAGCTGAATCAATCGAGGGCATGCTTGTGAAGTGGAATATTTCTAATCGTGCGTTCCATTATCCTCAGAGGTCGGAGCGCGGACCTCAGAATAACGTCACATCCGCTAAAAACTCGGGTAAACCGAGTCGGATGCATTCCACTTGCCGAACTCGGATCCAAGATGGAAGCCCCTTGCGCTAGCTCTCTCAGAGTACGCCGTATGCCGTCCACCGTAGCAACACATCTATCGATTACAATAACGCTGTACGGTGTACACAGCTTACGAAGTTGACTCAAACAGCACTATTGCTTAAAAATGTAAAATATCACGGCATGCATCCGACTCGGTTTTCCCTGAGTTTTTAGCGGATGTGACGTTATTCTGAGTCCCGCGTTCCGACCTCCGAGGATAATGGAACGCACGATATTTTTGTACTCTATTACTCAAGTCTATTATTTTACTACATTGTGGCTGCACTTACATTTTTTAAAGGACTACTCAGATTGAGTACAAGTTACTGTTGCACTTTTTGTACTTTTGTATTTAAAAACTAAAATGCCTTTTATTTAACAAAATTGTTTGTGGACTTTAAGGAGATTATATTTTCTTATATTATTTATATTTCTTTTTTTATATTCCTAGATTTATTTGTTCCACTGTTTTTATACAGTTGTATTGTAAAAATACTAAAATACCCTTTTCAGTTTACAGTGTTAGAATTGTGGCTG
>JAODKM010000028.1:45806-64566 GCA_026780845.1 Petrocephalus sullivani
CCCCCCCATACCCCCCGGGCAGGGGGGAATTGGGGACGGGAGAGAGATAGCGAGCTTAAACAGAATCAACCCCCCCCCCCCCCCCCCCCCCCAAAAAAAAAAAACACATTTACCTTGAGCAAGAAGGGAGCAAAAACATGGGGACTGTCTATGGGTCCGCAAGGGCTAGATTGGAAACCGCTCCTGTAGGTGCACAGAAACCATTAGAAGCAGAGTGTAAGAACTCCTGGACAGGCTCTCCAGTGATTTCCTAGGTAGAGTTGTTGTAGAGTCCAGAGCGGTTATCTAAAGCGGCTGGCACCTTTTGCTGGTCTCTGACGTAACCTCCCACTCAATGTGCTACCAGAGCTGATACTCCCTCTCTGCTATGGTGAGTCACAGCAACCAGCAGCACGATGTGTGATGTGTGGGTGGTCAGTCACACAGGCTCCTGCCACGCCTACGTCACTGGGGGCGGGGGGGTTGGTGATTACCGCAGGACTATTACACAGTCTGGGTCTGAGGGTGAGTGTATACCATTAATGCTGAATTGTGTGTGTATGTATAGAGAGCTTGGAAAAGGGGTGGCTGGGTAGCCATCACAACAGGGCCAGTATTGTGAGAAAGAAGGTAAAACGGCCACATGACTGACATGAACGATAATGTCATCGTGATGTCATCCTGTCGCCTTCAGTCCCGCATCAAGGACACGACCCTCTACAATCCGCTCCTGTATCTCTCCCTCCATGTCACTACCAGTGAAACTTTGTGTACAAGATCTTTTCTTGCACCACCTTCCGTATCACCTGATCTTTCAGTTTCAAGATCCCACTGCTGTGGGCTTCTCTTTCTGTGTCTTCTGCTTCCAGACTGAAGTGCATTCTGGAATACTTCTAGAAAATGGCTGATTAAGAAATAGCTCCCCGCAAAATCGACTCATCCAACTGAAACCTTGTTTTCATAGCCGAGTGAAGTTTATTCTGGAAAATAGCCAGGTCTCATTTTTGCCATGGTTTCATGTTATTTATGGATCATAAAAAGAATATCATGGAAAACAATTTCCTGTTGGAAGCACTGAGTTAACCCCTTTCAAAAGCTGGCTGACCCTAGGGTCTGAATTCCTAAGGAATTCAAAATAAGCAAAAGCCACACTTGCACTTTGTGAGTGGCTAATAATTCTGTATAACAAGCACAACACTGTAATAAATGATGAGAGGCTATTATTCACCATTAGGTGTCTGTAAATTGTTGGCACGGTGAACAGCACATATGTCTAGTTGGTGAGATGAAGCATTTGCATTAGTGGTTCAGCCATCAACCACATGTAGTAGCACAGGACATTTTCCTGGTGATGAACAAGAATGAATCTGGAATTCCACCCATTGTACAGAGCACCATGCAGCTCAGCACCAGTGATCTGGTGGTGAGGGGCCGGCTTCCCTCCAATTGTGCAGGAGCCTTTTACGTGCATTAAAATGGCTGAATTCGCTGCTGGGGAGATATCTTCATGTTTCCGGCTAGCATTTGGCTATTGTATGTCAAGATCTATTGCTAGGCAGTAAACTGTCCTATACCATTTCTCAACAAGATGAGCCTACAGGTGGTTTAACTTGAGCAAGCCTACAGCGTTCCCTCATCATCTGAAGTACCCTGGGAATGATATGAGGCTGGAAATGCAAACCAGACATCTTACCCACAGACATCTGAGCTGCTAGAGAAACAATTTATCTGGTTTAGGAAGTTTCTTGCTGTATATTGGGGGGGGGGGGGGCTCCAATTAAGCAATGTTATTGGATTGTTCTGCCCACTAGGTAATTGATTTAGCCATAAATGTACTTTCACTGAAAAGCTCAGAAGATTATTTGGTTCTTAATTCTAATTCCACTTGTGATCCCGTCAATAGTGACGTGTAAAACTGAGAATCACGATCCGGAGTTCGTTCTTACTTATCTGGAGCTGTGCCGAGGTAGTGCTCTGTGAGTCACCAGAGCAGCGATGCTGGCTTTGAATGGCGATGAACGGAGACGAGGAGGCCCGGTGGGCAGGCAGCGCGTGGAGGAAGCGCGGGGGATCACCTGGGAGACCGCCTGCGTCACGGGCGCTGCCGTATAAGGCAAGGGGGCGCGCGCGTCACGTGACCGCGCATCCGGCTGCGACGTCGCCGCGTTTGCAGTTGTTCTTGATTTATCGTCAACTTCGCACTCTATAAGTGTTACGACCCATTCAGTAGTTAATGAACATGTCAAATGAAATAATGCTGAATAAAATCTGTTGGTGGGAATGGAATAAGGAGGGAGTTTCCACACTACGTCGTATTCCTGTCAATACATCATCTCATTTCACGCCGTTTCAGCGTGTGAATACAGAAATAGCATTACGTAGAGCATCCGGTGTGAGACATTTCGCAAAATCACATTTATCCTATGCTATATTTTCGGACAGTAATTCGTTACAGCTCTTGGTTTTATCGATACTACATTTATTCATATTTATTACACAATTTACCGTCTTAGATGGTTATTAAAACGACGACCATATCCGTTATGAAAACTACCTAAATTAATTCAGCGCAACCTAAAATCTAGCGGCGTTTTTGCTGCATCTTTATGATGCTACTATGCTGCTGATCCAATTTGCTATATTAAATCACTCCATATTTCTTTTATTTGACAATTCCTGAACCATGAGCGGAAAAACCGAACTTCTTTTTAAGTTCGCCGAACCCCATGTCCTAAAAAAAACCCCGATCCGACTGACTACAGCTTATAGGACAATAATTTGTAAGTATTCTGTTGATCTGTCTTTATGTTACAAAAATAGGCATCCTGATATAAATTAAGGAATTCCATATTATGCTGCTTACACGGAATATAGTTCTTGCCAAGGAGATAATCACTATATTACTTGTGACCTTCTGAATGAATCCCAGCTCTAAACCCGATTGGACATTACCATGAGCCCCAGCAGTTATTTTCAGCATTTCCAAAACAAAACACGAAAAATATCTGTCTCGTTTAGAACGGGTTGGATTATGGAGACACCACCTAACCGGAAGACTGTGCACATTGTTAACCAACTCGTGCTCATACGCTTTGTCATGAGATGGAATTTGTAGTTTTTAATGAGAATATGTTTGTGTTGGCCTCGGGAATCGTGAGATCGCGGGACTACATTTCCCGAAATCCCACGCGCGGCCGTACGCGCTCTTCTCTGGGCAGCTCAGCGTACTGTTTATTAGTTGCAATGGGCAGCGAAGTAGGGAAGGTGGCGGCGGCGGCGTGAGGAGGCGTCCTCCGGAACAATTAAATAAGGGCTGCTTCTGTTTCGGCATCTCGCTCGGGCGATGCTGCAACTTTCCATGTCGCCGGCCACGGAGGGAAAAACAAAGGCGCTCGGCGTGCGCCTCAGCTCTTTGCGGTGCTGAACCTTATCAGACGCTTTTCATTCGTGCCCATCCGTCGGATTCCCCGCGTCGTTTGTGGATTAAAAAAATCACATTGAATGCGGGGGCTTCCCGGGCGTACGCGGCTGCCCGCCCGAGCGGCGCGTTAGTCGGCGAGGTGGCCCGGCGGCCGGCCGCGCTCGGCACCGGCGCGTCTATGCGGGCGCTCGGCGTGTTCGCGGCGTGAAGATGTTGCGCTTAGTCGTAACAGCTGCTCGCAACAAGCCAGGATAATCGGCGGAATAATAATCGGGGGAGAGGACGACGGCCAGTCGGGCTTCTTTCCTTTTTTATTTGTTTTTTTTTTTGTGAAGGGTTAGAGGAAGAGGAGAGGGTATCTTAAGGGCTTTTTTGTGCTGTGCCTCTTACTACGATCTTCGGCTGGATTTCCGTCTGCTTACGATGAACTGGCGGGGCAGCGGAGAGTAAAAGAGAAACTGCCGGCAGGACCAACTTCTCCACCGTGTCTCAGGCGGCCGTCCTCCCGCATAAGTCCGCTTGCGTTTACTGGCGACCGCTGTCTTAGGCAGCCCGAGTCGCGTAGTCGACTGGCTTGCGCGGATATTCGCGGATATTCGAATTTTTGACGTCCGGTTCTCCGAAGGGAAGAGACCAGGTAAGGGTAATCTAACCATGGCTGCCCACCACTGTCGGGGTTTGTTTCGGTCGATCGGTGATCTTTTGAAAGACGTTCCAAATATGCCTTGTACTTCTCTGAAAACCAGACATTGATGACTCTTGAGTGCCAGTCAATAAGTATCGAAAAGAATATTCCCTAATATGTAATGAGCACTATTTCCGGTAGTAGACTATGTATACGTGGATAGACTTGTTTTTCATATTAGGGGCGAGCTTGAGATACGGGGGCTTTCTTACAACAAGCAGGAAATCCATCGCTCTGTCTAGATACGGTTACGCTGCAATTGCAGTGGGCGCTATGGTGTGCATGGACAGTACACAGTGACTTCACCATTCCCATCTGCTCTGGTTCTCTCGCAGTGACACCTTTGGATTTCTTTTGACCGTTGTTGGGGTGCCATTGTTGATTCATGCATCTCGGGGTGTCCGATCCCATGAGAGACTGCGAGTACAGTCAGATCAGCACTCGTAGCTCGACGCCAATGGAGTCTCCGCACACGAAGAGGTTCTCAAGGAGGAAGTGGCAAGTCTTCCCGGGCCGGAATAAGTTTTACTGCAATGGAAGGATTATGATGGCTAGGCAGACCGGCGTCTTCTACCTCACCCTGGTCCTCATCGTGGTCACCAGTGGGCTTTTCTTCGCTTTTGAGTGAGTGAAATATACACACACAGACATGCATGCATGCAAAAAATGTATGTTTCCATGGACATGACATTATTTCAGTGTTCTGTTGACCAACATAACCCTAGGAACAAGCCCTGTTAGGCCACTGAAAACAAAGTCATTAAGAGTTTTCAACATGTTCTTTGACAGTATTTCCACATGATGTAACAATATTTATGAATGGTCCCATTGGGTAAAGACAACCAAATAAGCAAGGTCCAAAGGTAAGGTGACTATCATCCAGATAAAGGCAATCACTGCTTTCCAAAAATGTGTGTAAATAATCTTCAGGTACCTTTTTAACTATAGCTACCAGTGTCCTGTTACACTCTTCTGCTCTGAGTGTGAGTTCTTTTGTGTCTCGGCACATGCAGTCATCTGTGTTTGTTTAGTGAAGATAATTTCCTTGGGAGAGGGGGATTCTGCCCTTCCCCTTGTGATGGGGGTGGGGGGGATTATCAGTGAAACTGGAGCATAGATGGGAGAAAAGGTGGGCAGTCACAGTAACTGAGAATCTGCCAAAAGCCAACTGCCCCCTTTTCCCCTGCTTCGAAGTCCTGCCTGCTGCATGGTGCCAGGGCCACGCTGAGTACAGTCCGCCATGTGGTTTGCATTGACGAGCTCCTCTTCCCCTGCTAGCTTTTTTCCATTCATTATCATTTGAACCCAGTGTGATGCAGACTTTGGCCTTGGGCCTGTAGGCTGGGCTCGGTCTTCTTCAGCCAGTAGTGAGACTAAAGCAGGCATTTCCATAAGGCCCACAGCTACATCAGTTGGGTGCTCAAGGCTGAAAAACTATACAAAGGGATTATCTAGTACGTAATATTTTCTTGCTATGTGTCTTTTATCTTGTGGTATGATCATCTTTTTCCCTGTTCAGTTATTTTCTGGGGCTTATATGTCGATTTTATTTACGGAGCACGTTGGATATTTCGCCATGACTGTAAAACCTACAGATGGCTGTTCTCGGAACACGCTGTGTAGATGCTGTTAGTCAGCCTCTTCACACTCTCCGTTCGTACAGTGTGTGACTGGCCCTGTGGCATTCTCCTGCACATGAGACCTACCTACCATTGAAAGTGGCGCAGAAACAGGCCACATTTGCAGTTCTCTCAGTAGCCTGGTCTTGCTTCCTAATCCTGAGCAAACAAGACACTTCATGGCCTTGCCACAAGCCAGTGTGCTGCAGTGTGAGGTAGACCCTGCCCTCACCTCTGCACGTATATTTCCCATGTGTGGTACTGGGGTTTTCCAGAATAATATAGATGTATAAGTATTTTGGATTTGATTGGTGTGTGGTGCTATAACAGCAGAAACAAAGCACTTTAAGGCCCCTATTTTGTTCCAGCTGAAAGTGCGACGCAAAATGGTTTTATACCAAATATAAAATGACTTTGTGCCAATTTCCTGTTCGTAGGAGTTGTCTTCGGAGCATTGTCGGTGCATTGCTGTTTTATGGCAGCAAAATGACATTGAGCCTTTGACCAACAGAAATCATGTCTAAAGTCAGTGGCGTATAATAAAATGATATTTAAGCTGTTTGTTTTGGTAATCTGCAGGTGCACGATGCTCGTTATGGACTCAGGAACACGCACGAAGTGCAATAATATTTTTTTTTCCATTTCATTTATATACATATCAGAGAATGCAACTGGTCCTTTTCATGCAATGTTACTGTTTAATGAAACACAAGCATGTCCGTTTCGTCTTCCAAAAAGCAATCTGTTTTGCCAGGTAAACGTGCCATTATAATAGCAATCCATCGTAGCTGATGCGCCTTTTAAAGGTGAGGTGATGTGCCATTCTGATTGGTTTGTTGCATGCTTTGCCTGAAAAGCAAGTTCGGACAACCTTTTTGCACCTTGCATTAGTGCAGCCCCCCCCGCTGGGGTTGAATCCACCCATAAATGTTAGTTGTTTGCGTGTATGCTTTGTTCCATCTTCAAAATGGAGCCCTAAATGTCTTCTGATGCTTTGGAAGCATAAGATGACATTCTTAGGCAATCACTCCAGCTACCTTAAGCAGACTCCTCCTTTAGTGGTAGACAATTGTGACAAAAGTGATACTTGGCACCCTGGTACAGATGGTGTAGAAGAACTGATCCCTGGCCAGTTCCTCGGTGCGGAATGGGGCTTCTGAGCCCGTCACCTTCGAAATCGGGGATCTCTGTGTGTTAAGCTCAGTGTGAATCTGTGCAGCTGATTTTAAGGAGCTCCTTCTGAGGTCCAGATTCGATAACCAGGGGATGTTCTGCCAGCGCAGGTGCCAGACATTTTATTGGTCTCTGCTCATACTCATCTTATGGTCACTTTGGGTTAGAGGGCTGCTGCTGTACTTGGCTGGATTCATGAATTTGGATTCATTTCCTACCTTTGCTGGGCATTAGTTATAATATATTTAGGCTTTAGGTTCTGACAGAACAGTGAGCTTCTGAGCCATTAGCCCCCTCCTTGCCTTTTTTCCCTCCAATCTCCTGTTCACCATGCTGTGAAATTATCCCTCTGTCCTTCCAGATGCATCCATTCACCTTCCCCCAATGATGGTCTAGACCTCCGTGTCAGCTTCGTGGATTGGTTTCACTCTTGGCTTGTCAAAGTGTCTGGTTGAATACCCACTTGGATGTAGTGTAATGAGATCTGCTGATGAAATCCGGCCCATTCTTATCAGTTCCCCTTAGCGGGAGAGCCTTGCATAATCCGGACCAAACTCCATCAACCCGAAGCCTTTGTTAATGACCCGAGCTGCCCTGACTGACAGGGTTGCATAATTACTCTTGTGAAAAGGTACTCTGCTCAATGGACAGTCGTTGCACGGCCAAATCGCGTTTGCAAACACCTCTGCCTCCTGAATGTGCTGCTGTAGTTTGACACTTGGACAGTGTAGCCAATCATTTTAATTATATTTATTCATCAACAACAAGGGCAAATTGCAAACTACTTTCAGCACTGGCTGCAGTGTTTGATGGAGTAGTGTTGGCTGTTGGTTACCTTCCCTTTCAGTGATGTATTCTGTAATTGTGTGGTCCCTGCTCCCAGTCTTCCTGTGACCTACACCAGAATAAGCCAGCAAAGCTGTCATTTGGCTTGTTGACCACCTGCATTAAGCTAACTGCTCTCATGCTATGCTCGACTGCAGACACCTAGTGCTGACTCTTGGTCAGGGTAAGATGGGGGAACAGATGTAGGCACACACCCTGGCCGTGGCAGCCACGCTGTTTGCCAAATCGGCCACAGTTGCCTCGTGTTCCTGTGGAAGTCGGACCATCTGCCCCCCTGGTGCCCTCCACATGTCAATGGTTCTCTCGACTGATGTGGTTGGTCCCTGTCCACTGCCTGCTTGAAGTGCGATGATTTTAAGACTTTCTTGAAGTTCTCACTTTTCAAACTGGTTTCAAATTCTAGTCCAGCCCGTGGGTTTAAGGGAAGTGGGCACCCAGGACTGCGCGCTCTTTAGTCGTGTGCCCTCCGTGTTAAGCTCAGTGCAGATCTGTGCAGTTTCCCTATGATTTATTGAATTTGGTGGTGTCCTTAGCAGCAAAACTCGCAAGACTTTTGTGACACTGGAAATGGTTAGTGCTTTCACATCTGTACTATATGTATAAAGACAGCACTCTTAGGTTGGGACGTTGTGTATTGGCATAATTTATTGCATTATTGTCCTGATAAGTTACAAAAAGGAAATAACTATGAAAATTTGTCTTGGTAAAGTCTCCTATTGTTTCTTTTTGGCAGGTATTTATGGAACATTTAATTCTGGGTGTGTGTGGGGGGGGGGGGCAATGGCAAGTTTCTTCATTTAGTGTTTACTGAAAACTTCAAACTGACCTTGAATGCAAGTGACCCACCTCCCCACCACAGAGATTCCTTCTCGCCTTTCTCAGAGATGCATATCTGTCCTCTGCCTCCATCCCCGAGTCGGTCGGGAGAGCCTGCTTCTGCTTCCTCTCCAGGCTTCCCCAGGGCCACTTGTGTGTCGTGACAAGTTAGGGCCGTCTTATGGCAAGCAGAGCAGCAGCATGGTGGGGGTCTTGCCGCCTCTGGAAAGGGAGGCGGCCAGTGGGAATAGCGCCTCATGACGGACGATGTCGGTACCTCCCCTGTTTGCTAAGCATCCCTTTCACCGGGGACAGAGACGAGCGGAGTGAGACGGAAAAGAAGAATGTGTCAGAACCTGTACGCTGCCATGGCGTGTGCTCCAAGCGAACAAAGGCATTCTTCTCTGCCTTTCGCTCTCGACGACGTGACAGCTAACGTTTTTGTACAGAATATTTATGTCTTGGTTGCATAACGCCCCACTGCGATTCTTCGTGCATAAAATTTAATCCGTCGTAATGACAGCCATTTGTCATTGTAAAGTTTTATCTGCTTCGCAAATGGTTACCCGTCTTATCGCGGCAGGTCAGTGATGTTTGTGTTTATAAATGCCTTCCGAATTTATATGAGCATGCTACTGGCTGACGCAGCCTTTATGGTGCCTGGCAACTGTTTTGCGTATGAATGAATTGCAGAGGCCATGAGCCACTTGACTTTCATGACCCTGGTCTTCTGAGCAATTCATTGGGGTGTTGACTAGGGCCCGAGGACATTGGGGGGGGGAAGATCCTTAGTCAACAGTTTCTGATGAACTGGTTGCTAGCACATTTGTTTTTTACACCTGCTTTGTACCAGTGTTGCTGAGACTGCCATCCATAATATCTCTCGGTTAATCGTTCATGTCACATGAAGCAGCTTTCAGCTGACTTTAAGAGTCAATCTGAGGGGTTTCTCTTACAAACCCCCCCCCCTTCCTATGCTTATTGGTCCCCCCCCCCCCCCCCCCGACTTGTGGTTCAGATGGTGATCACTTGGCCGTTCGGGAATCAAGTGAATCCTGCTATTTTTTTTTCTTTATAAAAATGACTGTCTGCATCTGTTTACCCTTGATCCTTGCCCTCACCTTGGGTGGTATGTATTTGTTGGCGGTTAGGAATCTGAGTCCATGTCCAGAAGCTTGTGGATCGAAAATTCCTTAGCCACGGCACAGGCCCTAAATCCCCCACTGTCCCAGAGTCCCTGGGGTCTCATCCCAAGCTTTGGGCTCACCTGTATAAACACGTCTGTCTCTTTCGTGCAGTTGAAGATGGGACACACGGAAGCTGTCTTATTTCCCGCCTAGGGTAAATAAAACCCCCTCGCTGATGGTATGGTAACAATGCTTGGTGCATCTGGTCTTTGCGACGCATCCCGCACTGTCTGGGGGAGTGAGGCTGCGGTGTGTGTGTGTGTGTGTGTGTGCGCACGCCCTACCTGTAACCACTGTGAAAATTCCAGTATCACTGTTCCCCAAACAAGCATATTAAGTTTTAGTATTTAGTGTCTTCTGTTCAATTGCCCGTTTCACCCGTATGGCAGCTGACGTTACAGCCAGTAATTCCAGGCTTATTTTTAGATTTGAATCTGTTTGCTGGACGTAACAGCTGCTTCATTCTGCCCCATCATAAGATGATTTCTGGTCAGTGTGTTTCTCTCCCCCGACGGCCACGTTCAGCAGGTGGTGCTACACACTGCCTTGAAAGTGTCGGCCCGAGTCGGGACAGCATCAGTCTGATTATTCGTGCCCATACTGTGATGGACGGGCATCCTGTCGACACTGCTTCCCTGCCGTGTGGCTCATGCTGTCTGCTACCCTGTCCTGGATAAGTGCTTCAAAGATTGAATAATCGATGGAGCCCGATTTATTTTACAATATGAATGTTTATGAGCCATATGATTTCACGCATACATGGAGATTGTGCATGTTCGGTTCCTTTTGGACGCTCTGTTGGAGCTGAGTTTATCGTATCGGGCTTGCTCGAGAGTATAACGAGACATCTGAGTTAATGTTACCTATATCAGCCTGTGCTCCTTCTCTTTGTTTCCTACTGTCGGCAATCCCCCCCCCCCTGCCAAAGCAAAGGGGTGGTGTTTCCTGTCACTGTCTGCATGCTTTTTGGGACCTGCATCCTTTTTGGCTGGATCAAGAGCTGAATCCGCTGGGTGACGAGGCCGCGGGGAGGTTCCATGCGGAGTAGGTCGAAAATACCTTTTATTTTAATCGAACAGAGAAGCTTTTAGCATCGACCGCACAGTCATTAGCGCGAGGGGCCTGCCAAAGATCCAGTGCTCATGGCGGACAAAGGTACTTGAGAAGGGTCCTCCTGCCTCTTCCCGTCCAAGCCTGGTGCGGGAGATGCCAACTGCATGCTGGAGCAAAGAGTGTGCATTGCGCTAATTAGCTTTTATGCTTGACTGACGCACAGAGGGGACGCTTTTCGAGTAACCTTGCAAGTAGCCATATTTTTGAGTTGCATCGACGTCTTGCATTTGTCTTTGGAAACTAAATGGATTTTCGTCTGACTTGGCACCAGTTCTCTGAACCATTTCCACAATGGCTGGACCATTCATCCGTAGCCTCGCACCTTCTCTGTCTGGTGTTGATGTGTTGGGCTATTTCTGATTTACTCTTTTGTTGGGTGGGTGTGTCCAGAAGTGCTTGGACACAAAAAGGGCAGCATAAGAGATTGGTGTGTTTGGAAATGAACCCCCGGGTTATGGTTTTGTCCTGAATTGGTGCTTTGCCCACCACCTCCATACTGTGCTTGAAAGGCCTGGAGTAACTGCGACCGCATTTGCGTTGCAACGCATCGGGTGCAGTTTCTGCTGATGGCTGTGGCACCTCTTCTGGTTATACCAGCACCTGGGGGGGGTCAGCCCAATAAGAGAGAGAGCACTGTTTACTGTTCTCTGCTATTGGCTGTACTAGCCGCAAGGAACCTTTACTTGCGTCTGATCTGCTCGAGGAAATATCTCGTTTGCTCGCTGGCTGCTTATTGTGCTCGGCGCTGAGCCTTCGTGCTCCCCGCTCTGGTGACTTATTCGTTGGCTTTCCTATGCCTTCCGTGGGGCTGTGGTTGGTCATCCTGTAATCACCTGACATGCCTGACCAGGACTGCAGGTCCCATCCCTCTGAACATTCTTGCTCGATGACTGTCCACAATAACGGGTCATGCAGTGAGTGAGGAGCACTCTTGGTCCTGTTGTTCCAAAGTCGTCCCCACTTTGGAGTCTACTTGCTGCCAGTAGAATTGTAGAACCCCCCCCCCCCCTCACGCGCGCACACTATCACAGTGAGCAGCTCAAAGCTTCACTACTCTCTACTTCCTCAGAGCCCTGTGGCGGTCGGGGCAGTTCCGGTGGCATGTGGACCGGAGGTTAGTGTAAGGTTCTCGGGTCAGGGTGAGGTGGGGAGAACAGGGAGGAAATGGTAGCCTGTTTTATTGTTCCTGTTAATGTAGAACAGGAGACGCTTTATGCCTTTAAGAAGTGCTGAGGTGCTGGGAAGTGCTCTAAGGAGCAGTGGGCACCTCTCGCAGCTGTATTCCCCCAACAGGAAATGTGGGGTGGCGGGGGCGGGATGCCTCTCTCAGCCTGCTTGTTTCATAATGATATTTTTACGATGCCATGCCAAAAGCAGACATCTCATTGGCTGTAACTGGCGGCTCCTCTTCCTGTTTGGAGCCGAATCGCTTCTTTCCTGTACTGAAGCTTATGGTTTATAGCAGGGGTGTCAAACCCCAGTCCTGGAGGGCCGGAGCCCTGCACATTTTTGGGTTTACCCTCATTTGACACACCTGATTCAATGCCTCAGTTCCTTGTGGCCTAGTGGCTTCCCTTGGAGGGTAAGGATCTGCTGACTGAGGTTCCTGCTCCCAACCCGTCCTCCGCTGCCCCATGGAAAGAGGAACTTGCATCCGTGTTGTAATAGTAACGGGGCATTTCCTTGTGACTGTTCGTCATGCTTTGCCTGTCACCAAGTTTAAGTAAACGCCGGTGTCGACGCTGTGAGGCCGAGCGAGTGAAGCTCATGCCTGTGACGAATGCCACTGCTCACGCACTTCTGACTGACTGGAAATTTCTGGTGCGTATTGCAGTGCATTGCAATGCGGTGCCTTAGGCAGTAGGTACCGGGGTAGAGAGAGTCTGCCACATGTTTTGCTACCATTCTGGGTAGAAATCCTCTCTCCTGTGGTTTTAGAGATTGTTGGTGTCTAGGAAGGTTGTCAGTTTGAGTCCAGTGACCAGCGAAGTAAATGTATCACTGTTGGGTCTTTGAAAAAGGCGCTTAACAATGTTAATTGCTACAGGGATCCTGTCTGTTTTCTAGAATGCATCACAATATTCTCAGCCCTGCATCTCTTCCAAGCTAATTACAGCTAATGATGTCATCCTGTCACCCACACCTTTGTCTTACATTCCAGAGTAAGTAGCTTCACTCTGGGGAAATCCCCCAAGCTCTGGACGGAGATACAGGCTATTTGAAGTGGGCTGAGGTCTGATTCAAACCCACCAGCCCTAAGTGCTAAAAGAACGTCCCCCGAGACGCAGCACCTGATGTCGGTCCAGCACCTTGCCGGTTGGTTTTGCTGCTGCTGCAGTTTTACAGCAGTCTTTAATGTGATGCCTCTGGGCCACACAGCCCCATTGTTTTTAATGAGCCATCGGTCCCTCGATATAAATACCTCCATGACTCATTCATTTTTCATGTTGTTCCTGTAACTGATAAGATCAGTTGAGCCAATCACACCCAATTCAAAACCATGTGACGCGTCAATGATTTTTGGGTGCAAACCTGGGGTGAGCAGTCCGCAATCATGACACGTGTGGATCTGGCTTAAGGCCGGTTAGAGTTCGCTAATGATGCTTCTCTCTCTGCTTGGGGCTAAAATGGTTTCTGGTGAAATACCACCCACTGAACTTTTCAGATGTTCTCCAGGTGTGTGGTGGTACCTTTTGATCCCTGATGAGGCGTTAGCGGAAGGGAACTGGTTGGGGATGTTGATGGGGTGACTCGACTTATCAAACCACTGCTGTCCCCTGTGGTCGAGGGACCCTGCTCCATGTGTGCGCACCTGCTGGGATGTTTGGTGTTACAGGTTGCTGGTCGTCACTCCCACAGTGTTTCCGCCGGTGACTTTTCTCACTGTCTTTTCCCGCCGTGCTTCGCTCTTATTCCCCAACTCTCTCTTATACCCCTCCCCCGTTATGTACTACATTCATATCGGTTAAGAGAACAGGACTCCCCCCAAAAAAAAGCCGGCAGGTTAGGCTGAGTCACACACACACAGCATGTGTGCAGCCCCCCCTTCCGTTCCATTGGCCTACGCCAAACACTGTATGCTGCCTTCCAGCCTGCCGAAGGTGAAAGATGAAGTGTGAGAGACCTTCCAAAACGAAACATGAATTTTTGGAAGGGCCATTTTTGAACCGATTTTGTCCCTCCCCAATTCCTTTGTGCATTTCTTAGACAATCTAAGTTTTATGTCCTAACAGGCTTCCTGAGGGTTAAGCCCTTTCCTACCTCTGTCTTCCATGTAGATGTATAGTCTGGTTCTTTCTCTGCTTCAGATTTTTTTGGTCTGTGCATCCTGGTTATAATCACAGCTCTTCCAGACACATCGTTTTGTGCCAATTGCATCCAGATGGAAGGGAAATTAAATGATTGATCACTTTTTAATTTGAACGCGCAGTCCACTGGTAGAATGTTGCATGGTGTACTGTTGATGTGTGTGGAGAGGTGTCAGTTATACCATTCAGTGCAATTAATATTAACATGCCTTCACTAGGTCCAGCTCTACCATTAGGTTATTTTTCTGTACATTATGACTCTTAAAATTTGGCCTTCGAAATCCAAGTCCCTTGTTTTCAGTCTCTCCAGGTAGTGTAATAATTATTTCTGATTCTGATTGGCTCGAGGCTTCACACCTGGCTCACAAGTCTGGAAAATCAGCAGGGTTCGGCCCCTCAGGATAGTCATTTGAACAGCCCTGAAATACACACACTTTCTCTGCTGATTGTCATAATTCACTCCAAGGATTTGTAATAATGTGGCCATACAACACTCTGCTTTTCTGTTGATTGCATTGTACAAGTAGACTGTAACCATACCCAAGCTATTGGCCCACTGGGTCAACGAAGGACCCAAAAACTTCAGTGTCCCGTAGAGCAGTTTTTCCCATACCAGTCCTCAGGAGCTGGAAGCTGGGAAGGAGAAAAAAAAAGTGTATAGTCTGTGTGTCCACGAGAACTGGGTTGGGAAATGGTGCTTTAGTTCCCCATGCTCCTGCTCTGCCCGTCTCATCTACACGTTCAGACTTCCTGGGACGTCCCACCACATCAGGGATAGCTCAGACGTTTCCCGGATAAACACATTTCTATAAACACATTGGTTGGCGTTAGTAGGCAGGAGCAAATTTGGTAGCATAGCTTAATCTCCATGCACCATGCCTTTGGCTGCCCAGCCATTTGTCCATGCAGAAGCCGCTAGCTTTTGGGCCGTGGCATTCTAACCTAATTGTCAGGAAGACGTTTCTTCTGTTACCCCATCATCTGTTATGTTAATTTCTGAGTGGCAGACTTGTAGCTTCTAATCCTATGATGTAGGGTCCTTCAGTTACTCACCAGGCCCATTCTTAGGTATGTAATCGTAGATAATACTACATCTCATAGACAGATGTAAGTCTGAGGTGCCTGCAGAGTCAAATGAGGTTATGGAAACCTGCAAGTAGAGTGCAGTTAAGCATGTTGGGCTAGCCTGTCATCTAGGGGTTTTGCATGCTGGAATTACCTGCAGCTTAGACTCAAATGATAAATCTTGAGTCTGCCGGAATTTTTAAAGTGAACCTTCAGGGGACATTTTTTTGAAGTGCAGA
Organism: Petrocephalus sullivani; assembly: GCA_026780845.1. Lineage (NCBI taxonomy): Eukaryota > Metazoa > Chordata > Actinopteri > Osteoglossiformes > Mormyridae > Petrocephalus > Petrocephalus sullivani. The sequence continues at coordinate 61,258 of JAODKM010000028.1, forward strand.
AATTGTGCACAAAGCAATTTGAGGGCTTTAATTTAGGAAAATGTTGTATGTACCGTTTTCAGTCCTTTGGGAAGATGTAGCAGAAAGTGATGCCTGTTAAAGCAGAGGTAGAGAAGGTAACGAGTGGGAACAGAAAGTGTAGCTTTAATGGTTTACTGGGAGCAGACCAGTATTACAGCCTGAATTTTGTATGCTTCGTAGAAGGTGCATTCAATACCCATATTATGTGAGGTGCTTGCACTGTTGAACCCAAACTCGACGTGGATGAGTCAAGTCTGTGATGGTTAGTAAAACATGTTTACACCGATAAGCCAAAGGGTTTTGTACTTGTTAATTACCTGTAATGAGACCCAGTTTAAGTAGGTCACAAAAGCCTTGTGGTCCCGATTCTAGAAACTACCCCCAAAGCAGTCATGTGGACCTTCCAAAAAATCTAATCATTTAAACGGTTATTTAGTTCGTTTTTAACATCTTTTGTTTTTCAATCTTTTAGGTTTAATTTTACATCATGCCTTTGACAGAAGGACTGGACAATGGTCTTATAAGGAAGTTGGTGTATTTTATGAAGATGTTTGACATGGAAGATGACGCTGATGTGATATCGTAGAGTGATTTTTAGCCAAGCTGTGGTGCCACACATAGCCGGGATTCAAGTATGGCTTTCTGCGAGATGCACTGGTTGGAATGTGGTGTTTGCCTTCGCTGAGCTGCGGTAGCAGATTGACAGCTCCTGAATGCACAATGTGACTCATAAAAGGAGATGTTTTGGCATGGGGGAAGAGACAGACACACTAAATGGAGAATGTCACCTTATTCTGCGACTGCGTATTTTGGCATTGCCGTTAGGATGTCATCACAGGCTGGTGGGCAGCACCAATCTTGAACAGCAATGAGGTGAAGCTTCAACAAGCTTCTTTACGGCAGAGTCCTTGGATTTCTATGGTTTCTCACATTCCCGTCTGCCGGCGCGCGCCGAAATGGTTGTTCGCCGGTTGCCCCGGCAACCGCTTGTCTTCTAAAAGCTCCGTGTGTGCTGGTGAACGGCTTGTGTTGCTATGGCGACGGGTGCTTTTGAACAACATCCCAGTTAAATTTTTTGAATGCTCACTTGTGACTCCCTGTAAAAAATGCGTGCCTTCACGTTTGGGCCGAAGAACCCGCTCATCAGGAATTCCTCAAACTGCAGCCTTTTGAAAGGCATATTCTTTGCTGCAGAAGTGCCCAAAACCATGATGTATCGAGACGTATTCCCGAAAAAGCAACATGCTTTCCAGCAATACACCAGAGCTAAATGAGGCTTTGTGTAGGTTCCCTGAAATCCTGAGAACTCCCTCACCTTAACACAAGAAACTGCTAACCCAAAGACTTCCAGGAAACGGGGTTTAAAATAACTATGCAATTAAAATCTCATTTCTTTGATTCAGTTTGTGATGGAGTGACAGTGGATAGTGGCTGCCTGTTTAAGGCTGGAACTGCTTGATGGTGGGTGTTGGTGCCCGCCTGCCTGATTTGTAAAGCCCTTCATCTTCTCAGCTGTAAACATTACTGCATTAAGCGTTTGTTTTTGTGGACTTTTATCCGCTTGACTGGCATCATGTCTGGATTACATTCCCTTTTTCATCTTTCCCAAAGCCAGAACCCAGACTGAGCTGACCCTGGCTGCATAAGCGACGTGTGTGTGTGTGTGTGTGTGTGTGTGTGTGTGTGTGTGTGTGTGTGTGTAAATTTTGACCGGTTTTGTGTGTCATGTCACTCCCAGCTTTGCCTTGCCAGTTTTTTTAGCTTTTTTTTTTTTTTTGCTTACATGTAGAAAATCTGACTCTAAGCAGATGAGGGGTATAATTATGGGGTTGCGCTACGAAAGCTATCTAAACTGGCTCGGGCCTGAATCCTGTTCAGATGCTGCTAAAATTAGTTTGGCCCTGTTGGTGCTGGCGGACCTGTACCAAAGGTGTGCTTGCCCGGGCGACGCTGTCATTTGCATGTTCATAGCTAAATACATTTTTTTTTTCCCTCTTAAGGTTTCTCACCCTGTCTTGGTTGTTTAAAAGCGCTTTTAGCTTTAGCACAACTTATCGTTTATGAGTTTAACTTTGGCCAGCCTGCTTAGCGATGCTAATTGCGACTCTTTCAGAGGACGTGTAATCCGTCAGGCCGGTGTGGCCACCGCGCTGAGGGTCCTGCACACTCAGCGCCGCTCGATTCTAATCCCTGGAGAACCAGAACTACACTATTAACCCACTTTTCCTCTGCCGGGCCGACCAGTGGTGGCGGGTGCGGGCGGCTTACTCGGCTCATGGCTTCAAACCTGTCCCCGTTGAGGTTTGTACTGCGTTTCACCCCTGACTTTGTGGGAGAGGCTCAATAACTATTTTTGTCTATAATCAATACTCCCCATTCCAAATCATTAATTGTATATGATTAAGGACTTCATATGTTCAGCTGCTTTTTAACTATGTCCGATTGTGTTTAGATAGTGTTGGAAGGCAAATTAATCAACTGACTAGTGTGAAATTTTAATACAATTTTTTTTTAACTTTGGGGGGTGGGGGGGGATTTAATGAATCATTAAAGGCTGACCATTAAACTGTTATCCTGGTCTCTGTCCTACCCCTTTAAGAATGAGAACTTGCTTTCCAGTGGATGTCATTAAAAATGCACCCAACCATTTCCACTGGTTTTAAAAATAGCTTTGGCTGAAACGGTTTCTGATTACGTTATTGACATTTTAATAGCTGTGTTTGTTGAGCGAGTCTGCGATGTCATTTTGCCGCCTGGGTATGTGGGGTTTGTCAGACAACAGCCTGCCACTTCACTGCACACCTGCGATCACCAGAAAACAAGGGCTTTGTCGGTGTTGGTGTGAAACGCCGCCATACCCTCAGATCGGCTTTCGAAGTAAAGCCACGTGGCTCTGCTCATTGTGCTAGCTGTGCTTTCAGTGATTATGTAAGTATGTGTTGTCATTGAAATGAATGTCCCTCACATTAGGGTAATGACGGGGTAGTCTGGAGGAGGTGGAGATGCATCCTAACGTCCCTCACACCGCTCTGTCCCCGTCCATGTACCCGCGTGCCGTTATCAGCCGGCGTGAGCCAGCTTGCCTCCCGCTGCCGGCTAGTCTCGTTTCTCCTCTTCCACAGGTCGCACCGCGTCAGGTCGTACCGCATCAGGTCGTACGTTATGTTGAGTTGGAGTGCGATTTCATAAAGGAATGTGAAAATGACAAGACGTCCTCTTCCCGGGCTGAGTTTCCCCTTCCGTTTTGCCGCGGAAGAGGGCGGGGGGCCCTGGAACATCGCGGGCTAA